>OZ010615.1:23611674-23656674 GCA_963932145.1 Acanthosepion lycidas | reverse complement strand
TTGAAAATATGTGTGGGGTGGGTGTGTGACATAGATCATCAGGCAAACTGATAAGCCTCATGAGAGTTATGAAATAGCAGATTCAAGCGTTACATATGAGAAAGACATGTTCGTATTTTATGACACATATAAAAGCCAACTGCAATAACTTCACACACACACACACACACACATACATATATATATATATATATATATATATATATATATATATATATATATATATATTCTAAACATCGGGGAATATGAAAAATCGGCGAATCTCTGCACGTTTATCTTTAATCTGTTTCTTTTGACAATGACCTCACTCTGAATCTTTCCCACTTTCTCTTCTGAAATCGCCCGAAACTCAATGGCCATTCGTGACTTAAAAAAAAAAAAACACTTGAAAAAAAAAAGCAATAAATAATCCAAAAACGACGATGACGCCATCATACGTCTAATATGAGTAAGAGGAACGGATACCAAGAATTTTGACGTTTAACATATCAAAATTTGGGCAATGGCTTCTTGGTCGGGCGCAGAAATTTTTATCTGTCTATCTATCTATCTATCTATCTATCTATCTATCTCAGTCTGTTCATTATCTATATATCTATCTCATTCTATTCATTATCTATCTATCTATCTATCTATCTATCTATCTATCTATCTCCATCCATTATCTATCTCAGTCTGTTTATTATCTATCTATCTATCTGTCTATCTATCTATCTATCTATCTATCTATCTATCTATCTATCTATCTATCTATCTATCTATCTCCGCCCATTATCTATCTCAGTCTGTTCATTATCTATCTATCTATCTATCTATCTATCTATCTATGTATCTATCTATCCATCTATACTGTTTTGTTGTACTTTCACTTCCTAACTTGAAAATATGGGGAGGGTAGGTGTGTGACATAGTTCATCAGGCAAACCAACTGGTATGCTTCATAGTGTGTGCGTGGGGGGGGGGGTTATGAAATTCAAGCGTTACATTCAAGAAAGACATGTTTGTATTTATTTCGTGACACATACCTATATAAAGTAATTTTGAAATTTTCTACTTTGACGTGTTTCGTCGATGGTGCGAGTTTTCGGAAATATATTTCACAACAAAATCTACATTAGCGAGAAAAAAAAAAAAAAAAAAAAAAACGAAAAAAAAAAGTGAATCATGTTAAACGGCTGAATGTTCTGTTTTAACTACAGATCCATCGGTAGACTGCACGTGGTTTAATGGATATAGGGGCCGAAATCGGAAGAGGCGGGCCGAGTTCAAATCGCGACCTATTCTATTGTGTTCACCGATGCCTTTGATATAGCTCTATTATTTAATCTGCCAGGTAAACTGAACTCTCTCACCATAGATGTCAATTAATCGAAACGATTTAGAACCACGGAGAAACTAACAAGAAACCACTCCCCTATATTTCCAAAGATAATAAGGAAAATGTGGTGAGTTATGACTCCCTATGTCCTTTGCATTAAAGTCATAACCGAAATCAGATCTAAACGCAGTTATCATTATTTCGATTGTATACATATTTTCTTCGGGGTCCCAACCAGAGACCAAAGATCAGAAATATGGCATCATGATATTTTCCACTAAGAATTTATGTTAAAAAAAAGAAAAGAAGACAATCTAAGTTCACACACATTTTAAATAGATACAGCACTTCGTGAGGGGTGAGCTGTACTTGTGAGCAACATTTTTGGTATTTCTTTAAGGCATGAACTACCAGGAATTCCTTTAATTAATCTATTGGAACCATTTCCAGTCAACCCAACCGAGGGCTCCAATTACAACTGAAATTGTTGATAACCTCACGTGCTACATCTTTTGAGATTTCGATTTCAAGATCCTTGTGTTTTGATAGATTTTTTTGAAGATTTTCAAAGATACATTGCAAACTGCATGAACTGCAATATTATTATTATTATAATTATTAATTATTATTAATATTATTATTGTTATTATTATTATTAATTATTATTAGTATTATTATTAATAATAATAATAATTATTATTAATAATAATAATTATTATTATTATTAATTGTTATTATTGTTATTATTATTATTAATTATTATTGTTAGTATTATCAGTATTAATTATTATTGTTATTGTTATTATTATTATTAATTATTATTATTATTATTAATTATTATTATTATTATTATTATTATTATTATTATTATTATTATTAAATCAAACACAATGAACCTATATTCTACTGAATTCTTTGTAATAAAAATTTTAACGTGGAAAAATTAATTTTAATAAAAAGAAAAATGGAATTACAATTTATTCAGAAGAAGGATCATCGAAAGTGCCGTGAAGTACGATTTATTGTTTTTTTTTATTTTTTATGGTTCACCAACCCATTGTGAGTTATTTGAAGCCAAGACATATTTTTGATTGAACGAATAATTTTTAGCTAGTGAATATTACATTAACAACTTTTAAGAAATAACATTTTTTTTCCAGATACAAGTCCTACTGTTTAGACCACAGCTTGTGGGCGGGGGGGGGGGGTTGAGAAGTGATAGATTCATACCTTTCCTATTTGTGCGTACGTGAATGCAATGAACCCAACTGGAATTGGAACTCGGCTCTCCGATTTCCATGATATACGATTCTCGTGCGGTTAATATACGATCAGACTATTTCTCATTATCACCTATTGTAACCAAACTGGGACTGAAACAATGTGACAGACAAAAAGGATAAAAAAATGTATATTTAAATAAACTGATAAAAAATGAACTGAAATTAGTAAAACTTAATTTCTATATTATATATATATATATATATATATATATATATATATATATATATATATATATATATCACCTGTAATAATTGTTACAAAAATACATAGGCGAAACCTCGAGGAATATAAATAAAAGATTATATGAACACAAAAGGGACATTTTACAAAATAATAGGTTAAATACGCTGGTTTCCCAACGTGACAAGACTGGACCCAATTTTGACATATAAAATTCTAATCTGATTAAACGAAAAATAATTCGCTATAGCATAAATGTCTAGAGAGTGCCTTAATCGCAAGGTCATCTACAATAAATTTACGCCCTGACTCTTACAAAATTTCACAATTCCCGGCAGGTCATCTAATATCACAGTCCGATATATCTATTTACAAAAGTGATGGAAAGAAAAAGAAAAAAAAGACTCTAAATGAATTCAGCTAGATGAAAAAAAAGAAGAAAAATTCTCATCACCTCTCTGTCGTGCGCATGCGTAGTCTTACCAACATAACAAATTTACTCCGATGAAATCCTGAAAAACAAAACGCGTTACAAGTAAACTTTTTACACTTTTTCATACAATTTCCACAATACTGTTCTTGATATATCAAAATATATATCATTATATTATAGATATATAAAAAACAAATCATTAATATATATATAAAAAACAAATCATTAATATATATATATATATATATATATATATATATATATATATATATATATATATAATCAATTGATGATTAGGAGGGATAATCCCAAGGAGGATATAAATCCAAAGAGAGCTCAATGTAAGAACAGAGCAGTATGATAATAACTTTGTTTTTTTGCTTGTGTGTGTATAAATTGAACATTTATTTTTGTAAAATTGGCCTGAAGAGATGGACGTCTAAGTCCACGAAATAAATTATCATAAATTATCACCTAGCTGAATGATATTTTTAAGGATTCTCTATTCATTATTAATATATACATATATATGCGTGTGTGCTTGTATGCGTGTGCATTTATGTATATAATATAAATCTATTATTATATATAATATATATATGTGTATACTATATATATATAAATTTGGACACAGAGGTTCACATTGAGCGGCAGTTTTCAGATAGTCTGAAGATTGCGATCAAGCGTGAAATAGACTGTCGCCGCTCGGTATTGATCTCAGTGTCCACTTTTATATTTAGATACGCCTTATCCATGATCACTTTTACCCATAAATATAGCATATTTCAAAATTATATTTTTATCATAATATTTTAACAATTAGGAAATCAGTTGATTTCGTTACCTTGGATCTCAACTTACGGCATCCACAGCCGAATTTTTGACAATTGAACTCTCACTTATAAAAAAACTAAAAAAAACAATGATCGCTAACTTATTTTAAAAACGTAAATAAACGCGTTGGGTGTGATAGAAAGAAGGGATGAGGATGCAAAGAAGAAAAGAAGAGGGGGAGGAGGAGAAAAGCAAGGGTATTATAAATAGGAGGTTGTACATATTTTTTAAGGTTAAAACAAAGGTAGGGAAATCAACTGATCTCCTACATTTTAGAGTTAAAATCTCTACATGTTATTTTTTTTTATTTTGTCACACATGTATTAAACACTTTTAATCATAATGTTTTGGGATCTGATTCAACTCTGACCATTAGCATTTTATGTATTATAATTTTTATCATAATATATATATTATATATGTATTATTATATATATAATATATATGGTTGTATAGTGTATATATATATATATATATATATATATACATATATATATATATATATATATATATATATATATATATATATATATACACACACACACACATATATATATATATATATATATACGAGCTTTATGCTAATTATTTTTTAGTGGTTTTATCAATAAATACTGTTTCATGTAATTTCCTCTTTAGCCAGCTTACCCTGAAGATCCGTTTGGGTGAAACCTATTTAGGTTGTTCCTGACTCTTTAGGATTTATTTCATTTATATATATATATATATATATATATATATATATATATATATATGTGTGTGTGTGTGTGTGTGTTTGTGTGTGTGTGTGTGTGTGGTGTCATATGTGTGTATATATATACAGGTTACTAAATAAGATTTACACACTTTCCTTCCTTAAGGAACGAAATACGTTGACATATAAAAGATTTCCACTTGTTTACATATATATATATATATATATATATATATATATATATATATATATATATATATATATGTAATAAAAAACAAACCACTTTAAGGTACCATTACGATAATTTATTTCACCTAAATCCTTTTTTAAGGATTCAGGATCATCAGGTAAAACTTCCAACAACGAATTGAGAGGAAAAATGGGATTAGAAATTGGTGGGTAGTGTAATTTTTGTAATTTAATAGAGGGGGTTGAGAGTAGTAGTTAAACAGACAATATAAAGTATAGGGAGGGGTTAATTTTATATCTCCCTTAAGTATGTTTTATATTGGAGTAGGAGGAGTGACAGGTGGAAAGCTTTTATATATATATATATATATATATATATGTGTGTGTGTGTGTGTGTGTGTGTGTGTGGTGTCATATGTGTGTATATATATACAGGTTACTAAATAAGATTTACACACTTTCCTTCCTTAAGGAACGAAATACGTTGACATATAAAAGATTTCCACTTGTTTACATATATATATATATATATATATATATATATATATATATATATGTAATAAAAAACAAACCACTTTAAGGTACCATTACGATAATTTATTTCACCTAAATCCTTTTTTAAGGATTCAGGATCATCAGGTAAAACTTCCAACAACGAATTGAGAGGAAAAATGGGATTAGAAATTGGTGGGTAGTGTAATTTTTGTAATTTAATAGAGGGGGTTGAGAGTAGTAGTTAAACAGACAATATAAAGTATAGGGAGGGGTTAATTTTATATCTCCCTTAAGTATGTTTTATATTGGAGTAGGAGGAGTGACAGGTGGAAAGCTTTTATATATATATATATATATATATATATATATATATGTGTGTGTGTGTGTGTGTGTGTGTGTGTGGTGTCATATGTGTGTATATATATACAGGTTACTAAATAAGATTTACACACTTTCCTTCCTTAAGGAACGAAATACGTTGACATATAAAAGATTTCCACTTGTTTACATATATATATATATATATATATATATATATATATATATATATATATATATATATATATGTAATAAAAAACAAACCACTTTAAGGTACCATTACGATAATTTATTTCACCTAAATCCTTTTTTAAGGATTCAGGATCATCAGGTAAAACTTCCAACAACGAATTGAGAGGAAAAATGGGATTAGAAATTGGTGGGTAGTGTAATTTTTTGTAATTTAATAGAGGGGGTTGAGAGTGGCAGTTAAACAGACAATATAAAGTATAGGGAGGGGTTAATTTTATATCTCTCTTAAGTATGTTTTATATTGGAGTAGGAGGAGTGACAGGTGGAAAGCTTTTATATATATATATATATATATATATATATATATATATATATATATATATATATATATGTGTGTGTGTGTGTGTGTGTGTGACATAACGATATATATATATATGTATATATATATATATATGTGTGTGTGTGTGTGACATAACGATATATATATATATATATATATATATATATATGTGTGTGTGTGTGTGACATAACGATATATATATATATGTATATATATATATATATGTGTGTGTGTGTGTGACATAACGATATATATATATATGTATATATATATATATATGTGTGTGTGTGTGTGACATAACGATATATATATATATGTATATATATATATATATGTGTGTGTGTGTGTGTGACATAACGATATATATATATATGTATATATATATATATATGTGTGTGTGTGTGTGACATAACGATATATATATATATGTATATATATATATATATGTGTGTGTGTGTGTGACATAACGATATATATATATATGTATATATATATATATATGTGTGTGTGTGTGTGACATAACGATATATATATATATGTATATATATATATATATGTGTGTGTGTGTGTGTGACATAACGATATATATATATATGTATATATATATATGACATAACGATATAAAATTTTATATATCAAGAACGAGTATTGAAAAGCTGTTTTGACAAATTGTAAAAACAGTTTTTGTGACACGTTTCATCTGTTAGGACATCATATCTATGACTTGCACATAAATTGCTGGTATTATTGAAACTGTGCTCCATGTCATATATATATATATATATATATATATGTATATGTATATGCCTTTGTGTGTTTGATTGCTTGTATGTGTTCTCATATATGAGTATATGCACGCACACACAAATACATTCACTCATGTATCTATAAATTATTTTAGCCATTAATTATTGATTTTGGATATTTCATATTACTTTTTGGAAATCTTTTTTTAAGGAAAAAAGGTGTTTTCTACTTTAACATTAATTGTTCAAAAGAAAAATTATTTCATTTTTTTAAAATATCGATTATCACAAAATATCGATTTTTCTATTTTTTTCTGATTCGATTATTTAAAAATTAAATTTCCCGCCTTTTGAATAATTTAATGACATTTTTTTTAGTGAAGGATCATATTTTTTTTTTATGAAAACGATCGATTTTTTTTTCACAAAATAAATTTTCAACTCTGTTTTTACTCAGACTTTTTTCCCGTGAACCTAAACTTGAATATCTTGTTTTCTGTAAAAATAATTTAACCCAAAATAATATATAATTATAGACCACTAATGAAATTATAATACATAGTATTAAAACACACTCACCCCCTCCGTATTCCCTTGCTGAGAAGTAAGTTCCACTCGAACAGCTTCTTCCCACAAACCAGTACCCTATGGAACAGACTCCAAGAGAACGTTTCCCTAATCACTACAATCTGAACTTGTCCAAGTCTAGAGCCAACCGTTATCTCCCCCCACCTTCATCCATATAAACAACCCCTTAACGTAAACCTCTACATTGAGTCGCTCCCAGGCCTTGTGCAGAGTGAAATTTACTGTAAGAAAAACACACTAGAAACGATGAAATTTATCAAATCTAGTTTTAATGAAACTTTTTTACATTGTCAAATTTATTAATATATATATATATATATATATATATATATATATAATGGACTCTCCCATCGGTTTCGACGTATGAGGATCTGACAACTTAACTGATTCAGTTATGAAATTTTGTGCGATAATCTTAAGTGGGGCATAAGACCCGCAAGTGATTTACAAAGGAGGCCGCATATGGAGCACGAGTAAGAATTGTGGGATGAGTTCACTGTTGGATTGGTTGACCTTTTAGATCTTGCTCTCGCTTCTTGAAGACGATTCAGGCAAGCTGATTGAAAACAGACTGTTGCCAATCTATGTGGTAAGCTATGTTCACTTATCTATCTATTCATCTATATATATATATATATATATATATGTGTGTGTGTGTGTATGTGTATAGAAATAGAGAGAAGATATAGATAGAAAGATAAGTGACCACATTTCCAATCTGTTTGGAACACTGTGGTCACTTTATCTATCTATCTATCTATATTTAAATAAATATATATATATATATATATATATATATATATATATATATATATATATATAGATAGATAGATAGATAGATACATACATACATACATACATACATAAGTGACCACAGTGTTTAACACTGATTGGCAACAGTCTGTTTTATGTTTGAAGATAATCATCAAGTCTGAAGATTGTGTTCACAAATGAAACAGACTGTCGCCAATCTGTGTTGTCGTATGTGTCCACGTTTATACTTACAGACACACTATTCCGGATATTGAGCATTCGGAGCTACAAATATAGCATAGCTTAAAACTTCATATATATATATATATATATATATATATATATATATATATATATATATATATATATATATATATATATATCAGAATAAAAAAAGAAGAGTCAGATTTATATTTGATACACAGTATAGCGTAATATTATATTATTATTATATTAAAATATGTATACATCGTTACACAGAAATTACCATGTTTTGGAACTGAAAAATAAACCTTAAGTCAAACTTAAAATTAAAGTTTCTGTTCCCTTCTCAGACGATGTTATATTAGGTAACTGTGTCTTGTTGGTGCTCAAACCATCTCACATCTTCTTGCATATTTTAGAGTGCACATATGCCGCTACCCTGTTATATCTGTTGGTATTATTATTATTATTATTATTACATTTTGGGTGGTGGGGGCGTAATTTCGGCTTTTTCGAAATTCAGATTCCTCCCATTCTGCTACTATTTCTGCAAAAAGGAGTTGGATGTTCTTTTCCCGCTGAATAATTCCCGCTTTAATGATGACCCCGCATTATAAGATTTTGGGCAATATTCCAGGCTGGCACTAATGACAGACTTTCCCCCTATTAAACAAGAGTGAGGTATGATGTAAAGACGACTGAATTCTACTCCGATTAAAGGAGAAATAATCTCTTTACAGTTGGAATACGGAAGAAATATGGCATCAACGTCTTCTTTTGGTAAGGGACGCTTGGGCTTTATCCGCAAGATGCAAACATTCTTTGTACCAAATTTACAAATTATTTACACAAGTCCATCTACAGACAATATTAAAGGTCTGTGAATTTTGTGTACGTCGGTTTTCGGGCACATAATAATTTACGTTTCTTTCCACCTGTCTCTCTTTCACCCTCTCTCTCACTTTCCACCTCTGTCGTTCCACTTTTCTTGTTCCACTCCTCTATCTGTTCACCTCTCTCTCTGTTTACCTCCCACTTTCCACTTCTCTTTTTTCTATCTCTCTCTTTCCATCCCTCTCTCTTTCCATCTCTCTCGGTCCACCTCTCTCGTTCCACCTCTCTTTCCACCTCTCTCTTTGCACCCGTCTCGCTTTCCACCTGTCTCTCCTCCCACCTTTCTCGTTCCACCTCTCTCTCTTTCCACCTCTCTCTTTGCACCCCTACCTCTGTTCACCTCCTCTCTTTCCACCTCTCTCGTTCCACCACTCTCTCTTTCCACCTCTCTCTTTGCACTCCTCTCTCTTTGCACCCCTATCTCTTTCCACCTCTCACGTTCCACCTCTATCTCTGTCCACTTCTCTCTTTGGACACCTCTCTCTTTCTACCCCCTCTCTTTCCACTTCTCTCTCTGCACCCTCCCTCTTTTCAACCCCGCTCTTTTCACCTGTCTCGTTCCACCTCTCTCTCTTTCCACCTGTCTCGTTCCACCTCTCTCTTTGCACCCCTCTTTTTTCCACCCCTCTCTCGTGCCACCTCTATCTCTTTCCACCTCACTCTTTGCACCCGCCCTCTTTCTACCCCCTCTCTTTCCGCCTCTCTCGTTCCACCTCTCTCTCTCTCTTTCCATATCTCTCTTGCACCCCCTCTTTCCAACCCTCTCTTTCGACCTCTCTCGTTCCAACTCTCTTTCCATATCTCTCTTTGCACCTCTTTCCAACCCCTCTCTTTCCACCTCTCTCTTTGCACCCCTCTCTTTGCACCCCATCTCTCTGTGATTGTGTGTGGGCTCATTTATAGTTTAGCTTTCTTTAAACTAACGGTAATTTAAATATTAAAAAATAATTTTTTGCTACATTTAAAAAATATTTTAATATGAATAAGACTTTAAAATACGAATTGTTTGTACAGTAAGTACTTTTATTTCAACTTCTTGCAAACAGACATTTTTGTTAATGTTGAAATCATCTCCAATGCGACACAATGGCTCACGGGTAGACTTTTAGTATTTTTTTTTTTAAATATCTTTTCAAAGAACAAAGGAACATTATGATTAATGACGAATCTTGGGGCAGCCATCAAGTATCAAAACGTATTAAAGGTCTATGAATAAAGTGCTGTTCCCACAGATACGTTTTCGCCAGAATTTATAATCTGTTTCGGGTAAATGAAGGATTGTCTGCCCTTGGAAATTATTAACATAATTTGTCGTTATTTGAAATCTAAACAAAGTGACATTTCGCGTGTATGATTTTAACAAGACAAACTCGTTGATAATTACTACTGTAATTAATTAGGTATCTATCTATCTATCTATCTATCTATCTATCTATCTATCTATCTATCTATCTATCTATCTATCTATCCCAGTCTATTTCCATCTATGTATGTGTGTGTGTGTGTGTGTGTGCGCGTGCGGTTGTGTGTATATATATATTATATCAGTGTGTTTATATCTATTTATCTATCTCAGCCTGTTTTCTATCTATCTATCTATCTATCTATCTATCTATCTATCTATCTATCTATCTATCTATCTATCTAAATATATATACATGTATATGTGTGTGTGCGTGTTTGTGTGTGTGTATATATATCTCAGTGTTTCTATGTATATATCTATTTATCTATCCCATCCTGTTGCTATCTAACATTTACTATCGATATATATCTATATCTATATATATATTTATATCTATCTATCTATCTATATATATATCTATATATATATATATATATATATATATATATATATATATATATATGTTATATATATATATATATTTGTGTGTTTGTGTGTGTTTGTGTGTGTGTGCATGTGTGTGTATATATCATTGTGTTTTTATCTATCTATCTATCTATCTATCTATCTATCTATCTATCTATCTATCTATCTATCTATCTATCTATCTATCTATCTATCTAATCCTGTCAGTGTATGCATCTGTGTGTATCTGTGTACATGTGTGTGTCCCTCTTTGCTCGCTGGGAACTGTGCACATGCATCCCCCCCCACTTTAAATCGGTGCGTCGTTTTCAAGGCAACGGCATCTTGTATTGTCTTACCCAAGCGTAACTATGGTTACTAAGAGCTTTCTTGAGATTCCCACCAAAATGACGCTTCCGACATTGTTCCTCGGTCTTTTCTTCATTAATTCCAGTAATGGACTGGAACAGAATTCTTCGAGGCTGGCAGAGATTCCTGTACGAATCTCAAAAAGTGCCCCACAACGAAAAAGGAATTTAGTTGCTTTGGAAAGGTAATGGAGAGAGCCAAAAAGAAAGAAAGAAAAGAAAAGGAAAAAAAGAGAAGAAAAGAAAAGAAAAGAGAAAAGAAAAGAGAAGTAAAGAGAAAAAAGAAAGAATAACAGAGACTTAGGGAGATAGAGAGAGTGAGAGAGACAAAGAGAGAGAGAGAGAGAGAGAGAGAGAGAGATGCAGAAAGAGTGTGTCCACGTTATGTGAGTGAGGGAGAATTGGGAGATAGGGTATGAGAGACGGAGTAAAAGAAAAGAACAGAAGAAAGTAAGAAGACCGAAAAGAAAAAGAAAAAAAAAAGAAAAAAAAAAAGAAAAGAAAAAGAAAAAAAAGAAAAAAAAAAGGGTGCCGATTCAGTGTAGAAAATGACTCGGGAGATAGAGAAATGAAAGCCTCCAGATTTTCACTTCCTTTCATTAGTGATAACGCTGCTGCTACTACTACATATAATAATAATAATAATAATAATAATAATAATAATAATAATAATAATAATAATAATAATAATAATAATAATAAATTATGCTTGCTATTTTTATAGCAATTAGCATCATCCTTATAATTAAGTGACCTATTTAAATTTCACTAAAAATTATTTATTAAAATTACCGGTTCGCAAAACTATTCGAAAAAAAAAAGAGCAAAAAAAAAAAAAACAACAAAAAACAAAAACAAAAAAACAAAACAAAAAAAACGAAGAAATTTCACGGTGTTAGTTTCAGTTCATGAAGAAAACACAAACAATTATTATAATCTAATCATGCTGAAAAAAGAAAATGATGCCAATTTTTATTCGGTGTTTAAAATAGAGGTTTATCCATTTCGAGGTGGGTAAACTATTAGGTTGGTGCAAAAATAATTTCGTTTTCTAACATATGTTACTATGTGAGAAAACGAAATTATTTTTGCACCAACCTAATACTTAATAGTATCATTAAACTAAACTAATATATATTATATTCATTATACAAAGAGTTACACGAACACAAACAGACGCACACATATGAAATTTAGGTTACTTTAGTCAGGCACAAGGCAAAAATAGAGGAGCCTAAGTCTGTTTTTTTACAAAGTTGGTTCATTGTGCTAGACAATTTTTCCCTCCAGAATTTATCTATAAGTCTCCCATTCGCCCATGCTTGGAATATTGTTACCACATTTGGTCCGGTGCTCCTGCTATTTATTTAGAGATTCTTGATAAAATCCAATGAAGAATCAGCAATATTACTGGTCCTGACCTGGCATCCCGGCTTCAGTCACTTTCCCACCGCCGTAAAGTTTCTTCTCTGTGCCTATAAATAGGGTAATTGTCTGCATAAGCTCTTCACTATGGTACCTAGACTTTATGAATTTAAGTGTATTACTAGATTGGCTACAAGGTATCATCAATTTATAGTTGAATCATCTAGATGTAACCGTAAGTTCTATGCTAACAGTTTCTTTCCTCGCACTTCTCGCTTGTGCAACCCTCTCCCGGCTTCTTGATTTCCGGTTAACTTTGACCTTCATACAATGTCAATCGTTATCTACTGTCTTCTTGGTTCATCTTCTATTGTTCTCGCTCCTCAGTAATATCTATGTTTTCTAATTCTTCGGCAGCCAGGAACTCTTTGGGTATTAGCGGCTTTATTGCCTTTCATGGTGTGAATTCGATTTAAAAAAAAGAAGAAATAATGAAGGTGAAAAATACATCACGAAAGAATTTGTAATGCAATACATAAATTTTAACCATCGAACGACGAAAGAGTTTTTACTAAGTGAAATGTGTGCTAGATTGTTATGTGATCTCCGTCCATTGTGTGGCAGTAATCCAAATTCTTCTTCTAAATTACAGTCCAAGAAGAAGACAATGGCTAAACATAAGAAAATAAGAAAAAAATAGTTCCTTTAAATAATATATGGAAATAACCATTCTTCGCCTGATGAAGGGCACAAGACCCGACACTGGTGTAGCAAAAATATAGAAAATAAAGTATAATATATAAAAAAATGCATATTATATAGCCCCAAAGGTTAGTGGCTTCTCTTTTATGTTTAATATATATATATATATATATATATATATATATATATATATATATATATATATATAGAGAGAGAGAGAGAGAGAGAGAGAGATAGATAGATAGATAGATAGATAGATAGAAAGATAAACCTAGTGAGCCAGACAAACCTACCCAGGTTTCACCTAAACGGATCGTCAGGGAAAGCCGGCTTTCCCTGACAATCCGTTTAGGTGAAACCTGGGTGGGTTTGTCTGGCTCACGATGTTTATCTAGATCTGCTCTACGGTTGTATTGAGCTCTTTTGTTAGTTAGTTGTTTACTTGTGTCGGTTTTTTTTTCTTTGGGCTTCAAGCCTATATCTGTGCGATTTTTTCGACAGACTTTCATGTTTCTAGCTCTTTCTTTTTCTTTAAAACCTTTTTTCCCCTCAAGATTGATTTGATTATTGGCAAATCAAAAATTCGAAGGTTTTTCGAAACGAGTATAGTTACCTATATTTGTATATATATATATATATATATATATATATATATATATTATTAAATATAAAAGAGAATGAAGGTCAATAATGTTTGATCATGAGCCGTCCTAAACTCTTATATTTACTTTAATTTCGGGTGAAAACAAAGACGAAAATTTATAGTTATATTTAACAATACATTTTTAAATAATGATATGCTGCCCCACTACACTACATATATAAACAGACTATCATTATTGTTTTGTCCGTGTATTGTTTAATATATTGTAATGTAATTGTCATCTTTGATAATGGCTTATGTAAGCTGAAAGCTTAGATAGGCTTAAAAAACATGTATCAATATGGTGATTATCTTTCTCCTTTTAATGATAATGTTATTAAGCTTATCAGATCATATGAAAAGAATTTACATAAAACAAATAGCACTTGTCTATATTAGTTGATGAAACATTCATCAATATTTATATTTATATACATACACATTTTACATATATATATATATATATATATATATATATATATATATATATATATATATATATATATATATATATATAAAGTGATCTAACAAAAGTAATTATTATTTATTAAAATAAAATTGTTCATTCATTTATATATCGGACAGAATGAGACTACAATATTTAGGAGGGAAATGCATTGTTCAGAAATTAAAAATGCAACTGAAAATGCAATAAATATCAAAATATAAGGGATTTTCAGTGGTCAGGAATGATTGCAAGAATTACTGATAGAATAGGGCTATTATATGTATAATGTAAATGCATTACTAATGATTTTACTATAGGAATGCATTGAAAATCAGGAAGAAAAGGATTGTCAGTGGTCAGGAATGAATGCAAGCATTACTGATAGAATAGGGCTATTATATGTATAATGTAAATGCATTGCTAATGATTTTACTATAGGAATGCATTGAAAATGAGGAAGAAAGGGATTGTCAGTGGTCAGGAATTAAGGCAAGCATTACTGATAGAATAGGGCTATATATATAATTGAAATTAATCGCCAATTATTTTCCTATAGGAATGCACTAGAAATCATGGAGAAAGGGATTGTTAGAGGTCGGGATTTACTGCAAGCATTATTGACAGAATATGGCTATTATATATATATTGTAAATGCATTGCTACTGATTATATTATAGAAGTATATTGCAACTCAGTAAGAATGGGATTGTCAGTGGTCAGAATAGGTTTAATACACGTATAATATGAATCCATTGCTAACAATCTTTTTTCTGGAAATGACACTAAAAATCAACAGGAAAGGGATTGTCAGTGGTCTGGAATTATTGATACAATAGGTCTATTTTGTGTATAATGTAACTTTATTGCTAATGATTTTCTGTATAGAAATGTATTGAAAATCAATAAGAAAGAGATTTTCAGTGGCCAGGAATGAATGCAAGCATTACTGAATGAGGGTGTTTAATATAAATGCATTGCTAATGATTTATTATAGCAATTAACATACCGATGCCTTGAAAATCAGGAAGGAAATGGTTGGCACCGATCAGGAGATAAAGGATCTTTTACTGAGACAACAGTACGGATATATTATTACCTATCGATATACTTTACTCGTAATTGTATCTCAATATTATTGGACGAGGGAAACGAAGAAAATGTTGATTCTTACTTGGTATAGTCAAACTCGCAGTAGATGTTGTCGTGTTTTAAGTAGCACGATTGTTGTTCCTCTAATGCCAGATTGCACACGCAACAACGCAGGCAGCTCACGTGCCAGTATTGATCGTCGACCTTCAGGAGAAATTTATCACGAATTATCTCGTTGCAACCACCACAGCGCTTGCCCTGAAATGATAAAAAAAAGAACGGATCAAGTCAACGAATCAAGTTCGGAAAAAAAAAAACCCTCAAAAAACAAAAAAAAAACCTTCGCCATTTTTGTAAGGGCAGATAACTCTGTGATGGTCAGAAAAGCAAATATATGTTACGTTTTGGTTGTTTTTGTTTAGCGGCATATCAACACCATTATGGGTTATTTAATGCCGGAATCTGAATATTTTTGTACACAATTTTATTTTTTGAGATAATAATGCTTCAGTGATACAAGTTTTACTAATTAACCCATAGCTGGAGGAAGAACAGGTGGATTCATGCTTTTCCCAAGATTATTTGCGCGTAAGTGAATGTAATGAACCCGACTGGAATTGGAACTCCGATTATAAATTCCGAATCATTATTCATTACACATCATACACATCCAAACTTATAGCACCTGGTATTCACAAGATGTCACTCATCTAGGTACTGACTAGACCCGACGTTGCTTAACTCCAGTGATCGAACGGGAACTGGTGTTTCAACGTGATATGTTCGTAAGCCAAATATACGTTATGAAAATATATGCGCGAAAGTCTTGTTTCTTATTTAACTTTTTTTTTAGTTGCAAACGTTTTATTGGTAATGGTAAGCTTATCCGTTTCCATACAAGAATTATTCGACATTCAATGCGATTAGATAATATTTCTGTCGGTGAAATTTATAAAATCTTTTACTTAAAAGAGGTTTTCAGCAACGGCTTATTGTTATTTCTCTTTCTAATATTCATGGGAATTTCCTTCCTAACCTTTTGTTCAAGTTTGTGTGGAATATCAAAATCTAGATTATACTATTATTTTATTTCCTAGTTATATGTGTTACAATATGAAGTCGTTATTGCTGTTGCAAGTGTATAAGTTATGTGTTTTTTCTTATTTGATTGTGATTTTGTTGTGTCATTCAATCCAGTTTGATAAGAGACCCTCTTCTTTAACAGCCAAAGAATTCATTCGCTTCAAGATATTTTTAATCAACGTTCTGAGAAAAAAAACCGTTTTATATAGAAGTATGCATACATGTACAGATACATATATACATACACACACACGTGCACAATGATTTAGTGATACTAGTCTAACTAATTAATCCATAGTAGGGGGAAAAAGAAGTGAATTCATACTCAATCAGAATTTGATAAACAAGAAATTATATTGTGGATATAAAGTGGGGGATCAGCTCCATATTACAATTAACATATAAACTGATCCCGAACTTTGTGTTCATGTTTGTTTCTATGCGTATATATTCCAGAGAATGTAAATAAATCTAAAAGACGTGCCTGTGTAGCTAATCAGTATTTAATTGATTGAATGATTCATTTTCTACGGCTTATCAACAAGGAAGAAATTATAATGTGGATATAAAGTAGGGGATCAATTCTATATTATAATTAAAATATAAACTGATCCCTCATTTTGTGGCCACTGTAATTTCTATACATTTATGTTCCAGAGAATGTAAATAAATCTAAAAGACGTACCTGTATAGCTAATCAGTATTTCATTGATTGATTCCTTTTATATGGCTTATCAACCCCTTGCAGGTTATTTAAAGCCTGAAAATATTTTTAGATTGTAAGAATTTAAAGGTTTTTGTTTTTTGGCGATAATAATGATTAAGTGCTACAAGCCTTGTTAATTAATCGATTGCCTGGCATTTGTTAACCGGAGTACCGAGTTCCATTTCTTGTTGGGTTCGCTATATTATTCACTTACTCACAAATACCCTTGGAAAAGTTATGAGTGTACGTCAACTCACGACACCTATGGTTAAATTAGTAAGACTTGTACCACTAAACCATTATTATCCCCATTCCCAAGTTTTAAAATTTAAAAATATTTCATGGCTTTAAAAAACCTGCAACAGGTTGATAAACCATAGAAAATCAGGCGTGGCTGACCGCATATGGAGAGAAAAGAGAAATCGCCGCCCTCTGTGGGATCAGGTTTATATCACAGACAAAGAACATCATTGAAAAATGCGTAAAGTTAAGGAATCAGTACATATGCTAGGCCACAAAAATCTCCTGAGCCGACCAAGCATAGAAATGAATACAATATGGAAACCAGTAATAAGCAGTGCCAGAGAAAACACCAATAACATCGAAATTTGCAATATGAGCTCTGGTAAAAAATGAATTGATAACAGCAAAAATTGCAATATGAGCACTGGTAAAAAATATGCTAGGATAACAGCAAAAATTGCAATATGAGCATTGGTAAAAAATGATTACTGAAGGCATTCAGTTTATAAGTCCCAGAAATTCATACACAGATGTCCTTGAGGGCACATTGGATAAAACTGTTAGTTAGATTCAGTGACAGGACCGAAAGAGTTGAATACCTCGTTAAGATATTAGATAACTGATATTCCATTCTGAAATAATGTAAATAGTGTACGTAGAAAACGAATCTCACATTGAAACACCGTATACGATCTCATACGAAGTTAAGCAACTTCAGTAACTAAATGGGTGACCGCTTTGGAATACCAGGTGCTTAAGGCCAAATAACGTAAATAATGTACATAGAAAAAGAATCAACCAATCATAATAATAGTTGGTTAGCTGGTTGTTAATTGGAGTTAACTTCACTTACGTGCAAATTCCCTTGGGAAAGCTATGAATCCATCTATTCCGCTCCCCACCCCTACAATTCATTAACAACGTGTTGATTGGTTGGTTGATTGATTGATTGTTTTGTTTAACGGCATCTCAAACTTAGTGGTCACTTTATGCCGAAAATGATTTTGAGTGACTTTAAAAGTCAAAAACACATAGCTGGCAACATTATTTTTTACAAAAAACGCATAGCTGGCAACATTATTTTTCCGAAAACATTATCTGAGGCCTTGCTGTTGGATGTAGTTTATCGCCATACCCAGGACGCGGATGTAGTTTATTGTCATACCCAGGACGCGGGCAAGAGCTGGAAAACTAGGAGTTCACTATTTGCCCATAGCTGGGACCCTAACAGGTACTACCACCCCGGGTGAAGGTGGACCTGGGAACACCAGCAATTAAGAGGTGGTTCCACGCTCCTCAAAACCTCCTGATCAGAGGCCTTGCTGCTGGATGTAGTTTAACGTCATACCCAGGCCGAGCAACGTGTTGAAATCCATACAATATTAATTATTGTTGAAATTCCCGCTTTCGAGATTTACAAACTCTACGCTTCGTTCAATTTTGCAAACCAATCGATGAAATTTCCATAAGCTGATTTGTATGGAAAAACACATTGACAAAAACTCGAATTCGCGGTTTAATAATTTCTTTAATTTCTTTTAATTTTATAGGACTTCATGGTAAATAATATTTTCAAGAAAATTTCTTTATTTCCTTTTTTCTTTTTTATCAGCGAAGGATACATTCTCAGGATTTCTTACTCTTGTGCAAGCAGCATACAACTGGCCTCGCGTAAATATTTCTTTCTGGGGCCAAATTTCACCTTTTGAAGCGTTTGGCCTTGTGATTTGTTTTGAGTTCTCGCAACCGCTGGTTGAATCGGCAAATTGATTCTTGTATATATAAAAATTTAAAGAAACGATATGCAAAAAACAATATTGCATTTTTATTAAATAAATATTTGATATTTTAATCATTAAATTGTTTTTAAAATAGTGGGACTATTTTGTATGCTAACTGATAAAACTTTTAATTTTTCCCCAAAAATGAATAAAATTTTATTGTATTAAGCTACGCACCCTAGTAAAACCCACTTCTAGCCACTTGTTTGTACTTCTCCCCAAAATTTTGTTTCGATCGGTCAATGTATGGCTATTTTAGAGGGTGTGAAGGACGGACGGACAAACGAAAGTTACAGAATCTCTATCTATAAAAGTCAGGATGTGTGTGTGTGTAACGAATGCACGGCCGCAATTTTCGAAGGATTTGCACCAAAATTTACATGCACGTGCTCCAAGTTAACGAGAAGGCCAAGACCGACTTTGTATTTCCCAACTTCCATCGATAGTGGAAATAATCGATTTTTTTCATGCTTCTACGGCAGTTTTCATGTAGTTTGCGGCCATTTTCTACTGGCCAGAGTGAGAGCCTATAACTGGCTGCCACGAATAGGCAGGATGATTCTATTGGCCAGCGTGAGAGCCAACAGCTGACTGACACAAATGTTAACTAGCATGTTAACATGCAAAAAAAATCGATAGCTGCATTCGTCACAAGTGGGAAAAATTTAAATCTGCTTGGCACTTGACTCCAATTGGCTCATTCGCTTGCTTAAACTCAACGTTGATTCTGATTCCGCAGAACTAGGTTGGATGTGAAAAAGTATTTGTTGTTAACATTCCTTTTTCATTCAGTTTTTCCAGTTACGAGTCCTTTTTGAAAGCTGATCGTTTTGTGTTCATTCTGTTTAGTTCTTTTTTCGTAATAGATTTAATGTTTAGTATAGAGCTTAGAAAAAATTCGCAGTGTGAGATAGGCAAGAAGTAATGCGTGTAGCAACATCAGCACGTCAAAGGGCACTCCTTTAAAGGCAAGGAAGGGCAAAAATATTTTAAGTCAAGTGATAGCGATTGCTGTATGAGTCGTACGATTTTTGAATCAAGCACGGGTAACGCCGGGCCATGCTGCTAGTTTTATATATAGATATATGGCCATGTGCCATACTTACCTAAGACTATGAGAAGCAGTTATCTGTTTTGGTTCGTGCTAGACTTAGTAATTATATAGTTTGGCTAAATGAAATTAAAAATTTTGCTGGAATGACAGGATTCAATGTATTAAGTTCGAAAGGAGCATATGGAAGCAGTTTCGAAAAATGAGAAAAAGAAATGAATAAATAACGAAACTAAAAGCAAGAATCGGAAGATTTAGATAATAAGAGGTTTCCATTTTATCCCGCAATCAATAGCGGCCATAAAAAGTGTGACCGTCTCTGGCTAATCAAAAAAAAAAAAAAAAAAAAAATGAAAGAAAGAAATGGAAGTGTACGTAGAAAAAATTGAAATGAGAATTATAAAGAATAAAGGATTTTTTGGGGGGGTCTTAATGAAAGGATTTACAGTTGGCCGTAATTTCGATTAAACCAGTCGCTACGTTGGATGAAAAGGCAATAAAACAAAATGGAGGAGAATTTTGAAGTCAAAATGATCACCGAGGAATCATGGGAAAAATTTTCACATTTGTTTTTCGAAAAGTACAAAATTACCGATGAAGAGAAAAAGAGAGGGCGGGTTTACTATTTTCTGAGTCTACTGTTTTTGCAGTCTTTTTCGATGGTGTCCGTTATTGTCTCATAAGTAAAAAAAAAAAAAAAAAAAGGACTTTGTATTTTCGGGAAAAAAATGGAGACCCAAGATATGTAATCTGTTAAAGAATAAAAATAAAACGTGTATTAGAAAGAGAGAGCGAAGAAATAAATGAACCTTATAACGAGCAGATGAAGAACTAAAATGAAAGTAGGGAACGAAGAGGAGAAAGAAAGAAGAAAAAAAGAACGGAGGAAGAAAAGAAGAAAATGAATGAAAAATCAGTACCTGAAGAGGAAATGAAGGAAGGAAAGAACGGATGAAGAAAATGAAATCTTGAAAGAAGGAAGAGAATAAAAAATAAAAAAAATAACGAAGAAATAAAATGCAGAATGAATAAAGATTGAATTAAAAGTAAGGAAAGAAGAGAAAGAAGGGGAGAAGAAAGAAGGGAAGGAGGGAAGAACGGAAAGGAAGAAGAGAAGTAAGAAGTAAGAAATAAAAGAAAGGAAGGATAGAAAGAAAGAAGGGTGTAAGGAGGAAATATAAAAAATGAAAGAAAGGAAGGAAAGAAAAGAAGAAGGGAAGTAAGGAGAAAGAAATAAAGGAAGGAAGGAAGGAAGGGAGGGAGGAAGGAAGGAAGGAAAAGAAAAAGGGAAGTAAGGAGAAAGAAATAAAGGAAGGAAGGAAGGCAGGAAGGAAGGGAGGGAGGGAGGGAGGAAGGAAAAGAAGAAGGGAAGTAAGGAGAAAGAAATAAAGGAAGGAAGGAAGGAAAAGAAGAAGGGAAGTAAGGAGAAAGAAATAAAGGAAGGAAGGAAGGAAGGAAGGGAGGAAGGAAGGAAAAGAAGAGGGAAGTAAGGACAAAGAAATAAAGGAAGGAAGGAAGGAAGGAAAAGAAGAAGGGAAGTAAGGAGAAAGAAATAAAGGAAGGAAGGAAGGAAGGAAGGGAGGAAGGAAGGAAAAGAAGAGGGAAGTAAGGACAAAGAAATAAAGGAAGGAAGGAAGGAAGGAAAAGAAGAAGGGAAGTAAGGAGAAAGAAATAAAGGAAGGAAGGAAGGAAGGAAGGAAAAGAAGAGGGAAGTAAGGACAAAGAAATAAAGGAAGGAAGGAAGGAAGGAAAAGAAGAAGGGAAGTAAGGAGAAAGAAATAAAGGAAGGAAGTACGGACGGAAAAGAAGAAGGGAAGCATATAAAGGAAGGAAGGAAGGACAGTCTTTCTGTGGACAACTATATACATATATATATATATATATATATATATATATATATATATATATATATATATATATATATATATACGGGGACACTGAAAAGTTTTTGACTAACCCCCATTCGGAATCGTTGAAAAGACCTTTTTTTGTGGCGTTATGAACTCTTCACCATCACATGTATATATCATGTATGTTAGACCAATTGAAAGAAAGATAAAAAAGTATATATATGGAAACACACACACACACACATATATATATATATATATGCATGTTCTTACATATCTATGTATAAGAGTAATCGAAGGTATATATATATATATATATATATATATATATATATATATATATATATATGCATGTTCTTACATAACTATCTATAAGAGTAATCGAAAATCGAATGTATATATATGTATATATATATATATAAATGTATATATATATATATATGTATATATATAAATGTATATATATATATATATATATATATATATAAGTGTAATCGAAGGAATATATAGATATAAAGAAAAAAGTTGATGAAAAATGGAATTTGATATTCATAGAATAGTGTAAGAAGTGAAAATAATTATACATATAGACACACACACACACATATATATATATATACAAACATACCTACACACATAGACACACACATATATGTGTGTGTGTATATGTGTATATGTAGCTATGTATGTAACTCTAAAAGAAAGAAAGCTAGAGTGTGTGAGAGAGAGAGAGAAAGAGAGAAAGGAAGAATACCTCAGATTATAATTTATAAGCTATAGAATCTAAAAACTGTCCTAACAGATTTAAAATACAACCCTCCCCACTCAAAAGAAGAAAAATAAAAAAAAGTATAGAACGTATTCTTTCCCAATGAGACAGATCTTCTAAAAGAATTACTAAAAAGTTGGCCTCACCTTTCAACTCCCCAAATTATTCAAAATTGGACGATATATCTTTGACTTTATTCCAATGACTTGTTTTATTTCCCACCCAGCCTTTGATACAAAGGGAGACAACTACATATAATTCGCCTTAAATACAGGGCTTAATTTTTCATTTTTCGCTGTCTTTTTCTTAACCTTTCTCTCCTGTTTCTTCTTTCTCCTTTCCAATGATTTCAGCGTTGCTAGTTTAAATTTTTTTTTATTAGCGGCTGAGTCGTTACCTGACTTTTCTTCAAGTTCTTCCGATGCGAGCAACATTGGTTGAGAACAGAATTTTGTTCTTGATCTAAAAAAAAAAAAAAAAAAAAAAAAATCTGGCAAATGATTTGAAGATGATCTAGTGCTTTTTAGAAAGCGGCTCAAATTGACACCGAGGCGACATTTGCAATCCTGTTCAATTTTGTGAGATCAGCAGCCTTGATGGTTTGATAAATAGGAAATGATTCTTGTTAAAAAAAATATATATCTATCTTTAGAGAGAAGCTCAAATCAACTTCAAGGCAAAACTTGATAGCCAGTTCAAATGTCTAATCGACCTAATTGTATATGATTCCAAATTGAAAGATTTTGATATGAGAGGATAAAAGTGACATTTTATAGGGTCAACATCCAAAGTTATTTCTTTCTTTTTTTTTTTTAAGTGAAGTCGTCCTAACTTGACATTGTGTTCCTAAGGATTAAATTATTTCTTTGATCCTATTCTGAATCATTAGGTCATTATACATTTTTTTCCTAAACGACTTTAACCAATTTTTTATTTTTTTATTTTTTCAGTGAGAGGTTCCAAATGATTTCAGACGATTTTTTTGTCTAATTTATTTATTTTAGAAATTGACATTCTTTACATAGCTTCTTCAGAGAAAGTTCTCTCTGCGAAATGCATATACCGGTTGTGTGATAACAAGGAGGAAACTTATACTTAACATCAAAAAGAGGCAGCTGAAGTTTCTGGGACATATAATGAGGAAGGAGGGCCTGGAGAATCTGATACTCACGGGTCGAATAGAGGGAAAGAGAGACAAGGGAAAACAACGCCTGACTACCTTGAGCAGGTGGATGACAGAACGTGGTCTGGAGGAGGAAGCAGAGGGAAGGAACTGCAAGGGATAGGGAGAAGTGGAGAGCCATGATCGCCTACGTTCTTAAAGGACATAGCACATAAAAGAAGAAAGAATGCAATCATATCTCAAGATGTCTCTATCAGCCACAGCAGAAAGCAAACTTTGACCTTCGAACATACATGGAATTTATTTTACATGGTCCTGGGAACTTATATGAAAAAAATCCTACAAGAACGAATCATTTCTTTGCTTCACACTTTTTTCAAGTGGAATTCTTATATACGATCCATCGCTCCCTGTATCGCTCCAGTATGTACCTGACACTTCATGCTATCCTCTATCAGATCAGGCCGAAAATGGAGTACTGTTGCCATATTTGGGCGATAGCTGTCCAGTCCTCACATTCCGGTCTTGATAGAGTTCAAAAGCGTCTTGCTGGAGAACAATTATTCGGGATGCAACCTGTAATAATGTTGGTCTTTTGTAAGATGGACGTAAAGCAGACTTTCGAAAACGTGAATACATGTACCTGGCAGCCAAATGAACAAAACTGTCAGATTGCTATGTCGGCGGACCACAAAATGAAGACATAGAGGAACTTTCTTAGGATCGTGCCCTTAATAGGTTATGGAACATAAGGATCCAATGCCAAAAGCACTGGGATCGGGATGCTTTGAAGGCCTACAAAGACTTGTATGACGCGAAAATCGGAGACCCTAAGCAGTTAAGGTCTAGGACCGGTTCTCAGGTTGTTTTCAGTGCCTACATGATAGATACACCCTTGTGCAAATTAATTCAAACAAAACGAATAATCTCGTTATTATTTACTTTTTTCCCGTAGTTTTCCAATGAAACATGACCCAGTGCACATGTTAGTACTTTGTATGTTCATTCCACGACGTCTTTCCTTGCAGACTGACCACAGATTCTCGATTGGATTTAAATCAGGAGAGTTTCTGAGCCAGTCGATAGGACTTTGATTTGCTCACTAGTAAAGCTTGCCATTAATATGTTCGTGCAGCGTTACAATTTTCGTACGCTTCCTTGCAGTAATGCCCATCGCAGATAATGGTCGTAGGATAACTAATCGACAGTCGAGATAATATGGTCTGGCCGTGATGAAAATCTGATGCAATCACGGATGACGAAATATTTTTCAAGGCCAAACAAATTTCATCACACAGCCCGAAAATAAATTCATATTACAGCTCACCACTACAAATGACCTAATCTGAGGAAAAAATAGAAGTCTGTTACACCCTAAAACTGAGCGTATGGCGAAAGAAAGGGAAATAAAGCGGTTGTTTCAATTAATTTGCACAAGGGTGTAAATGACTGAGACTCAGCATTCAAGTCCCCTATCATATTTCAAGACATTCCCATCAGCAGAATGCGATCTTCGATTACTGAGGCAAGCAGTCATAAATGAAGTTTATTTTACTGACAACTTACAGGCCGTCTGAAGTTATTATGGAAATCACACAACACTGAATAACCCGAATTTGCTTTCAACTATCTTTGTCAAACTGTACAAATCGCTGGTTGTCTCCATTCACCATATGGATGTGTAGCATGGACCCTTTGGCAGAAACAGAGAGAAGAATCTAAGCGTTTGAGAACAAATGCACGAGAAAACTCCTTGGCATCTTCTATTAAGAACAAGAAATTAATGAGGAAATGGGTTGAACATTTTGTGGGCCACCAGGAACATCGTCTCACCACTGTCAAATGGAGAAAAATGGCATGGTTTGGACACATTACAAGGCCCGACAGCCTGTGCAAGACCAGCATGAAAGGCACCGTTGAAGGTGGACGTAAGAGAGGACGCCAACGCAATGTCAAACAATAGACAGGTATGACTTTACCAGAATTACTGATGGCTGCCGTTGATAGGCCATTTTGGAAAAGAATTAGTTTGGCTTCTGCATTCGGATCCGCCCTACGATTACAAAAGTCAAGGGATGATGATGATGATGATGATGGTTATCTATCTATCTATCTATCTATCTATCTATCTATCTATCTAACATTAGAAGGCACGACATCCTGTGCAAACCATTATGCAAGGCACCGTTGAAGGTGGATGTAGAAGAGGACGCCAACGCAAAAACTTGTTGGACAATATAAAACAATAGACAGGTATGACTATACCAGAATTAATGATGGCTGCCGTTGATAGACCGTTGGGGGAAAAGAGTTAGTGTGGCTTCTGCCTTCAGATCCGCCCTACGTCAAGGGATGATGATGATGATGACGATCTTTTTCAAATTTTAAATGATTAGTTTGGACATCAAATGAAAGCGTGTGTTAAATTTTTAGGTAGTTTTAACATGTTTTATTGAAGTTATTGGGTTTCTTATAAAAACTGCACTTGGAAGTTATTATACAGATTAAACTAATATGTCTGAAATCTAATAAAACCTATTTCTTCTTCTTTTTTTTCCTTAATACAGTCGTTCCACGTTTATCACGTTAATCAATTCCAGACCCCACCGTGATAAGTGAATTTTCACGGATTCTTTATTTATAAATCAAATATTTTCATAGTTAGAGCATAGAAAAACCGTTTACGACCTAAAAACGACTTTTGGCATTATAAGAGATCTCTAGGCATGAAATAACACCCCTGTAGTAACCTTTACACTTATGTTACCTAATATAATAGAGAAAATAAGAGAAAATAATACATATTAGATGTTACAAATATCATATTATTATTGTAAATTAAAATCGCACACAAAGTTCTTATGTGTACATCGCTTCATCATCGAAAAAGTTGCATTATTTTTCTAGGTTAGCGTGAAGCTAGGAAAATAATGCAACTTGTTCAATGATGAAGGGATGAAGAGATGTAGTGCACAACAAAGGTTACTGTTCCTCCTAAATCATTTGCAAACATCTTTATATTTTGGAAGCACTAAGAAGCATGCTTTCATGTTTTCTTTTCAGCACCTCCTTGAAATCAGTTACCCAATTTGCATAAATACCTTTGTATGTAATTTTGGTTTTGTTGACCAAAAAATAGAATTTGGCTTTATTTTAATCAAATACTATTGCCTTGTTGTTTTCTATTCGGTTTGTTGTTAACTTACTATCTACTAAAGTTTTGTTTGACTGCGTTTTGGTACAAAAGAGTCCACAAACATATCACTAACATGTGATCCACAGCACACCCGCAACAATAGTAGGCAGTAATCAACCGTGAAGAAACGGGGAACCGCGATATGATTTTTTAATGAAAAGATCTGAAAAAAACTGCGAGGCCGTGAAAGTCGAAGAGCAAAGATGTGAGGGACGACTGCATATGTTGAAGAGGAGGACCCAGGCTAAGCGAGACCAACGCTAAAAACCACAACGTTGGAACTAGCGGATTTCAACAGATCTCAAAGGTTGAACGAGCGAATGAAGAGGGCTACGCATGACGGACATGTTACAGAAGGCGTCACTCGAGTCAGCGGCAGTCGGTTGAATGATGGCATGCTTACATCGGAAATATCAAAAGAGTTTCGGTTGAATGATGAAGAGATCTGTTGAAAATATAAGTTGTGAACTAGAGGCAAAGGAAAAGGATTTAAGAACTTGTCTCCTTGAGATGAAGATAAACTAAAGCGAATTATAGCGAAGCAACCACTTTTTGACCAGTGCTCAGATCTTCGAGCAAGGTGTAAATTGAGGGAGTCAAGAAGGACAAAAGGTGTAGAATACTTCGAAAATTGGGATCTGTCAAGAAATCTCCTTGGTAAACTTTTATTTTAAAGTGTCAAAATTGGATCAAGAAATACATTCTAAAGTAATTTTCCCGGACGAATCTCGGGTGACACTCGATGGACCTGGTGGATGGGCCAAAGGATGGATTTTATCCGATGAAGATGTACCTGTGGTTAAAAGACGGTACAAAAGGGGTGGAAGTGTGATAGGGGCTGAAACTGTTGGCCAAACTAATCAAAGTCTATGGAGAAACTAAACTGAACAGTGCTAACTATTGCGATTTCATGGACAAACTTTTCTTTGAACGTCACAAGTCCAAGACTCGCAGTTTCAAAGTGAAGTGTGTATTTATGCACAACAACATTCCTACTCGTGTATTCAAAGTTACACGCGATTGTTTTGAGGTTTGCTTGCTTCATTTCTTACTTGGCTTCTGATTGCTTGTTTTTTTTGCTTTCTTTCTTGACTGCATGATTGCTTTTGCTTGCTAGATTGCTTGCTAGATTGCTTACTTGCTTGCTTCATTTCTTGTTTGCTAGCTTGAATGATTGCTTGCTTGCTTGCTTCATTGCTTGTTTGCTGGCTTGATTGCTTGCTTGCTTGCTTCTTGGCTTATTTGCTTCATTGCTTTTGAATTGCTTGCTTGTTTCATTGCTCTCTTGATTGATTGTTTGCATCATTGTGAGCTTGCTTCATAGCTTGCTTGCTTACTTTATTGCTTGCTTACTTCATTGCTTGCTTGCTCGCTTCATTGCTTGCTTGGTTGATTGCTTGCTTCATTGCTTGCTTGCTTCATAGCTTGCTTGATTGATTGCTAGCTTCATTGTCTGCTTGCTTTATTGCTTCCTTGCTTCATTTCTTGCTTGCTTGCTTCATTGTTTGCTTGATTGATTGCTTGCTTCGCGTGCTTGCTACACTGCTTACTTGCTTGATTGCTTGCTTCAATGCGTGCTTGCTTCATTGCTTGCTTGCTTCATTACTTGCTTCATTGCTTGCTTCATTGATTGCTTCATTTTCTACAGCTTATCAATCCTTTGCAGGTTATTTAAAGCCAGAAATACTTTTAGATTGAAAATGGTTCTTTGGAGATAATAACGGTTTAGCGATACAAGTTTTACTAATTAACCCATAGCTGAGGGGAGAAGAGATGGATTCGTACCTTTCCCAAGGATATTTGCGCGTAAGTAAATAAAACGAACCCGACTAGAATTGGAACTTGGCTCTCCGGTTAACAATTCCGATCCATTAAGAAATAACACCACACGCGCACCCAAGCTTACAGCACCTGGTATACCCAAGCGGTCATCCATCTAGGTACTGACAAGGCTCGACGTTGCTTCATTGATCGTGCTTCAATGTGATTGATTGCTTGATATTGGTAATGCAAATAATATAACTGATCTTCAAAAGTCTAAACAAAGTGTTAAAAAAACAAAACAAAACGATAAGATTTCGTAAGAAACTAAGGAGAAAGCGACATTCTAAGAGAACTAGTAATCCTACCGGGATATATTATTAACGGGCACAATTTTAACAACATAATATACGCAGATGATACTTTGTTGAATGCGGGAGTAAAGGAAAGCGAGAAGAAAGGACAAACCGTCGATTGTAAGAAGATAAGATGTATGGTCATTAACAAAAGGAATTGTGATGAAGATGCGAGAGGTCAGAATTAAGAAAGTACTGACATTAAACTATTTGGGTAGACGATGGAAAATGTGAGACCGAAACACGAAGGCATATGGGAAGACGAAAGATCTATTCTAAAAGCTAAACAAAGTGTCAGGAAACAGAAGAATTTCGGTAAAAAAAAGAAAAAAAAAGGAGTAATATCCTAAGAGAACCAGCAATTCTACCAGGATTTATTATTGGCGGGAAAAATGAGAACAGCGTAAGATAGGCAGAAGACACGGAGTTGAATGCGGAAACGGACTGAAAAGACGGACACAAATATAAGATAGGCCGATGACACGGTGTTGCACGCGGACACGGGCTGAAAAGGCGAAGACAATCATAAGACGTGAGATAGGCCGATGACACGATGTTGCACGCGGACATGGGCTGAAAAGGCGAAGACAATCATAAGACGTGAGATAGGCCGATGACACGATGTTGCACGCGGACATGGGCTGAAAAGGCGAAGACAATCATAAGACGTGAGATAGACCGATGACACGATGTTGCACGCGGACATGGGCTGAAAAGGCGAAGACAATCATAAGACGTGAGATAGGCCGATGACACGATGTTGCACGCGGACATGGGCTGAAAAGGCGAAGACAATCATAAGACGTGAGATAGGCCGATGACACGATGTTGCACGCGGACATGGGCTGAAAAGGCGAAGACAATCATAAGACGTGAGATAGGCCGATGACACGATGTTGCACGCGGACATGGGCTGAAAAGGCGAAGACAATCATAAGACGTGAGATAGGCCGATGACACGATGTTGCACGCGGACATGGGCTGAAAAGGCGGACACAATCACAAGATGTAAAATAGGCAGATGATAGGGTGTTGAATGCGGAAACGTACTGAAAAGGCGGGCACAATCATAAAACATAAGATAGGCAGATGACTCGATGTTGAATGAGGATACAGACAGAAAATTGCAGGAACTCCTAGACAAGGTAGTAAGGGATAGTAAGAAGAATGGACTAACTATCAATTGTAGAAAATGTAAGAAAATGTAACACAGAAATCCAAAGTTTATCGTCATAGTAAATATCTACAGGCAGGCGGGTGGGGGGGATTTCTCATGCATATTTTACAGACGGTGTCTAGAGATCTTACCTTATCGGGTATGCCAACATCGAGTCCCTGTACCCATCTAAGCGTATTCTATCTCTATGTGCCGTGTCTCCCCAGAGCGATGGCGATCATCGTTCTATATAGCTTCCCTCAAATATCTATAAAGGTTTCCCCGAGAGAGAAATATGAACGGGGGGGGATTTTATTGGTGGTCATGGATCGGGTTTTATTTTGTGAAGAACAGGGAGTAATGAGGTTTAAATCCTTTTGCATACACTTTAGTTTTAAACTCCTTATTTTTATTTCAATACAAAATACTCTGTGGTCGGAGCTACTTACTGGCGATGTTTCGACTATTACCAAATGGCATGATCAGTGCCACTCCTTCCACCGATCGGCTTCATGTTCTCTTCTTCCTCTTTCCCTCTTCGTCTTTCCCTCTTCGTCATGCCGAAATGTGCCGGGATATTCTGGTTCAATGAGAATCCTATTTTTAAACAGCCCTCAATAATCCAGGTACGTTCACTTTCTGGCAAGAATAAACACTTTCTAACTTAGCTTTGCCTCTGTTCTTTTTTTGTTTCTCTACTATTGTTCTCTCGTGCAGCTACTTTACCAGCCCACCTTCCACACCACTTGAACCCGCTAAGTCACTCTCTTCAGAGCTTCTAAGGAACCCCTACTTCTCTGCACCCATGTTTTTGCCTCCCTGTTTCTTATCCATTAAGATTTATAAAGCGTTATGGCGTGTGGAAACGCGCAGGTCCGGAAGTAGAATTTTCTCCCGCATCATTGACGATACACGTAACATTCATTTCTACCCACCTACCCGGAGACAGACCACTTAAGCATGGGAAAGAAAAAAAAGGGAGTAAAATGGGAAGGAAGGAAATAGAATTATGGAGGGACAAAAAGAGAAAAACGAAGGAGGGAAGAATAGGAGGGAAAGTAAGAGAGAGAAGGGCGGGAAGAAAAGAAAAGAGAGAAAGGCGAAGAAGAGAAAGAGAAGAATGAAGGAAAGAAGGAAGGGAAGACAAAGGGAAAGAGATGAAAGAATGAGAGAAGGAAAAACAAGGGAGAGAGGAAGGGAGAAAGTAGAAGAGGCACCGAAAAGAAAGAAAGGGTCGAGAAGAGAGAAAGGAAGAAAATAAAAGGAAAGAAGGAAGTGAAGAGAGAAACGGAAAGAAAAAAATAAATAAATAAAAGCAAGGAATAAACGGAAGGAAAAAATAGAGAAAGAAAGAAAGAAGATAAGGGAGAGGAGAGAATGCAAGACAAAAGAAAGTGAAAAAAAATAAAAGAAAGAGAAAAAGAATGTTAAAAGAAAGAAAAAGAAAGAAAAATAGAAAGAAAGAAAAGAGTCTACTCAAATACGGGTATCCACTAAAAATAGCATTTGAATTAACACACACCTACAGCAAAAGACACTGTCTTTTTATTCACCCCATCACTGGGGGAGAAGACATGGAGTCATATCTGTCCCAAATTGTATTTGCTCGTAAGTGGATGTAACGAACCCGACTGGAATTCGAACTCGGCTCTCCAATTTCCAATTTCGAACCACTATCCATTACACCCCAACGCACATAAAATAATGATATTCATTGATTTCCCTTAAATTCTTCTGATATATATATATAAAAGAAATGATATATCGTTTAACTATATATATATATATATATATAAAAGAAATGATATATCGTTTAACTATATATATATATATATATATATATATATATATATATATAATGACACACAAACACTTAAAAAACATAGTCCCAATGTCAGTTAATACAGCTGAGACAATACACGATTTCCTTTCCCCCCTTCCTACACGATAACTACTTAATATCTTTCTTTCCCCCACTCTCTCAATATGAACCACTATTCGTAATTTTTAAACCTAGAGTAAATTTTTACATTTTCATTTGGTTTACAGGTCTGAAGATTTGAAGCCGTTTTTTATCGACGTCAATGAAATAAATAACATGTTTTATAAGTTTTTGTTTGTCATTATATAATAATTTCTGCCGACCACTCCACAAGGTAGGATGTGGCACAAGGCCGAATTTAATGTGGGGCAATCCGAGCTCGTAGACCCGGCAAAAAATTCCCCGTTGACCCTACATAAACTGTTTACCTCCTCGGACGAGACTCTGCCCTTTGGCATAGCCTCGTCAGGTTTCCTCGACAACAGTTAGGAGTTGAACACGCGGCCAGCTCCAGCTGCCTAACTACCTGCTCAAAAGGCAGGTAGCCAGTAATATTTACAACCTCACCACGCGGTAGGATGTGGCAAAAAGCCGAAGTTAATGTGGGGCAATCCGAGCTCGTAAACACGGCCAAAAATGGAGTAAAAAAAAGTAAATGCTACATATATATATATATATATATATATATATATATATATCAGAAAGAATAAATGGGGTAAAAATCCACAGTTCGTAGCATTTACTTTTGGAAAAAGTTGTCAATACAAAGTAAAGCAGAATATTATTATTATATTTTTATTATAATAGATTATAATGCAAAGATTTTACATCACTACATAAAAACTTTCATGTTTCAATACTATGATTGTAATTCCTCAGGCGATGGTAGATAACTTGTGATAAAAATGATTTATTTGGGAAATTATAAAACAAATCTTTGCCTCTTTTCGGAAGTTAAAGGTGAAGGGGGCATAAGGTCAGGATTAAAGAGAAAAGATGATTAAAAATCATTTAATCACCAGTTACTTACCATCACCTGAAGAAGTACAATCATAGTATCGAAACATGAAAGCTTTTGTGTAGCAATTTCAATTTTTTTATTATAATCTTTAACAACAATAATAATAATAATAATAATAATAATAATAATAATAATAATAATAATATATTGCTATACTTTGTATTGAGCACGTTTTTAAAAGTAAATGCTACGAAAAGTGAATTTTTACTCCATTTGTTCTTTCTCTCATTTGGATATATATATATATATATATATATATATATAATATTTCTTTAAAAATTATAGCATAAATATGTTATAACATCACTACAAAGCCATTTTGTTTCAACACTTCTAGTGTCTTGTATTGGGCACTTTTTAAAAAACTACTGTTTCTGATTACTGGAATTTTATTACATCTATGCCAACTTTGTATTCGTATATATATATATATATATATATATATATATATATTAAAAATTAGGAGATCAGTTTTATTCCGCTAGCTAGGTTTCAAGTCTACGGTATTCTCAGACGATTTTTCTTAGTTGACTTCAGATTTAAGTTAAAGAGAAACAACAACAACAAAAAAAAAAAGAACAAAAAGACAGGAGCAGACAAGAAAATGATGAAAGGGAGAACTAATAATGACATTCTACACACAGGCACACATACACACGCACAAACACGTACATACACAGGCACGTACACACACAGGCACGTACACACACAGGCACGTACATACACAGGCACATACATACACAGGCACATACATACACAGGCACATACACACACAGGCACGCACAAAGAGGAAAATATTAACCTAACACGAATATCAAACACACACACACACACTGGGCATGTTTTATTAATTCAGTCATGGCCACAAGTATATTTTTTTTCTGACATTAGGCCACCCCTGTGCTTTTTTTTTTACTTTCAAAATAGGTAATGATTTGTTTTCAATTTTCCAAAATAAATCATTTTTATGATGCATTATCTACCATTGCCTAAAGAGGATCCATTATATTTCCGAAACATGAAAGTTTTTGTGTAGCGATGCAAAATGGTTTTAATTAAATATAATAAAAATATTACAATAAAATTATATATCCATATATATCCATATATATATATATATATATATATATATATATATATGAATATAAGAGTGAACATTGAAGTCAATACTCAGTGGCGGCAGGCTATTTCATGCTGGACGCAATTGTCTAGCATGAAACAGCCTGTCGCCTCTGACTGTTGACTTCAATGTTCACTTTTATATTTATATACGCTCTATCTCTGATAATCAGTACTTTATCCCATAAATATAGCACACCGTAAAACTATATTTCTTCATATATATATATATATATATATATAGTAAAGGTAATAAATCCATTGGTATATAATCCAAGTGGTCCATAGTAATATAAAATATTAAAACTGATTCACAAAAAGAGCTCAATGTATTTATTATTACAGAGTAAATAATTAGTACACAATAAAATTAAAAATTACCTCATACGTGAAATATGCTAATTTAAACCGACGAAAAAATATGTAGTCAGTCATATATATATATATATATATATATATATATATATATATATATATATATATATATATATATATATATATATATATATATATATATATATATATATATATATATATATATATATATATATATATATATATATATATATATATATATATAAAGACAATTTTATTTTTTTACGTTCTTTTTATAGATACAAATATCTAAGTAAATGCTTTGTTTATAATAAACAGTATTAATAACATTTACCGGCCTGGATGTCCGAGAAATTTTCAAAGAAAATATGCGTCCTCCGTATAGGATACAGGTTCGATTCCTGTCAGCGGACGCATATTTTCTATGAAAATTTCTCGGACATTCGGGCCGGTAAATGTTGTTAATACTGTTTATAAACAGACCATTTACTTAAATATTTGTACCTATAAAAACAAAAAAGAAAGTATAAACATAAAAAATGTCTTATATATATATATATACAAATTAGAGAAAAGAACAGATGGAGTAAAATGTTTTTATTATTATCTTTAATAACAATAATAATAATAATAATAATGATAATAACATATATATATATATATATATATATATATATATATATATATATATATATATATATATATATATATATATATATATATATATCAATTATTTGAAGATGAAATTAAAAAAACGTAATATACCTATATATAACAAATAACTGTAACTGCTGTAACTTAATTAAACCTCAGAACAATCGAGAAAAACGAATTACCCTAAAACCCCCAAAACTGCCGTCCGTGATATTGGAAATGCCATTGTTACATACTCTTTGACACTCAGAACCAGAAGAGAGAGCGGGGGGAGAGCGGGGAGAGAGACTGAGAGAGAGGAAAAGAGAGAAAGAGGGAGAGAGAGAGAGGGAAAGAGAGAAAGAGGGAGAGAGAGAGAGAGAGAGCGAAAGACAAAGAAGGAAAAGGAATTAGAAGATAGATTATAAGGAAACAATCAAACGATGAAAAGGAGAAGTAACTATGGCATTCGATACAACCCCCCACCCAGTGCTATTATTACTGTCACCGGACATCTTATAACTTTTTAAAATTCTATGTTCCTTCAGGATGTTGAAGCTCATGGCCCTCCGCGGTTTTTTTTCTCTCTATTATCTGGGAATTACCATGACTTTGGAAATACAGAGAATTCTTTTTCCTGTTACCATTTTAAATTCAGAGTAGTCCTTCACATAGACTGGCTGCCACTAAAACCTCGTGAGCCCAGTTTATACTGCTGTTTAACCCATAGCTGGGAGGAGAAAAATCGGTTCAGACTTTTCTCTAAATTATGCTACTCTTACACCAATCTATATCTTCTAGGGTCCGTTTTCTTAGGATTTGCCTATTCTTTGCAGGGCCGAGGTCATTGTATAGCGTAAGAGGCGTCCCCAAAAAGGTGAAGTGACAAGAGAGAGTGAGCAGTTTTTGCCCCCAGTTCATATGTTTGTGGGCTACCAACCCACATAAACTCGACCTTCTGTTACATTTCGCTCGATTTAGTTTGGTTTATATTTTATAGTATATAAACCTCAATGATTATTTAATGCCGACAAGATTTTTAGGATAGGTTCGTATGAATAGAATATGTATTCTTTGTAAGAAATCAGTTTGTAGATCAGGTTTCCTTGAAGTATTTTTGTAAAGAAGGTTTTTTTTTCTTGAGAGTCTGGTCTATGGTTTATGCTTTATTGCTGGTAATATTGTTTTTTCAAAATGTATTGCTGCTATTTTTACTATAAAAATGTTTTTTTATACTTTCATGGTGTTTTGACCCCAGTTTCGGTGTTAACTATTTGCCCATATCTGGGATCCTAACAGGTGCTACCACCCCAATTAAGAGGTGGTTCCATGCTTACTGTTGGATGTATTTTATCGTCTTATCCAGGACGCGGATGTAGTTTATCATGTTACCCAGGATGCCGGATGTAATTTATCGTATTATCCAAGACACGGACGGGTTTTTGGGTTAACTATTTACCCATAGTTGGGACCCAAAACGTTGCTACCACTCCGGGTCAGGGTAGTTTATCCTCATATTTCCACTCGAATAGGTGTGAGGAATAGGTTAATGTTCGAAGAAGAATCCATTCGGGTGTCTGTCCCACAAAATAACGGTACTGTGGAAGAAACTATCTGAGAGGTACTTCCTCCTTACCAATGGAATATGAAAGAAATGAAGACGGTTCGTGCCAGTGTATATAACATGACTTGACCTCGCTGTGCACGTCTAGACAAGTGGGACTAAGAAACGTAGTTTGTCTGTACAATTGCCATGGAAATAGCGACCGAATAGCGAGAATATTCTGTCTGTATGAAAGAGGTTGTAGCGTGGAAAATAACTCATCACCCACAAGGACGCTTTTGAATTCTGTCAAGGGCGGAGGGTGAGGTTTTGGACAGCTCCAGCCGCAGGCCCAGTCCCAATATAATCCTGCTGTAAACTATTTAAATATCGCGTGAGTTAGCGCTCTCCTTTCCTTTCCTATAAACAGTCACTTGGTCAGTGATACTAGAGTTTGTACTTGACAAGTAGTTGAGTGAGTTGTCGTAAGTCTTGGTAACTGAAGAGAGACTTGAAGTAAATCGAAGCCTCGCTCAACTACCTGTTAAGTACAAACAAAAGGATCACTGACCAAGTAACTATTTATAGGAAGGAGGGGGGGAACACTAACTCACGTGATACTTAAATACTTTACGACATCTCCATTTTTGATTTTTAATGAAAAAAGAAGTCTCGGAGAATTTGATACATGACATAGAATAAAGAAATGTTATGTAGTTGTTGGGGACTAAGGAATAACAAGAGACTGACATTTCCTATTTAACTTTATATTTTATTTCACTTCGGTACTGCGTCATTTAAGCTGGCCAACTCATAGACCGATACGTGGACCTTACGTTCTCTCAGCTATGTATGTAAGACTGCCCAACTCCTTTCTGGAGCGGGTTTTTAAAAATATTTTAACGCCCATAGGTGTTCACCTCTCGAGACACTCTTGACAAAGGGTGACTCATATATCTCTAGCCCCCTCCCGGTTGAGGTCATCTCAGGTCAACTCTGAGGCCGACCATGCTTTCGTCAACATCCTGAAGGAACAAAGCAATTTTAAACGTTATAAATGTTGTTAAGCACATATAACAAATTTAATCTTATTAGAGTGGTGTTAATAAAAGTTGACCAGGCCAGTAAAAAATGAAGCCATAAGCACCCACAGTATACGAACTGCCAAAACACACACACACACACACACACACACACACACACACACACACACACACACACACACACACATATATATATATATATATATATATATATGTATGTATATATATATATACATATTACAGCAAGCTTCGCCCGATCGCTATCTCTTCGCAAAGTAAGATATATTCACTACTTGAAATCTTTGGAACAAAAATTTTAAATGAACATTTCGTTCATAAATTAGCATGTAGTTAAGGCAAGCTTTACAAATAGATGCCAACTTGTTGAAGGCCGAGTAAAATGCAAATTTCAAACACTTTTCTGCATTATATAAGACAATATTCCGAGACAAAACAATCCTCGAATAAAAGAACAGTAATGAAGGACAGTTAATTAATGAGATATACTTTTTAAAATCAATATGCAAATTAGTTAAACCTGAAAGTGATATATTCTAGAAGTAGATAATATATAATGCAGACATTGAGCTTTTAGTGCGTTAGCTGGGGCTTTTTAGTTTAAGAATTCGTGGTAGAATTGAGCTTCCTTTTTGCATTTATTCATACAAATTGCATAATATAGTTTTTACTTAATTAGCTATTATGTTTCAATAACTCTTCAAATGTTGATGTATAACTAATTCTAATTTCTGTTTACTCATCTTTACACTATATTAATTTTATCTTAGAAATTGGCCCTTTTTTTGTCAATTTTGAGTTATTCTGTAGTTTATCAATACCTATCGAATGTACTCATCTCTAGCTATTGTGATGATAGCCAAACTCCACAGGAGCTAGCTTAAATACCGCCTGATAGAGCGGCTTTTAAGCTAGTTTATAATAAAACGTGAATTGCAATTTTGGATAGAAAAAGGAAAATAAGAGTTACTCCGTTGAACCTTGAAAGCAACGATAATGGCTAGTATAATATATTAATATATATTTTTAACCGCGCATAATCTGGCAACCCTGAATCTGAGCTCAACGAAAATCGTTCTCTACGCCTAACTTTTCTAAGGCTTTTGAATGAGCTATGAATTATTGAAATGGGAGCGGAGGAGTTGCTTGGACTCACACACACACACACAAACACATACACTGTACTTTATATATATATATATATATATATATATATATATATATATATATATATGTTGGTGTGAAGTTGAATGTAAAGTCTGTCCCGGTATAATAATACAGGAAACTGCGGAGATCCATAATCGCACACAGAGACGTGATATGCCAGAGTGGTAATGCGAATACCATATAAAGTAATATTATTTTTATGCTACTAATATTATTATTGACACGACGGATTTCAAGTTTTGGCGTTCAACTAATTACAGTTTTAAACCATATTCCAATGCCATGTCTTCTATAACAACAGAGTGAAAGAAAAAGAAAGGAAATTTTAAAAGTTTGAAAATCGAAGAGAATTTCCTAAAAGAACGCTTTCGGCAGAATTTTTTGTATAATTTTTATAGAATCGATTTGAATATTTCATTCTACTTTATTCCTTTCTCTTAATTTTTTTATCTGAATTTTTTTTGTCATTTTCTACTGCGATCGATTTTATTGCAATTCAAGGAAGCAGACGGTATTTAGTTTCTTTTTCTTTTTTTTTTTTTTTTTCATTTCCATCGAGAATTTGAGGCTTGGTCTAGTAGCAGGTAGAGCAGGCGGATGCCGTGGAGATTGCAAGAGTATAAATTTGAATATAAAAATTTGGAATAAATAAATAAATAAATAAAAAGGTGAATCATTTTTTTTTTAATTATTAATAGTTAGGGACACAGTTTAATATTGATTGTAGAACATCCCTGTACATAAAAAAAAAAAAAAGCAATACTCAAAATTCGGAGATCAAAAATAGCTCCAATGGAAAAGTCAATTCTTTTCCTCTTTCTTACTGGTTCTCTATTATTTTCGTCGAACGGAAGCACGCACGTCATACACGCACGCATGCGCAAGCATTTATTCGTCCATTTTGCAGGAATTGTTTTCTTCTTCCCATTCTGTTTCTTTGGCTTTCGTTTCATTTTGCTTTTGCTAAATGGTAAATTTCATTGTATTCCATTTGTTCTTTTTGTTTCCTTTTCGTCGTCGGCCATTTTACTTCTCTTTGTTGTTATTCATTTCTTTTTCTTCCTTTCTTCTTCGACGGCGTTCCCTTCTTAATTTGATATTTAATTCGTTGTTTGTTCTCTTTCTCTCTTTGATTTTTTTCCTTTTCTCTTTTTCATTGTTGTTTCTGGAAATGTTTTTTTTTTCTTTTTACCTCTCTTCCCTTTATTTTCGTTCGTTCTTTCGTTCGTTTCTTCCTTCCTTCATTAGATTTGTTTTTCTTATTCATTTTCTTTATTTGATCTTATTATTTACATTATAATATATTAGGTGTGTGCAAAAGTTTCCAGCGAGAAACACGTTTTTGACTATATATTCGATCTATATTATTTTTAATTTTTAGAACAAGATCTCTGGAAAATTTTACGCACATCTCATGCAATCTCGTGAACATTTATTTCGTTCTTTTCTTTCTCTTTTCTTTGATTCCATTTTCTTCAACAAAATATCCATTAATATGAAAATGATTCCCCAATCAGTTGTTAAATGGAGCATGAAATGACTTATGGCGTTTAACGCCCCCAAAACGAAACTACTATCTTTTAATCCTGATAGGGAACCATTTTTGCTTTCTGTGGCTGATGCTAACCCTCAGAAGAGCAACTCATTTCGCTTTTTTGTATTCTACTGATATTAAGTCGTGTGATTAAATTGAATCAATTGCTAGGTTTTCTGCTAGGAAACTTGGTTCACTGTATCGTGTTAAGTAATTTTTCTCATCAGAATCCATCTTGCACATTTATAAATCTACAATTCGTCCATGCATTGAATACCTTTGCGATATCTGGTCTGATATTCCTGATATATATCTCGTGTATGGTCTGTAATGTTATCGGTCCTGACCTGGCATCTCGGTTTCAGTCACTTTCCCACCGCCGTGGTGTGGCTTCCCTTTGTCTTTTCTATACATATTTTCATGATAATTGTTTAAATGAGCTTCCCTCCTTCGTACCTCAACCACATGTATTTAAAGATACTCCTAGACGGGCAAACTAGCTCTTTTTACTGTTGAACGAGGCAAACGTAACCGCAAGTTCTATTTCAATGCTTTCTTTTCTCGCACTTCTTACCTGTATGCCGAATACTTAGACAGCAAAATGAATGTGCCCACGTTTACCAACTTTCCAGAAAATTTAAGAAAACTTGCCAGAAAATTTAAAAGTGTGTCCGGTGTTCGTTTACATTACGATAAGAATTCGGAACGCCAGATTTATTGTGTATACGTATATGTATTGTGAATTTAGGCAGCAATCCTTCTTTCATGCAAGTTTCATTAGCACTATTTACACACATATACAGATGTCCCCAAGGAGACAAAGGCGTAGGTTAGGTCCAGTGACTAGACCCAAAGAGTGTGAGTTCAATACCCTGTTAAGGCAGTGGAGAACTTGCAGAGGGGAATTAACAGGGGATAAGTGATAACTGACATCCATTAAACATGGCACGTGGAACTAGAACAGTCTGAAATAAAGGGATCAGTTCGACATTACAACCACCAGAAGAAGGCCGGAGTGAACAACGGCCGAAACGTTGTAATAAATATGGCGACAAAGATGGAAACAATAGTCCGAATAATATAAATAGTGTACATAATACCTCATCTCAGAAATATAGACAGATACTGAAAGGCCGAAACGTTGTAATAAATATGGCGACAAAGATGAGGACAATGGTCCGAATAATGTAAATAGTGTACATAATACCTCATCTCAGAAATATAGATAGATACTGAAGTTTCATTAAACATGACATACATAGTGCTTTAAGTTTTTTATATAATTTCTCATGTGTTCTTATAACTTTTTCTTTTCTTTTCAGTAGATAACTTATACAAAAATTGTTTAATGTTATATATATATATATATATATATATATATATATATATATATATAAGTGTAAGTGTGTGTACACTGTTTAAAACTTGGTATATAGATATTAGGAGAGTGTACTTAGGCGTGGTGTAATGGTTAACAAGCTTGCGTCGTTAGATCAATTACAACTTAGTAGTGAGTTCAATGAAGAGGCTCGAGATGAGAGAAATGTGGATCTACAGAAGGATGTCAAGGATATCATGGACCAGGCATGTGAGCAACGATGAGGTCTTAGAGAGGATGCAAACAAGGAGGTGGCTTATACTTAACATCAGAAAGAAGCAGCTGAAGTTTCTGGGACACATAATGTGGAAGGAGGGCCTGGAGAATCTGATACTCAAAGGTCGAATAGAGGCAAAGAGAGACAAGGGAAAACAACGCGTGACATCCCTGGTGGGCTTGAGCAGGTGGATGACAGAACGTGGTCTGGTGGGTGAATCAGAGCGAAATAAATTGCTGAGAGTTGCAAGGGATAGAGGTGGAGAGCCATGATGGCCTACCTCCTGAAAGGACGTGGCACATAAAAAGAAAAGAAAGTGAGCTCGATTCTCATTGGGTGCTCCATTCTTTCTGCTCTAAGAAAATGTCTCGAATATTCAAGGAGGTAGAGGAAAGTAATTAAAAAATACTGTTTAATAAATAAATTGGGCGTCTACACAAATAAGAGTATCCACTGAAAATAACGTTACAGTAATAAAAATCTGTCGGATTAATAAATAAAATATCCATCCCTTTCTTTACAAATTGCTCTGTTTACTTTAGGATATGAAACTAACCAGATATGTCTATTTCAAGAGTCAGAAAAAGATCTGTGTTTAAAGGCACGTTTTTAAAAAAGTTTATATATATATATATATATATATATATATATATATATATATATATATATATATACAAATTCTGACCAAACGACCATTCTCAAACATATTTGTTAGTCTTCTTGGTCAGACCGAGAACTTTTCAGCACCTCCTATTATGTATTTAATGCTGTAGAGTTTATTGTTGATTAAAAGATGAATTTGCAATACGCAGTGTCAAGGGAACTAACCAATCTTCTGCGTCCCCTCCCCTTAATCAATTGCCTATTTGAATAATTATAATTATATATATATATATATATATATATATATATATATATATATATATAAACTGACGATTGCGTCCAGCATGAAACAGACTGTCGCCTCTAAGTGTTGACTTCAATGTTTACTTTTATATTTATACATACACTATCTCTGATATTGAGCACTTTATCCCATAGATATAGCACACCTTAAGACTATATATATATATATATATATATATATATATATATATATATATATATGTATGTATGTATATATATATATATATAATTATTCAAATAGGCAATTTATTATGAAGTTATGCCAGTAATATATAAGGTAGGTAGAATTGGTTTTATTATTTTTAGTATCAGTTTATTTGATAATTGGAATCGTTTCATGTATTTTATTGGTTATTGCACCGAGGCCGAGGTTAGCCTACCGACAAACATCAATCGGAATTTAAAGTTTTCTCTTCTAGAATTGTGGTATAAGACAAACCCCTATTTATAATGGCAATGTTTGGGATTTAAATGACATCTTATACGTGTGAATATATGGTACACACACACACATACACATATATATAATTTATTCGAAAATTATGACATAAATATGTTATAAAATCACTACAAAAATAGACATTTTGTTTCAACACTTCTGCTGTCTTATCAAGTGATGGCACACAGACATATATATATATATATATATATATATATATATATATATATATATATATATATATATATATATATATATAGTGCTTTTAAAAACATATTTTTCTCTCACTCTTCGAATAGAGGAAAATAATTAAAAATATTATTTAATAAAAAATAATTAAAAATATTATTTAATAAAAAATAATTAAAAATACTATTTAATAAATAAACAGAACATATACTCAAATACAAGTATCCACTAAAAAAAAAAATTTAATTAATAAAATACCCTTCTGATTAATAAATAAAAAAATCCATTCCTTTCCTTACAAATTGCTTTGTTTACGTTAGAATATAAAACTGAGCAGATACGTCTATTTCAAGGGACAGTTAGCCATTATCAAAGATAACTACGAACAAGGACACAATGTGCTAACCATATTCCGAAATTAAAAACATCTCTATAACACACTAAACCATACAGATAATGCACACACTCAATTAAGCTGAAAAATTTAATCATCCTTGATAAATATATAGCCGAAAGCGCTCGCTACTATAAAACATTTGAACAGTTTTTACACACTCTTTGTCCAGAAAAGAAAGTTCTTGTTGGAACACAAGAAAAATTAAATAAAAAGCTTAACCATAGTAACTTGTCTGTCGTTTTTAATGAAATATGCATGAACGAAGGATTGCTGCAT
>OZ010615.1:23591090-23608974 GCA_963932145.1 Acanthosepion lycidas | reverse complement strand
GCTGCACTTTTGATTGTTTATCCAGATTTTGATCGTGATGTACAGCATTATTAGTTGAAAACCGGTGAAGATAATATAAAAAATTCAACAGACAGACCATGTCGGATGAATTAAACAAAATTTGTCCGAACACACAAACACACATATTATTTAAATCAAAATATATTTTTATAATATTGTATATAATAAAAAACAAATATCTATATTGTACTAATATATATATATATATATATTATATATATATATATATATATATATATATATATATATATATATATATATATATATATATATTCACCACAGCCCTTTTAAAAGGACTGCGGATCATCAGACTTTACTTCCAAACCTGGTTTGGAAGTAAAGTCTGATGATCCGCAGTCCTTTTAAAAGGGCTGTGGTAAAATAATTTATTAGATGGAACTTTAAAGTGGTCTGTATATTTAAATTAATATATATATATATATATATGTGTGTGTGTGTGTGTGTGTGTGTAATTAATTTATTATTTAATTTATTGTAATGTACTTGTAATCTCTGATGATGGTTTATGTAAGCCGAAAGCTTAGACAGGGTTAGCAATAAAAACATATATCAAGATTTTCTTTCGTGTTTAAGTGATAATGCTAAAAAGCTTATTCGACAATATGAAAGGAATTTACTTAAATAGACAAAACTTATCTATATTATTTAACAAAACATGCATGAATATACATTCACACACACACACACACACACACACACACACACACACATATATATATATATATATATATATAATTTATTTGAAAATTATAACATAAATATGTTATAAAAATACTACAAAAATTATCAAGTGATGGTGTTGAATGTAGAATAAAGTTTTAAAAGGACCTTTTAAAACATTTTATTCTACATTCAGCATCATCACTTGATAAGACACCAGAATTCATTTTTACAAATTATTTCTATCGCAAATACAAATAAAGTTATAAATTTTTTAAAGTGCACACAAACTTTATGGACACCCTGTATCAATCCAAAAGGTACCGACCCAAGAAGTAAATCATTGACACAATATCCCATATTACTTAATCAATTATTACTTTAATATTTTACATGTTATTATGACCTCGTTGACCTTCTATAATATTCACCACTGTCTCAACCACTGATTTTGTTTGCTTTACTATTTTTACATATTTGACATTACTCGTAACTGCTATACCCTATCTTCACACGGCAGATCAAAAAATGGAGCATTGTTGCCATTAGCTAGGCTGCCGCTATCCAGTTCTCACTTACCTGTCTTGATAGAGTTCAAAAGCACCTACGCGGCCTTGAGGGTGATGGATTATTTTCTATCGTACAACCCCTTTCCCACAGACGGATGTTCTGTATGTGCGAGCCCTTTCGGCTATACTTTTAGCCATTAGCAAGGATGTTTCATTTTTAGTTTTAACTGAATCTATAGATTGTTTTATGTATGTATCTTGAGTTATATGAATGTTTGAGATTCCAAACACGGTCAGCACATTGATAAAACACACACACACACACAGACACACATAAAAAAAATATAGCGTTAGTACGATCAGCGATTTTCATGGCATATTACATTCTAAAAAACCTAACTTATCACTATTCGGGTCCATATTTGGTGTTTACTTATCAAGTGAGTATTATCAAGCAAGTACTATTAGTGTGACTGGTATTTGAAGGCATCTGACACCAGTATTGTTCAACGGCGTTACTATAGTTGTATCTGCGATTACAAAGTCTCTACTACAACGAGCATTCGAAGGTGTCTGACACTAGTATTGTTCAACGCCGTTACTATAGTTGTATCTGCGATTACAAAGTCTCTACTACAACGACCATTCGAAGGCGTCTGACACCAGTATTGTTCAACGCCGTTACTATAGTTGTATCTGCGATTACAAAGTCTCTACTACAACGACCATTCGAAGGCGTCTAACACCAGTATTGTTCAACGGCGTTACTATAGTTGTATCTGCGATTACAAAGTCTCTACTACAATGAGTATTAAGAAAGTGACAACGAGTCTTCGTTGACATCACAAAATTAAACAGGCAAAAAATGTTATTTTACATAGCAAGACTATTGTTATCGTTTCTGAAACCATTCTTCTATTGTTGATTTAAATTTGAACAGTTTATTGTTTGGGCAGGAGTTCCATAGGTTTTACTACTCCTCGCTAATCATTTTACTATAAAAATGCACTGCTGGCATTTTTGCTATAAAAATATATTCTTTATACTTTTCTAGTGTTTGGGGCTTCACTATTTGACTATAGCCAAGCCCCTAACTGGTGCTACTATTCCAAGTCAGGGTGGACCTAGGAACAACAACAATTAAGGTCTTGCTCCCGGATGTAGTTTATCATTAAAACCAGAAACCATAGAAATACAAAACTTATATAATTATCCAACGTTCACACCTCTTAATATTAGACCAAATATTTTACGTAAACTTCTACTACCTTGCACCACAAAGGTACCATATGACGATATATATGTATATACTTATATATATATATATATATATATATATATATATATATATATATATATATATATAGCTAACCCTGATGATCCCATGTGGTGAAGCATACGTAGGTAGTATCTGGCTCATTAGGATTTATTTATTTTACTTTTGCTCTACTTAGACTATTGACTACTCTTAGTTTTAACTTATTACTTGCTGGGCATTTTTTTCTTAGTACCAGAAATTTAATGTAATGGAGGATTTCTTTCGCTCTGTTCGAAGGTTTCTGGTTCTTTCTTTTTTCCAATTCTTCCTCGGATTTCAATTTGTTTGAAAATTGTGCTATCCAGGTTTTTTCACCCACCGAGTTTAAATAGATTTACATTCGTGAAACCCAGGGTCACAAACTCACATCAATCCAACCAAATATATTACATTATATATATATATATATATATATATATATATATATATATATATATATATATATATATATATATATATCATATGCAGTGTTACATTAGAACATGCACATATCCACAACAAAATTGTGCATTTTTGTTTCAACGTCGAAAAAAGGAAAACCTTTTTAAAAACGTCTCATGATATGGGGAATCATGGTACGTTTAAAAAAAGTTTTCTTTACTTTGACGTTGAAACAAAAATGTACAATTTTGTTGTGGATATGTGCATGTTCTAATGTAACACTGCATAAATAAATATTTATGACTCTACTTTGTGTATTGAGCACTGTTTTAAAATTAATGTTTTGAACGCTGTAATCTGTAATCATACTGTTCGTTCTTTTATATATATATATATATATATATATATATATATATATATATATATAAGATGAGAATGAATAGAATCCAATTCAAAAGTTCGTAACATTTAATTTAAAAGAGAGCTCAATACAAAATAGAGCAATATTCTTTATTTTAGGATATTACATCAAAAACATGGCAAAATCGCTACACAATTGTAATCGTGTTTCAATTCGAATCAACGCACCTCATCTCGTAAAAAGCGGTTGTATTTTGTTTTTAAATTTCAATAAATCGTTCACTTATCAGTCATCGATGTTTAATGTGGGTTTACGGGCAATGCTGTGGAAAAATTGCTCATGCCCTTTTCGCCATTTTTTGGGACGCCTCAGGCGCCAGGTAACGAGCCAAGCCCCATTTCGGAGTAGTGGTAGTGCCTGAGGGGTATCCCTCTGGGGCTACAATTATTATCATTTTCAACTTTCCCAGAAACAGCCAGGGATATTTTAATCCGAAATTCATAGGATATATCCTGAAAATTATAACAACATATTTTGGTTAATGGCAATTGAATTTTGAAAAAATTAACTTACCTAAGAAAATGTCACAATATTTATATATATATATATATATATATATATATATATATATATATATATATATATATATGTGTGTGTGTGTGTGTATATATATATATATTTTTATATATATATATATATGTTTGTTTTCCTATATATATATATATATATATTAAAAAGAAAGAACAGTAAGATATATAATCCGGTGTTCTTATTGATATTTTTATTTTTACAAAACAGTGCTCAATGAAAATTTACAGAGCATAAATATTATAAATTAACAGATTTAAAATATGATTTCTTCCTTCCAAAATTCGCTTGAAGATGAAACAGACCTAATGCTTTTAATTTAATTATATAATTCCTGTGTAGCGAAGAAACCATATTTTAAATCTGTTAATTTATAATATATATATATATATATATATATATATATATATATATATATATATATATATGTATGTATATATTGTTAAATATGATAGATAATGAATGTCTATTATGTTTGATCATGAGTCGTTCTATACTTCTTATGGTTGTTATAATTTCGGGTGAAAATAAAATCAAAAATTGCTCAACAAGTGGAAATTTCCTAATTAAAGCAAACATACGATGTTTAGAACGGCTCATGATCAGACATAACAGTCATTTAGGTTTATTATATATATATATATATATATATATATATATATATATATATATATATATCTTTTTCATATATATATGTGTGTATGTGCACGCTCGTGCGTTTGTGTGAGTGTGCGTTTGTGTATTACTTGTCGCTAACGTGGTTTTTAGCAACAGACTCTATTTGGAAATATATTCAGATTCAAAAAAAAATTTTGATTTCATTTTATATTCAAAGTAAAATGAAATTATTTTTTTGAAAAATCAAATAGATATTACTCAACAATTACAGCAGACATTTTCGCTCTCTTGAAACTGGTACAGCGATATTAACGAAACGCCAGGAAACGAAAAGAGATAGAAAAACACATCAAATTGCAAATGGCGCTTCTTCCGTTTCCGGTTCAAGATACGGCTGAGAATATCTGTCCATTTCAGGACCCGAAATGGCTATTGACATCATTACTGAAGCTGAGAATAGCTAAATGGGGGAAAAAAAAAAAAATGACAGAAATTTAGATTTTTATGATTTTGCCATCTGAAACTTTAAAGTGATTTTTCAAAAAAGTAAAAATTTAAGCAAAATGTTTTGACAATTATGCTTACCAATTTCGTCTTATATTTATCGGATAAAACTTGAAATTGATATTTTCGTTCCCAAATTCAAAACTGCTGATTACAACAAATTTTCCAGGTTTTGTTGACAGCAGAGGCAAGAACAACAGTAACAGAAACAACTATGATAATGATAATGAGCATAAGAAAGGTGACTGTAAGGACAGGGACAACGAGAATAGCGCTAATGGTAATAACAATGCTGAATAGAATAATGATGGCAAAAAGGAAAATTAACTGAAGTGATAATAATTATAATAATAAAAATGAACATTCAAAAATGTCGAAAAGGAAAAGGTGTATTTGAGAACGAAAGAAAAGAAGGTAGGAAGGAAAGAGGGAGAGGAAGAGAGAGAGAGAGAAAAGAAAAGAAAAGAAAAGAAAAGAAAAGAAAAGAATAGGAAAATGAAAGAAAAGAATGTAGGAAGGAAAGGGTAAGAAAAAGGGAGAGGGAGAGAGAGAGAAAAGAAAAGGAAAATGAAAGAAAAGAAGGTAGGAAGGAAAGAGGGAGAGGAAGAGAGAGAAAAGAAAAGAAAAGGAAAAGAAAAGAAGGTAGGAAGGAAACAGGGAGAGAAAGAGAGAGAGAAAAGAAAAGAAAAGGAAAAGAAAAGAAAAGAGGGTAGGAAGGAAAGAAGGAGAGAAAGAAAGAGAGAAAAGAAAAGGAAAATGAATGAAAAGAGGGTAGGAAGGAGAGAGAGAGAAAAAGAGAAAAGAAAAGGAAAAAGAAAGAAGAGAAGTTAGGAAAGAAAGAGAGAGAAAGAGAGAGAGAGAGAGAAAAGAAAAAGAAAATGAAAGAAAAGAAGTTAGGAAAGAAAGAAAGAGAGAGAGAGAAAAGAAATGGAAAATGAAAGAAACGAACGTAGGAAAGAAAGGGAGGGGGAGAGAAAAATTGAGAGAAAAGAAAAGGAAAAGGAAAGAAAAGAAGTTAAGACAGAAAAAAGAGAGAAAAGAAAAGGAAAGAAAAGAACATAGGAACGAAAGGAAGGGAGAGAGAGAGAGAGAGAAATTGAGAGAAAAGTAAAAGAAATGAAAGAAAAAAAGCTATGAAGGAAAGAGAGTGAGACAAAAAAAAGAAACGAAAAAGGAAAGAAATAATGTAAGAAGGAAAGGAAAATATAAAAGAAAAGGAAAATGAAAGTAAGAAATAGTGCAGGAAGGAGAGATAGATAGATAGATAGATAGATAGAGAGAGAGAGAGAGAGAGAGAGAGAGAGAGAGAGAGAGAGAGAGAAGAGTAAAAGAAAGGAAGAAAGAAAAAAAGAATGCTGGAAAAAAGATAAAGGAAAAAGATGAAAAAAAGGTGATAATATAGGAAAGAAAAAGACAGAGATTGATAAAAAAAAAAAAGAAATACGAAAATGGAAGGAAAAAGAGAGATAAAAGTAAAGAGTATGGTGAGTATGAAATAATGTGAAAGGGGAAGAGAGAAAGAAAAGAAAAAATAACATAGGAAGAAGAGATGAAGGAAAAGAAAAAAAGAAAATGTAATAATATAGGAATAAAAGAAAGAGAAAAGAAATTGAAAACGAAGGGAAGAAATTACACAAGAAGAAAAGAAAGAGATAAAACAAAAGAAAAAGGAAAGAAACAAAGAAACGAAGTAAGAAAAAAGAGAGGAATAGAAAAAACAAGGAAAGAAAGAATGTAGGAAGGAAAGCGAGAAAAAGGAAAGGAAGACGAAAGAAAGAGGGTAAGACAGGACCATTAAAAACGAGGGAAACAAAAGTTACGAAGAGGAAAAGGAAATATTGAAAGAAAAAGAGGAGGATAAATGAAGAAAAGGAAGAAAACGAAGGAAACTTGTGAGAAGAAAATACAAAAAAAAAAAGAGAAGAAATTTGAAGGAAAACGGGAGATAAAAATATTAAAAGGCTGAAAAATAAAGATGATGATGAGGAGGAGAAAGAAGAGGTTGAAAAAGAAAGAGGAAAGAGAAGAACAACGATCTAGATGAAAAAGAAAAAAGAAAGAAGTAGAAAGAAGATAATGGAAGAGTCGAAGAAGTTGATAAAAAAGAAATAAGAATAAAGAAGAAGAAGAAGAAGAAGAAGAAGAAGAAGAAGAAGAAGAAGAAGAAGAAGAAGAAACATTGGGAACATTTTATTGCTTTTATTTTTAAGAGAAAACGATGGGGTGGGGACAATTGAACGGCAGATTCGAAAAATATTTTTGGTGATAATGATTGGAATTATAACGATGTCATTTCAATGAAATGAAGCTGATTCGAAAATAAATTTCCATTATATCGGACTCCCCTCCCCACTGTTCGCCTTCCATTTTTGTTGGTTGAAACAGGGAGGTTGGGAATTTGCTGGAACTACGAAGGGGGGGGGGGAGATAAGGGATGAAATGAGAGGGGGACATAGTGTAGGGAGGAGAGTAAAATGAGTGGTAGAAGGGGAAAACAAGAGAACAGACCGAGATAGATAGATAGATAGATAGATAGATAGATAGATAGATAGATAGATAGATGGATAATAGACAGGCTGAGATAGATATGAACAGATTGAGATAGATAGATAGATAGATAGATAGATAGATAGATAGATAGATAGATAGATAGATAGATAGATAGATGTGAACGGACTGAGATAGCTAGCCAGATAGATAATGAACAGAGATAAATAAATAGATATGAATAGGCTGGGATAGATAGATAGATAGATAGATAGATAGATAGATAATGAACAGACTGAGATTGATATGAACACACAGAGATAGATAATGAACAGGCTGAGATAGATAGGTATTATCATTATTATTATTATTATTATTATTATTATTATTATTATTAATAATAATAATAATAATAATAATAATAATAATAATAATAATGATATTATTATTATCATTATTAATATTAATTATATACATTCTCACAGACACAAACATTTATTAGTTGAATTTCATTTGAAAGTGTTAATCCACAACGTTCGATCTGTGATTTAATAAATGTGTGTGTGTGTGTGTGTGCATGTGCATGTGGCTGTTTATCTATGAGTGTGTGTGTGTGCGTGCACGCGCGTGTGTGCCAGCAATTTTGTCAATCAATCCGTCTATCATTTTCTGTTATATTTCTTTTATTTCTAGCAATATATGTGAATATTTATCCTTTCCTTCTGCCTCTCTGTCTTAGCCTATTCATTATCTATCTATCTATCTATCTATCTATCTATCTATCTATCTATCTATCTATCTATCTCAATCTGTTCATATCTATCTTAGCCTGTCCATTATCTATCTATCTATCTATCTATCTATCTATCTATCTATCTATCTATCTATCTATCTATCTCAGCCCGTGTGTGTGTAGATTGTATTACATCAAATAATGGTCGACTAGGATATTTCTGGAAAATAACGTTTTTAAAACAAATAATCCTTATGAGAAAACTGCTCGATATCAACAGATAAACCATTAATAATAATAATAATAATAATAATAATAATGATAATAACAATAATAATAATAATAAAGCTTGCAAGGTATTGGCACCCACTGGCATCAAAGGGCGCGTCAATATATGCATTGGAAAACCTGCAGCTTTTACAGAAAGGAAACTGCAAGAAATTGGTATGAACATCACCCAGATCCGGTTACAGTCATTGGACCTGCAACAATTTTATGGGACTTTCCAATACACACAGGCTGAACAATCAAATCTAATCGCCAAGACATCGTTATCGGAGACCTCAAAAACAAAATGTTCTTTCTTATTGACATCGACAGTTCCTGCAGATTGTAATATATCTTTGAAGATCTTCAATAAACTATCAAAATACAAGGATCTTGAAGTGGAAATCCCAAAAATGTGGCACATGAAGACATCAATAATTCCAGTTATAGTTGGAGCACTCGGATTGATTGGAAAAGGTTACGATGGACTCATTAAAAAGATTCCTGGTAGTTCATGACTTATACAACAGAGACTCAAGAAAATAATAATAATAATAATAAGGTTGCATGTTATTGTCACCCACTGATTGGAAAAGGTTCTAATAACCTCATCGATGGCATCATTGGTAAATCACGCCTTAAAGAAATATAAAAAAAATGTTCTTACAAATACAGCCGACATCTTACGAACGGCTTTGCTTATGTAAAATGTGTTTGCTCTTCTGCTGACACTTTTCTTTTGCTTTCTTTTTTTTAAAAAAAACACAACGAAATTATCATGAGGTCATTTGTGACTTTAAGTCTCTGGTTGGGACACAGAAACAAATGAATATACAACAGAAATCCAAGAAAATAATAATAATAATAATAATAATAATAATAATAATAATAATAATAATAATAACTTTACAATAGACACAGGCAGAGCAATGAAAAGCCAATCGCCCAGGCATTATGATCAGAGACTGCAAAGACAAAATGTGTGATCTTCAAGAAACTATCAAAAAATACAAGGATCTTGAAATGAAAATCTCAAAAATGTGGCACATGAGGACATCACAAATCCAGTTGTAGTTGGAGCCCTCAGATTGATTGGAAAAAATTCCGATAGACTAATTGAAGGGATTCCTGGAAGCCCATGCCTTAAAGAAATACAAAAAATTGTTCTCACAAGTACAGCCCACACTTTACGAAGGGCTTTATCTATGTATTAGGTTGGTGCAAAAATAATGACGTGATAATGACGTAATAATGTCGTTTTTTGACGTATTTGTTAACGTCAAAAAACGACATTATTACGTGATTATTTTTGCACCAACCTAATAATTTTTTTTTTTTTTTTTTTTTTTATCAGTGGAAAATATGATGATGCCATTTCTAACCTTAGGTCCCTGGGAGGGACCCGGACAGAAATGTGTAAACGCCAGAAATCAAAGGAAATTAAAGTAATAATAATAACAATAATAATAACACCTATTGAGATAGATAATATTATAATTCAACATATGTCAAGGAGACGGAATTTCTGCTAACAACAAAGACTTTTCACCCTCGAGAGCAATAATGATCGTATTAGAAGTATTTCTGGGTTCCTCATTCGTCAGGACCAAGAGAAGAATGATTGAATTTATTACAGAATGTATATTTTAGCGTTTCATAAACGCTCACTTATTTACAATAAATTTTAAAATTGTCCACACGTACAATTATCAATCGCAGGAGTCCTCTACAAGTGAAAACTTCATATTCATATATATATATATATATATATATATATATATATATATATATATATATATATATATATATATATATATAATTTATCCGAAAATTATAACATAAACATTATAAAATAACATAAAATAGCCAGTTCTTCTGGTGTCTTATCAAGTGATACTGTTGAAAATAAATACAAACAATATGTCGATATTATACAATGATATATATATATATATATATATATATATATATATATATATATATATATATATATTAAGACATTTTTATGTTTATAGATTCTTTTTATAGATACAAATATTTAAGTAAATGCTCTGTTTATAATAAACAGTATTAAACAAAATTTACTGGCCTGAATGTCCGAGAGATTTTCATAGAAAATATTCGTTCTCCGACAGGAATCAAACCTGTATCCTATAGGGAACCGCCATATAGCCTGACGCGCCTTTAAGCGATTTAGCCGGCCACAGAGGAGCGTTCGGTTAGAAAGGTCGATTTTACTGTCTTTAAACTACAATCTTCTTTCCCTGTTCATTTATATCTGCTCATGGCGTATCCAAATGTAAACAAATGACGTCACACATTATGAAATGGACAAAGTCCGACAATTATTTAAAGACATTTTTATGCTTATATATTCTATTTATAGATACAAATATTTAAGTAAATGCTCTGTTTATAATATATATATAGTTCATTGAATAATATAGACATATTGCGTCTATTTTTATAATGATCTTTTCCAATTATCTAATCAGTTTCTTGATGTTAAGATAAAATTTATTAAGGAAACCCGTAGTTTTTTTTTCACCCAAGTACTTTCGATTTTTTCCAAGATCGTCTTCAGGGGTAAATTACAAAGACAAGCTTGTAACTGCGTTAAACTCTGCATTATAGTGTGATAGGGGTTTTTAAAAACACGCCCGAACGCTCTCTGTAATTATTTTAAAATTTAAAATTTATCCATTGAAGGTATATTGTTAAAATTTTAAAATAATTACAGAGGTCGTTCGGGCGTGTTTTTAAACCCTCCCCCCCATCACACCATAATGGAAAAGATCGAAAGTACTGTATTATTTAATTATGTTTGAATGAAGATAAACTGGCTATATATATATATATATACATATATATATATATATATATATATATATATATATATATATATATATATATATATATATATATATATATAAAAGTGAACATTGAAGTCAACACTTAGAGGCGACAGTCTGTTTCATGCTAGACGCAATATTGCGTCTAGCATGAAACAGACTGTCGCCTCTAAGTGGTGACTTCAATGTTCACTTGTATATTTACACGCGCTTTATCTCTGATATTGAGCAATTTATCCCATAAATATAGCATACCTTAAGACTATATTTCTTTATATATATATATATATATATATATATATATATTATAGTTTTATCACATAGACAGAAACAGTTTACTCACTACAAAGATGCAACTTCGCTTCGGTGCATTTCAATTGCACCTTGACGGATGAGAACCAAAATGGTTATGAACAATTCTGCTTGTAGGCAAGCCGTATGTGAAACGTCACTTCCTTTTTTCTATTTGTTTGAGAAGAAAATATACATAAAGAAAAAAAAATATTGCACTACTATCGCCATCGAGCACTCTTTTTTGATTAATGCTGTGAACGTTAGAAATATATATATATATATATATATATATATATATATATATATATATCAACTTATCAATATGTCAACCACGTATCATCTTGTTTGGATAAATCGTCAGCAGTAAGCGTCTACGCGGAGGCCCAAAAAGACGCTTGAAGGATCTGACCATGATTCCCTGGGAAACCATTACTGCAAGTCAGCCTCCCTGACGCGGGACCATCCGTTTATTTTTGTGAGAGGGACTGAGACTTTTGAGTCCAACTATTAACATGAAGATGATCTGCGACGTGCTGTCAGGAGTACCCGACTGCCCAGCCGCGTCCACAACCTACACTCCTCTGTGACTCCTGCTTACGACTCTTCACAGCCATTTCCGCCACTGCCATCAGGAGTGAGGGGAATAAGGAGAGAGAACGATGATCCTGCTCCGCAAATGCGAGCGGGAGCCGACTACTACTACTACTCCTGCTACTACTACTACTACTACTACTACTACTACTACTACTACTACTACACACACACACATATATATATATGTATGCGTATATTTTGGCAGCATGTTTTCATTGAGGCATCTAATTTCTATCTACTTATTTTCAATTGGATCCTTTCTTATTCATGGATAAGCTTTTGGGTGTCGTTATTGAAAGACAAGAGAAAATCGCCGTGTTTATACATATTTCTTTTATTCTGAGCACTTTCGACATAGCACATGTCATCATCAGGATATTGTTTATTGCAAGACAAATATTGTAGTGTTCATTATTTTCGAAGACGACATTGTTGGGCTCATATGAAAGTTAAATTTCTTAATTGTACCCTGAAGAACGCTGAATCACTGAGTGATCGCTGACAGCGTTTAAGGGGAGGTAACTAAGTATAGCTGTTGTGATTTTTAGGGAATAAATAGTAAAAAAAGACTATTAGTGAAAACCTTGCTATTTCAAACTATCTATTTTACACATTTTAAAACATTTGTGCAGTATTCGCAATTAATTTTATTAAGGTTTGGTTTCAGTTTTTTAAAATAGAAAGCCTCGAGAATTTTTAGTTGATGTTTATTGTTTTCATGAAAATGTATAGAAGTATTTTCGACAAGAATTTTTCTTAATTGCGAATGTGGACAGATATGGTGTAAATGTTTAGAAATGTTAAAAACGACTGACTAGGTTGCGCGATTAAGCTTTTTATTTAATTTTTCTTGTGTTCGTACAATCTTAATAATGGTTTTCCTAACTACCTCATCGACCACCAAGTTAGACTATTTCTTTCCAAAGAACACACGGACAAAAACAATAACATAAATATCTTCTACAAATGGCAAATCCGTGTCAACTATAAGATGAATCTTCATTTAGAAATATCATAAAGAAATACACTACCCCAGTTGACCCAAACAAAAAAATTAAATTATCTATTACAAAAAATTTAAAACAGCTAAAATTATTCTAAAAATATAACAACACACCTGCAAAATCAAAACTCCAAAGAACGAACATTATTTATGAACAAGCAATCCCTCTTTTATACATGGTTCGTCAAAGATGACTGACAAGGTACTGTGATTAAGGTTTTTATCTAATTTTTCTTGTTCATATGTGCAAATATATTTTACTTTTTATGTATGTAAAACTTTGTCACCATCTTTGTTGTGGACTCATGATTAATTTGAAATGACACATGTTTGTACATAAATTATTCTGTGAAAGAAATTTTCTTAATCATTTTACCCCAAACAAGGCGATAATGCCACTAAGACGCATGGATTTACTGGGAGTGAAAGAGTGGGAGTGAAGGAAGACTTTAGTGAGGAGAAGTGAAAAGAAAGGACAATAAAGGAGCAAGGTTCAGGAAGACAGAAGATAGCGATTGATGTTGCCTTTAAATTTTTGAAATTTGTAGGCGGCAGAGAAGCAAGAAATTAGAACTGAATTCCATAGATCGAAATACCATATCGGGGCCATTTACATTATAGACACTTCTTTGGTCTTGTTTGGTTTGATTTGTTTTACGGCATATCAACACGTCAATGGGTTATTTAATGCCTACAAGATTTTTTTAGGATAGGTTCGTATGAATAGAATATGTGTTCTTTGTAAGAAATCAGTTTGTAGATCAGGTTTAGTTTGTTTTACGGCAAATCAACCTCAATGCCGACAAGCTTTTTATTGCTGCTAATATTTTTTCAAAAATACGTAATACAGTAATATTTTTTCCAAAATTGATTGCTGGTAATATTTTTTTTTTTTCAAAGAGGTATTACTGGTTATTTTTTTCTTTTAAAACGTATTGCTGGTACAATGTATTTGCTTTAATAATTATTTACAAAAATGTATTGCTGGTAATATTTTTTCCTTTAAAAATGTATTGCTGGTAATATTTTTCTTCAAAAATGTACTGCTGGTAATATTTTTTTCATTCAAAAATGTATTGCTGGTAATATTTTTCCCTCAAAAATGTATTGCTGGTAATATTTTTTCCTTCAAAAAATGTATTCCTGGCAATATTTTTTCCCTCAAAAATGTATTCCTGGCAATATTTTTTCCCTCAAAAATGTATTCCTGGCAATATTTTTTCCCTCAAAAATGTATTCCTGGCAATATTTTTTCCTTCAAAAAATGTATTGCTGGTAATATTTTTTCCTTCAAAAAATGTATTGCTGGTAATATTTTTCATTCAAAAATTTATTGTTGGTAATATTTTTTCTTCAAAGATGTATTGCTGGTAATAATTTTTTGTTCAAAAATAATTTTTCCTCAAAAAATTTATAGCTGGTATTAAAACCTAATCTTACATTTTCATAGAGTTTTGACCCCAGTTTGGGGGTTAACTATTTGCTCATAGTTGGGACCCTAACAGGTGCTTCCGTCCCGGATCAGGGTGTACCTGGGAACACCAGCAATTAAGAAGTGGTTCCAAGCTCCCCAAAACTTCCTGAACAGAGGCCTTGCTGTTGGACGTAGTTTATCGTCTTACCTAGGACGCGGATGTAGTTTATCATCATACCCAGGACGCCCCTTTTTTGGATTTTGTCGATAATCTCTAGATATGTAACAGGATCGCCTAACTAGATGTGACATCAGCATTTTATGAATGGATGAGGGGGTAGATTTATAAATGTGCAAGATGGATTCTGATGAGAAAAATTGTCTGGTTCATCACAGTAAGCCAAATTTCCTAGCAGAAAATCTAGTAATGGATTCAAATTACTGTATTTGCCGGCCTATTGGAAGCGGATTAAAAAAAGGGCATAAGAAAATTACCCTGCATTCAATACAGAAGTATCGTGTATGAGAGGGTCATGAAGACGATAAAAAAAAAGTGGGGGTTCCCCAGAGCTTAGCTCTGAAACTAGGACTCCTGGAAGTGAACAAACATAATATCAATAAAAAACATCCCTGAAAAATTCACCCAGGAAAAAGAAATTAAAGAATTTATGGAATTGCATAATATTTTACTGCTTCTTTTGTAGAAATCCCAGATTTTACTGAAATATTTGCTTTGACTGGTCTATTGCTGCTTGCTTTGTATACGTTTTTGTTGATATACAGGTATTAGAATTTGTTTTTCCGCATGTATGGTATGAGAATTCATTTACCAGCATGTACCCTATTTCTGTGTTTTTTTGTTTTTTGTCTATTATTATATGTACCCGTGTTCACTGATTTCTTTGCAGCTGTTATAAATTTACTGTATATGCAAATGTTGATACCTGAAAAACAACTAAAACAATCTCTATATATAAAACAGAAGATGTCTGTATGTCTGTGTGTCTGCCTGTGTGAGACCTTTTCATTCGAGATCCATCCAACCGATTTTGACCAAATATGGATACGCATTGTACAATGTCAAAGGTAGGTTCTTAGCGTAAAAATCGATAATTTAAAAAATCAGTAATCGATAAAGCCGATCAAAAATCGATAAATTCAACTTTTTCCTTCGATTTCATTCAAACTCGCTATGTAGGTTACTTACATCCTGATGAGCTCAACGATACCTCATTTTTATTTCTACGCCACTGCGTTTAGCGAAAAAAGAAAAATCGATTTCAACACAGGTTTTAAACTAAAAACTCCTTCAATTTTCAAGCAATCTAATACAAAATTCGCTCAATTGTAGCCAACAATAAGTTGATTGGTTAACAATCATTTAACTTGATAACTGAGCCTATCCATATAGTGAAAACCCGCGTAAATTACGAAAAATAGCAATTTTTACTGGTTTCTTTCTTACTTTTCGTTGATCTTTGAACCAGTTTTCATCATACCTAACAGTTGCTTTATAAATATATCCTTTTGTGGCCTGAAGTAGGTTTTCATGTTGCCTGTTTTAACTCTTCATGTTCTCGGCTAACTTTGATTGAATAAATAAAGACTACTTCTGTTATATCAGTAACTGCATTAATTCAAAATGTTTTTAATGAAAGTAGTTTAAAGTAACTGAAAATATAGACGTTATTACATCTAAACATGATGCTGCTTTTGCTCAATTCTAATTGAATGCTTTTCCTGATCGTCCAGCTGGGTATGGCTGCTAGTTTTCAACAAATGCATGAAATGTATTAAAATTCTTCTTGGCAATTAAATCTTACCTCACTTCTATTTTTTTTTTAAAAAAAGGACAAGTAGTATAATTTGGTTAATACTATAAGTGTTTCTTTATGGTCAAGGACACATAAAGGTAAGGTTATAATTTTGGTTTTTGGTTGGGATGTGTGCAATTTTCCCCCTAAATATTCCATGCTAAAGTCTGGGTGCGTTCATTGCTTGGGTGCGGCCAACAGGCCGAAAAATAAGGCTTCCTGTCAGTGAAAGATACAATGAGTTACTTTCCTGGGGGCGAGCAACAATTTATTTTATTAGGCGCTTGTCTGCGAGGAACTATCAGAACTGGTTTAGTCCTTTGGAGTTTTATTTGTGGCTGCTATCAACACAGTGTCGTCTGCAACTGCTTTTAAAAGCTTATTTATCTCCAGAAACAACCAAAATTGAGGGAAAGAAAGGTCCGTCATGTAAATGAGACTGATCTGGCATCTCGTCTTTCTCACTGACATGACGTAGCTTCTCTCTGTCTTTTCTACAAATATTTTCATGACAAATCTTGCGAAATTCGACTGTATAACTTTAAGCGTGTTACTACATTGGCAGTTAGGTCTCACCGTTTTACTGTTGAAATAGCTAGATGCAATCGTAAATTCTATTCTAATAATTTCTTTTCAATTTTCACATATTCAAAGGCAATGGTGTTTTCTCGAATTCCGTACCTCATTTAAAATGAAGAGAAAAAAATTGAAATCAAGCGAAATATTTAATTATCAAAGTAAAATCATTCTGATATTTAATCTCACACAAGCTTTTTGAGAATTTAGAAAATCAATTGCGACATTTTATTAAAACATTGATGAAATTATTTCAATTAATTCGTGTTAGTATCTGTCCATATTTCTGAGATAAGGTATTATGTACACTATTTACATTATTCGGACTATTGTCCTCATCTTTGTTGCCATATTTATTGCAACGTTTCGGCCTTTCAGTATCTGCCTATATTTCTGAGATGAGGTATTATGTACACTATTTACATTATTCGGACTATTGTCCTAATCATTGTTGCCATATTTATTACAACGTTTCAGCCTTTCAATATCTGTCTATATTTCTGAGATGAGGTATTATGTACATTATTTACATTATTCGGACTATTGTCCTCATCTTTGTCGCCATATTTATTACAACGTTTCGGCCTTGTCTATATTATATGTCTACAGTCACTTTTTCACAGACGTGCCGTTGCTTCCCTCTGTCTTTTCTACAAATACTTTCACGGCAACTGCTCCGACGAGCTACTTTCACTGGTTCTCAAACTGCATTAATTTAAGAAGTGCTACTAGGTTGGCATCTCAGTCCCACCCTTTCACTGTTGAAAGTGTTAAATGTAGACCTCTCTTCTCCAATAGCTTCATGTCTTGCACTTCCCGTCTGTGGAACTCCCTTCCTCTTACTTGCTTCCCTGATAGCGATAATCTTT
>OZ010615.1:23561090-23586090 GCA_963932145.1 Acanthosepion lycidas | reverse complement strand
AATATTATACAAACACATGAGGAATTATATAAAAAACTCAACCGCTGGACCTTGTCAGTCACTTTCAATGAAACTTGCATCTCTCTCTCTATATATATATATATATATATCTATATCTATATATATATATATATATATATATATATATATATATATATATATATATATATATATGGCTGCGCAACATATATAACGACATTTGTTGCCGCTCAGAGGCGTAATTCGGTGACGGCAGGAATTTTCAAGTGACTTCGGGATTTTTTACAATTTAGATCAAATTAAAACGCAAACAGACGACAAGATTTTTTTTTTCTTTCATTTAAATGTTGTGATTTAACCTTTTCTCTCGGTTATTTTGAGTGAATTTAATTTTAAAATGAAAATATTAAATATGGCCGTCAGTTCGACTGATCATGTAAACATAGGATTATCTTTAAAATCCTCTAGACTTGATATATATATACATATAGTTAAACCTAGAGAGCCAGACAAACCTACCAAGGTTTCACCTAAGCGGATCGCCAGGGAAGGTCTGCTCTACTTACTGTATCGAGCATTTATTTAGTTATTTTGCCTACTCGTACCGGTTTTTTTTTTCTCTTTGGGCTAATTTGTGGGTACAAAGATTGATTAATGTATATATAGTAATTGTGCGTGTGTAAGTAGACATTATGTTTGTTGGTTTTGTGCATATTGATTTGGGAACATTTTTATGTACATTCTATTTGTTTTAAATGAACACATTTTTTAAGAATGGTTTCAATAAACCACCAAGCAACGTTTACTTATACATACATGTGCGTGCACACACACACACACACACACACACACACACACACACACACACACACACACACCTTCTTAGTCTCCATATCTCATTCTCTGATGAAGCTTTAATAAAATTGAAACATGTTAGATTGATTAATGTTTCCTATTTATTATTCTTATTCTGTTAGATTCTGATCCAAATTTGATCCCAAATCACACACACACACACACACACACACACACACACACACACACACACACACTTTGTTATAATCTAGAAAGGGTTACTGAATGAGGAATAACCAAAATGGAGGTTGGAAATGAAATGGTAATCTTTATAACATTAACAAAATACAATACTCGCCAGCGGCGTGAAGTAGATAAACCACTGCTTGTGGTGGACTACTTAGACACCATATTACCCCCACTTACAGCAGTATCCAACGTATTTATGAGGATTGGGACATACCCATTAGTGTTCATAGGTACGGTCGGACATAGATATAAGGTTGGTGCAAAAATAATGTCGTTTTCTCACATATGTTACTATGTGAGAAAACGACATTATTTTTGCGCTAACCTAATATATATGATCTTATAAATATAAGTAATTATACTTATCTGGAAAAATCTTAGGTGTTTTGGCTTGTAAATGAACAAGCCAATACCGAAGGAAAAATAAGGGATAAAAAAAAGAAAGAACTAAGAACATGTAATTGAGGGGGAAAGACAATCGTCCAGAATCCAAGTTCAGAGTCCAAAGAAAAAAACGTCCAACACGAGTAAAGTAAAAATAACTAAAGTGCTCAATACACTAAGTAGAGCAGATCTAATTATGAACCTAAAGAGCTAGGCAAAGCTATCTAGGTTTCAACTATGCGGATCGTCAACGGACCCTGAAGAACAGACTCAATAAAGATTAGCGATATATTTGATGTGTTTATAATTGATAATATTGTTATTAGTAGGCTAACAAAGAACACATTATTTTATCAAGAACTGAATAATATCTGTCTGGATTTTGAAGATGAGTTACTTGCATTATTTACATTGATGGTTGTCCTCATCTTTGTTGTTGTTATCAAAACGTTTCGGCCCTTCATCAGGTGATTGTTGACTGGGTAACATTCAGGGGATTTTATTTAATCCACGGGGGTTGAACCGGATAACAGAGAACAAACAGAAGCCATACCGTTAATGAGGAAATCGAATTAGCTTTAAAAGAAGTTATTAAAAATATTTTGATATAAACAAAAATACAAACATTGTTTATTTATTGTATGACCGAACCCAATATACAATATATATATATAGGTATAGATAAGTATAGTCAATATGAAAAAGCGCTAAAAGCATAACTTGTGGGTACAAAGAATGATTATTATCAACACAGACGATTTAACATTTATTTAAAAAAAAAAAAAATAAAAATAATCTGATGATTACCAAAATCGTATTACTTCAGAAATCAGCCTTATGTAAAAACAATGTTGTTTACGAACTTTCATGCCCTCTGGAAGATTATATCTCCGATACCAGGAAGCAAAAGAAAAAAACAAAAAACAAAAACAAAACAAAAAAACCCCTTCTTACGTTGGTTACATGACCACCACACTCTCTCGTAGACAATAACATGAAACCACAAGATGGCGATTAATAATAGACAAATATTAATTAATAATACTAAAATATTATACAATACATAAACAAAGGCTCAAAAATCTTGAAGCTGTTCTTGTACAAAAAAAAAAAAAAATCCTAAGACGTTGGGTGGGGTGGGGAGCATTTTAAATTCTATATAATAAAAAGGCTAGTTTTTTTGGGTCGTCACGCTTTGTCTGCGTGTGAATTTGCATACGTAATATATATATATATATATATATATATATATATATATATATATATATATATATATATATACTAGCAGCATGGCCCGGCGTTGCCAAAAATCATACGACTCATGCAGCAAACGCTATCACTTGACTTAAAATATTTTTGCCCTTCCTTGCCTTTAAAGGAGTACCCTTTGCCGTGCTGATGTTGCTACATGCCTTACTTCTTGCCTATCTCACACTGTGAATTTTTTCTAAGCTCTATACTAAACATTAAATCTGTTACGAAAAAAGAAGTAAACAAAATGAACACAAAACGATCAGCTTTAAAAAAGGACTCGTAACTGGAAAAACCGAATGAAAAAAGAACGTTAAAAACAAATACTTTTTCTCACACAACCAAGTTCTGCGGAATCAGAATCAACGTTGAGTTTAAGCAAGCGAATGAGCCAATTGGAGTCAAGTGCCATGCAGATTTAAATTTTTCCCACTTGTGACGAATGCAGCTATCAATTTCTTTTTTGAATGCTAGCATGCTAGTTAACATTCGTGTCAGTCAGCTGTTGGCTCTCACGCTGGCCAATAGAATTATTTATTCGAAAATTATAACATAATTATATCAAAAAATCCCTACAAAAATAGCCAATTTGTTTCAACACTTCTGGTGTCTTATCAAGTGATGGTGTTGAATGTAGAATAAAGAGTTTTAAAAGGTTCAAATCAATTTAACAGTGTTTCCCCTATTGAGGGGTGTTTGGTTGATTTGAACCTTTTAACTTTTTATTCTACATTCAACACTATCACTTGATAAGAGACCAGAAGTGTTGAAACAAAATGGCTATTTTTCTAGTGATTTTATAACATATTTATGTTATAATTTTGGAATAAATAATTATATTTGCTCTACTCTGTATTGAGCACACTTTTAAGAATAGTATTTGTTGGTTATTGGAATTTATTCCGTATACACCAATCCTATACTTGTATATATATATATATATATATATATATATATATATGCTTATGCCTGTATTTTGCTTGAGTGACTCACACACAGGCACACATGCAGACATGCACACGTGCATGGGCACACACAAACACTCATGCATATGCAAAGAAGTGTGATGAGAAGAGAAATAGCGCGAATAATTTCTCGAATATATTACGTTAATTTTTTAAATCCTAAAAAAACAATCAGATTATTTTAAGATTTTATTAAATTTTTTTGAAATTATTGAATAAGTAATTTTTCTAATTTTTAATTTACCTCTTACTTTTAGGTCTGCCATTGAATTCAAAACTACATGCGTACAGGCAAACGTGCACACACACAAACACGAATTGAATTCAATTGAAAGGGACATTTGTGGCGCGTGGGTTATTTCTTTTTATCCAGCAACAACACGTGGATGACAGGAAAATAATATAAACCGAAAACTGTGACTCTTTGACGTCATTTGAATGTTTCCTGTATTTAAATGTAATATATTTTCTAATAAATCTTTGTCTATTGAAAAAACAGAAATTTAGATTTGAAATTAGATGAGCGTTGATCGTGCCGTCAGCGAAGAGATGACGAATGAGTGATTTTAAAATTTTAAACAATATTTTTGTCCTGCGGCGCTGTGAAGATAAGCGACTTCTAAAAAATTAATTTAAATAAAAAATAAAATTCACAGGGTGCCCATAAAGTCTGGGCACATAGGAAATCTCATTATTTACATTATTCGAACTATTGTCCTCATCTTTGTCGCCATATTTATTACAACGTTTCGGTTGTTGTACGCTCCGGCCTTCTTCAGGTGGTTGGAATGTCGAACTTTATTTCGCTCACTGGGTTAGATTGTTCTAGTTCCACGTGTCATGTTTAAAAATGGTTGCTGAGACATTAGGTTTATAATATCCAGAAATTCATACCCAGATGTCCTCAAGGACACATGCCACAGTGGATAAAGGCGTTGACAGGACCCAAAGAGTGTGAGTTCAATACCTGGTTAAGGCAGTGGAGAACTTAGAGAAGGGAATTAACAGGAGATAACTGATAACTGACATCCATTAAAACATGGCACGTGGAACTAGAACAGTCTACCCCAGTGAGCGAAATAAAGGATTCAGTTTGACATTCCAACCACCTGAAGAAGGCCGGAGCGTACAATGGCCAAAACGTTGTAATAAATATGGCGACAAAGATGGGACAATAGACCGAATAATGTAAATAATGTATATAATACCTCATCTCAGAAATATAGACTGATAGGAAATCTCATTAAATATATTTTTTTAACCCCCACAAATTAAAAATGGTTTTGTCGAAAGAAGAAAGAATTGACTTTTTTGGGCGGTGGGGGGTGGTTGTAGAAGATAAAGCAGAAGGTGTACTCAATGAAGATCACAGATGCAACACACTTGATTAAATGCATAAAGAGTGAATGTGCTATATGGAGTTATTGCATCGAGTTCACATGACTTGCAAAGTGCATCAACTTTTGCATCACAAATGATGGAAATTATATTGAAAATGTTATTTGTTAATATTCCAGTTCAATAAAATGTTGTTGAAAATTTCGTATCTTTGCATTTTTGCCTAGAGTGCCCAGATTTTAGGGATGCTCTGTATATATCTTGTACATCGTTGTTATAAACCAATTCATCAAGATGCCACTGGCGAACGATATGTAAATTTAAAATCAGAACTATGGCGCTTCCAATAAAAATGTTCGGATTAAATTAACGAGAGTTCTTTCACTCTTGGAACTGCTAAATTTAAAGTTCCGGATAATGACCACAGATGATCGAAAGTGCTGGAACAAAATCTTTAAGAGCTCTGGATAGGTACCTTAAGAAACGAAAAAGCGAGACCTAATTTTAAAAGGTCTTTGAAAAAAAATCTTTCTTGAAGCTTTAATTCCAATTTAATAGATGAAAATTTAATAATCCAAATCAAAAAATATTTTGTGCTTTTACAAACAAATTTTATTTTTTTTATCCTAATCAGTAAAATCTATAAATTCTTCCATATTGACAGATCTGTCTAAAAGATGCAATTCCCTTTATTAAAAAAATATTTAAAAAATAAAATATACTTTTCTGAAACGTTATTTAAGAAAAATTAACTGGATTAATGTTTAATTAATTGAATTAAGACAAATAATACTTAATGTTAGTTTAATAAATCACAGAAAATCGTTTACTTTTTTTTACACTGAGTCTTTTTATGATGTATTGAGAGACTAATTGACAGTCTAATGTTAGGGTAATTGACGTAAGAAGGATAGAAATGAAAGAAATTATTTGAATACATCATGAACTCCTATATATATATATATATATATATATATATATATATATATATATAAACATAGCATTATCGCACAAAATTTCATAACTGAATCAATTAAGCTGTCAGATCCTCATACGAAACCGACGGGTGAGTCCATATATACATACATACATACATACATACATACATACATATATATATATATATATATATATATATATATATATATATATATATATATATATTCAGTTGTATGGATATGAACTTATGACCCTGGAATTCACGCTTTTGTGATCATCAGACAAGCCAAGTTTCTCCGATGATCCCAAAAGTGTGAAACCCAGGGTCACAAACTCATATCCATAAAACTGAATATATATATATATGTATATATATATATATATATATTAAAATTTGTGTATTTAGGCAGCAATCCTTCTTTCATGCACATTTCATTGAATACGACAGACAAGGTGCTTTTATTTATATATTTATATATGTGTGTGTGTGTGTTCTATATGTATATATATATATATATATATATATATATATATATATATATATATATATATATATATATATGCACATATTCAAACGTTTTAATCAATTCGACGGATAATGTCTGTCCAAATTTTTAATATATTTTCAAGTTTACCTTGAGTTTCCATACACGCACATTATATAAGCTGTTCAAAGTTCGTTAAAATTCGCTAGAAAAGACGTGTATAATGAAAAAAATGTCCAAAACTTAATAAAAACGAGATTTTATCCTCAAAATCTTTGTGCTATTATTAAAAGGATATATATATATATATATATATATATATGTATATATATATATATATATATATATATATATATATATATATATATATATATAGTCATTGACCAGAGTTGAATTAAACCAGTCAACATACAGTACAATTTCAATACTCTTGGATTTTTTCTCCTCTTCTATTACATTTCACGTTGCGCGTTTATGTATAAATAATAAAGCTCTTGGAAATAATTTGGCCCGAATAGCCTGAGGATTTAGAATGGTTGAAACCAAGGTAGCGTGATTGGCTGATCTCCTAATTAAATATATATATATATATATATATATATATATATATATATATATATATATATATATATATATATATATATATATATTTACCTTTGAAGATGGCGGAACGCATTCTTTTAAAGGGCCATGTTTCGTCCAGTACTTCTTCACAAAGATTCGTTGCAACGACAATAATTAAAACGGCGAAACTGAAAAAGGTAGACGGGGGTGGGGGTAATTAAGGAACTTCGCCTAAAATAAATTCATTACTAAAAACAAACAAACGGGTGTAAATAATAATAATTATTGTCGTTCTAACGAATCTCTCTGAAGAAGGTCCCACACAAAAAACGAGAAAAGTTGTGAAAATCTTAGAAAATAGCTAATACATTTCTTCTTATTTATTATCGGTATCTTACATATTTTCTGATAATGTCGTGTATGGACATCCGTATTTATAAAAGTCGACACGTCTATACACATACAAAGAAATTCAAAATTCCCTTCAAAATACTGGGATGGTTGTTGTATTACAGTGAGCTTTTTATGATTAGTAAATACTAAGTAAATCTAATAACAATATCACTTGATCGCAACCAATTAAAATAAAATTTTAAAAGATTTAAAAGTTTTTAAATTATTTTAATTAAAATTAAAAAATATAAAAATATTCTTTAAAACAATAGTGTCCGTAATATTTTATTCATTAAAATATGTAAGAACCAAATATTTTATTCATTAAAATATGTAAGAACCAAATATTTTATTCATTAAAATATGTAAGAACCAAAAGATTTTCTAGCTAAAAAATATAGTTTTTTGAATTCAGGGTAGATTTTCTGCAGTTTTGGGTACTTTTTGACCAAATATTTTTAAAATATTGTCCTTAAAACAAATAGAAACAATAAACGATTCAAAATAAAATTTTACGAAATATGATAAAATTTGATGAGGGGATAAGTATGAGGGTGGCTAACAGATGTAAAAATATTTTTCTTAATATTTTTCTTAAGATAAATTATAAATAATTCCATTCATTTCTGCATAAGTTCTAAAAGTTGGGTTCAAATCCATAGGAATTCGTAAATGAATTTTTCACCGGAAAAGACGCTCTAATTACCCCTGCAAATTTAAAGTCACGGAGAAACAAAAAAAAAAAAATAGAAATTAATTTCCAGAACGTTCTGAAAAAGGCTAAAAAAAATTTTTGACATAAAAAATATTTTGTTCTTTCCTTGGAATAACAGCGCAAAGATTTTGAGGATAAAATTTTGTTTCTATTATGTTTTGGACATTTTGCATTAAGCACCTCCTTTTTAGCGAATTTGGGCAGATTATATGATGTGGATGCATAGAAACTCATAGGTAAACTTGAAAATATAATAAAAAGATGACAGGACAGACCTTATCAATTCGTTTATATATGTGCATATATATATATATATATATATATATATATATATATATATATATATATATATATATATATTAAGACAATTTTATTTTTTTACGTTCTTTTTATAGATATAATATTTAAGTAAATGCTCTGTTTATAATAAACAGTATTAACATCATTTAACGGCCTTTATCTATAAAAAGAACATATCTATCTATCTATATATATATATATATATATCAATATATACATCTATCTATATCTATCTCTATATATATCTAATATATATATATATATGTATATATATATATATATATTCGAATATATTTGAATATTTATTACCTATATATAATGTATATATTACATATATTTATACATATATGATAAATATATATTCAAATACATATATATGTGCAAAATATATTTTAAAATATATATATAAATTATATATATATAAAAATATATATATGTGTACGTAATATTAAGTCGGTGGATAATTATCAGGTGTTTTTAAACAATAATTTTTGTATTAAAAAAAAGAAACAAAACACCAATTTTTATTAGCAAATAACTAACCTACAAAAACGCCTGATAATTATACACCAACACTATAATAATCTAAATATATATTACATATATATACAAATATGAATATGAATATATATATATATATATATATATATATATATATGTCTTCATTAATATATGACAGAAGAAACAATGGCTTACAATGGATAGTGTTAGCCGAAAATGGTTACCCATGGGAATCTATCTATCTATCTATCTATCTATCTATCTATCTATCTATCTATCTATCTATCTATCTATCTATCTATCTATCTGTATGCATGTATATATATATATATATATATATATATATATATATATATATATATATATATATATATATATGGGAGTGATGATATAAATAGGAAAAGATGAAGCATTTTGCCGACATGAAGTGCGTTGCATTAGGCTTCTTCGGAAATCAAAATGAGAGACCAGTAATAAGAAATATTGTCACATTAAAAAAATTAATTTCATTCATACATACATACATATATATGTACATATGTTATATATATATATATATATATATATATATATATATATATATATATATATATTATAGATGTATATATCTTATAGATATATAATATATATATGTATGTATGTATATAGACAAATATGAACACATATAAATAGAAAGAAAGAAAGAAAGAAAGATAGATAGATAGATAGATAGATAGATATGAACAGATTGAGATAGATCGACAGATAGCAAAATAAATGTCTGTTTCCTTAATATTGCACATATACACGCATGCACATACACACACACATTCATACATACATACATACATATATATATATATATATATATATATATATATATATATATATATTCAGAATCTAGTAGTGTCTTTTTATTATGTTATTACATTTATCCTCGAGTTTCTGCGTAATTTGTATATATATATATATATATATATATATATATATATATATATATATGTATTATATATATATATATATATATATATATATATATGATAGATATATATATATTATAAATATATAATGTATATATATTATATACATGTACATATATTATATACATATATTATAGATATATTATATATATATATATATATATATATATATATATATATATTATAGACTGAGATAGTAGGTACATAGATATGAAAAGACTCAGACAGACAAACAGACAAACAGACAGATAGATAGATAGATAGATAGATAGATAGATAGATACGAACAAACTGAGATGGCAGATAGATATGAACAAACTGAGATAGATCGATAGATAGATAGATATGAACAGAGAGATAAATAGAAAGAAAGATAGATATATCGATAGATAGATAGATATGAACAGATTGAGAGAGATCGATAGATAGCAAAATAAAAGCCTGTTTCATTAATATTGACCACACACGTGCGCGCGCGCCCGCACACACACACACACACACATACACACACTTATATACATATATACATATATATATATATATATATATATATATATATATATATATATATATATATATATATATATATATTCAGAATCTAGTGGTTTCTTTTTATTATGTTAATACATTTATCCTCGAGTTCTACGTAATGTGCGTTTGTCATAGGAATGACTGATTTAAAAAAAAAAGTCAAATCCAATAAATTCCCCAGCGTTCGAACTGGTAGTATCTCTTCTACCGTCTGACTCCCCTTGCTTCTCGCAGAGGTCGTCGCTAATGACTTGGGAGGGTTTAGTTCGACTTGAGCCTCCCCTGCAGGCACGGACCGATCAACTCGTCCGCGCTGAGTTGAGCCCAGCGCCTAATGAAGCTCACCGGCTCAACTCCCGCTGTCGCTCTCGACGGACTTTTTCTTACAGACCCGATGAAGCCAAAGCCACACATTCCACATTTGCAGGCAAACATCCAATTAAATTACAGACACTGGGCGACCGAGCGAGCGAGGGTGGTTAGCAGTGGTCGGGGCAGTCGAGGATGGGGTGGCAGAGGGTAGTAGAGAGGCTGGTTGTTTCCATGGTGATCATTTTGACCCGCCTCTCCTCCCCGAACCACCCCATACGCCAAAAGTGAAAGTAAATGAGAATAAAGAAATAAAAATTTCCTCTAATTTTTCTACCCCGCCTTCCGAAGGAACAATCTTCGTGACACTTGTTACGAAATTAGGGAAACGCCTTCTTCTTTCCGCTTCTCTTTCTCTCTCTCTCTCTCTCTCTTTTCTCTTCCCTTTCTTTCTCTCTCTCTCACCTCTCGCTCTTTATTCTTTATCTCTATCTCTCAGTCTTTTAATATATGCGTATGCATGTATATATCTAGCTCGCTATTTGTTTTAATCTGTTCGCATTTATTGATAACTCGACCTGTCCCCTATTATTATTTTTCTTTCATGTCTATCTATCTATCTATCTATCTATCTATCTATCTATCTATCTATCTATCTATCTCAGTCTGTTCATATCTATCTATCTATCTATCTATCTCAGTCTGTTCATATCTATCTATCTATCTATCTATCTATCTCAGTCTGTTCATATCTATCTATCTATCTATCTATCTATCTCAGTCTGTTCATATCTATCTATCTATCTATCTATCTATCTATCTATCTATCTATCTATCTATCTATCTCAGTCTGTTCATATCTATCTATCTATCTATCTATCTATCTATCTATCTATCTATGCTATCTATCTATCTCAGTCTGTTCATATCTATCTATCTATCTATCTATCTATCTATCTATCTATCTATCTATCTATCTATCTATCTATCTCAGTCTGTTCATATCTATCTATCTATCTATCTATCTATCTATCTATCTATCTATCTATCTCAGTCTGTTCATTATCTATCTATCTCAGTCTGTTCATATCTATCTATCTATCTATCTATCTATCTCAGTCTGTTCATATCTATCTATCTATCTATCTATCTATCTATCTATCTCAGTTTGTTCATATCTATCTATCTATCTATCTATCTATCTATCTATATATCCCAGTTTGTTCGTATCTATCTATCTATATATCTATCTCAGTCTGTTCATATCTATCTATCTATCTATCTATCTATCTATCTATCTATCTATTATTTTCTATGAAACTTATGTGAGATTTTTCATTTTCAAAATGATATTCGTTTGGCACAAAGTCATGAGTGCTTCACACACACTGAACCAAATTCTTGACGTTAGTAATGTTCAAGTCTAGATTGTTAACCTTCGGTCTAAGACGGGACTCAATTATCTGTCTGTCTCTCTTTCCTTCTCTGTCCCCCCTCTATCTCCATATATATATATATATATATATATATATATATATATATATATATATATATATATACAGTCTGCAAAGTCAAAGCAATTTTTTTAGCGATCCAAAAATATCACACACGCACACACAGACATACACACACAGACACACATACATATATTTAAGTTATATATATATATATATATATATATATATATATATATATATATAAGATATATAAGATTCACACACACACACACACTCACAGACACACACACACATATATATATATATATATATATATGAAGAAATATAGTTTTAAGGTGTGCTATATTTATGGGATAAAGTGTTCAATATCAGAGATAGAGCGTCTGTAAATATAAATATAAAAGTGAACATTGAAGTCAACACTCAGAGGCGACCGGCTGTTTCATGTTAGGCACAATATATATATTGAATAGACTGCTAACAAAGTCGGTTTACTGTGCCGGTCGAGACAATTCTTCTTTCCTGAATTTATCTTGCATATCTATAAATCTACCATTTGTCCATGCTGCCATATATGGTCCGGTGTCCCTGCTATTTTCCTGGAACTCCTTGATAAGATCCAAAGAGGAATCAGCAATATTATTGGCCCTGATCTGGCAGCTCAGCTTCAGTCAAATGTTTATCTCCGTAAGGTTTCCTCTCTTTGCCTATTTTTTTTTATAAATACTCTTATGGTAATTGTTTGTATGAGCTCTTCGTTATGGTAATATGGGGACTAGTTAGTATTTTCATAGAGACAAGGAGGTATGGTGATTGTAGTAAGAAAGGTACGTATGAACGTGTTGTTTTGGTGTCAGGTATATTGTTTTGTGCGATTGGGTCAGTGCTTGCGACTAGCTAAGTTATAGTTAAGACAGAAGAAGACCGTCCTTTCCCCCAATCCTCTTTTCGGCCTTGTGCCACATTTCTGTAGATAATAGAATAAATATTGCTCTTCGCTATGGTACCTGGACTTCATGAATTTAAACGCAGTACTAGACTGGCGTTTAGATCTCATCAATTTACAGGTGAGCTGGTTAGATATAGCCGTAAGTGCTATGTTGAGAGTTTTTTTTTCTGGTATTTTTCTCTTGTGGGACTCCCTCCCGGCTCCATGCTCCCCAACCAACCTTAATCTGCAAAAATTTAAATACAGTGTCAAACGTTATCTACTTTCCTCCTGATTGCTCTTTTCTCTTTCTCCTTATGACTAATGTTTCTATTCCTAATTCCTCCACACTCTGTAACCCCTTGCGTGTTAATGGCAGTACTGCATTACTTGGGGATTAAAAAAATGTTGAATGGATTTCGCAAAGTTTTTAATCTTTATTAATGACCTTCCCGATGACATCAACTCTCAACTTGGCATCTACGCTGACGACACTAACATTAACTCCTGCCTCGATACTAAGGCTGATCAGTCCGACAAGGTCAAAATGGCAGCTGATGTACAAAACGACCTGAAGACCATTGTTAACTGCGGCAAAAGATGGCTTGTCAATTTTAATGTCTCCAAAATTAAACTAATTAATAAGCATCTGAGAGATCCCCTTTCTGCATTCCATCAGTATGGCTGATGCTATCCTCCAAGAAAGTGACTCATTGCACCTTCTCAGGCTAACGTTCTCAGCTGACATGAAATGGAAAGACTACATTGAATTTATCCCTTGGTCAGCTGCTAAGAAAGTCGACTCACTGTGCCAGACAAGACAATTCTTCTCTGCTGAATCTTGCATATCTATAACTCTACAATTTGTCCATGCTTAGAATATTGCTGCCATATATAGTCTAGTGTCCCTGCTATTTACCTAGAGCTCCTTGATAAGATCCCCAAAATCAGCAATATTATTGGTCCTGATCTGGCAAATCAGCTTCTGTCACTTGCCCACTGCTATAAGGTTGTCCCTCTGTGCTTTTTTTTATAAATATTTTCATGGTAACTTGCTATGGTACCTAGACTTTATGAATTTGAGTGCAATCCTAGACTGGCGGTAAGATTGCATTAATCTTTACTCTACTGGCTTGCTTGGGGTGATACCGATTATATATATATATATATATATATATATATATATATATATATATTATTGTTATATCTCGTGCAAGATATAATAAACAAAGTAGCCCGAGTGTAGGTTTTCAATAATAGATTTATAATCGGATGTATGTGTGACAAGTACAGAGACAGAGTCGAGACTATCCTAACCTCAATAGGTGTTAACAAACGAAATCCCCCGACTGTCCACTGTGGTCGTACTTAATCGGCAACCAGTCCGTCGATTATCGTGAATGGGGAAGTTGGGTTATATCATCACAACAATTATAATAAAGAGAAAGAACAGTAAGATATATAATCCGGTTATTTTTATTTTTACATAACAGTGCTCGATGTAAATCTACAGAGCATAAATATTATAAATTTATCAATTTAAAAATATGGTTCCATCGCTACACAGGAATTACCATGCTTCAAAATCAGAAGCTAGAAACTTGAAATTCAATTATAGAATTAAATGAAAGTCCCTAGTTCTGTTTCATTTTCAAGCGAATTTTGTGCTTATAAAACCCAGTAAAATTTCAAAAATAAGTTATTCCAAAATACATACACACATATATACACACATACACACACACACACACACATATATATATATACATATATATATATATATATATATATATATATATATATACATACATATATATATACATACATACCATATATATATACATACATACATACATACATACATATATATATATATATATATATATATATATATATATATATATATATATATATTCTGTATCACTATATATGTTATAATTACAGCAAATACTATTTTGAAAAAATTGCTTGGCCCTTTGCAGACTGCATCTGTTTTAGGCACTGAGACGGAGAGTAAGAGGACAAACACTATTTAGTGATGCAAAGGATAGGAAGTTGTGGACAGTCATAATCAACCTGATTAACGATGTAACGTCCCCCCGGGGTCGCTGCGCCAAATGTGACGTCTGCCTGGTTGCGTCCGTCGTGCTATCCTGTCCTGTGACGACCAACTGGTTTGGTATTGGTCGCGGCACTAAATGTGACGTTCTAACCTTTTGGTGATTCGGATGGGAATCTGGTTAGATTCGGTATCAGCCTTGTCGTTCCCAGCTCGCCTCCAACGTCTGGTTACCGAAGTAACTGCTTTGATTTCCAGTCTAACCTACCCACGTTGTGAATTGATCTTAGGCAGACGAAATCAATCAGTCGCCGGGCCGTAATGCAAGTCGAGTTCGAATGAGGGCGATATCGCACAAGTATATGTAAAAGAAAATAAAGTAATAACTCGAAAAGTTCAAATGTGTTAAAAAAGGATAACAATATTTTATATATAGTTGCTGAATACAGGACTGCGTCTACTTCCCAGCCCGCTATATGGATTCGTGACACTTTGTGTTTGTTAGGCGAGTCTTAACATCCTAAGTTGTTTGTTCTTTAAGAAACTGGTTCTTGATGTATCTTCAGGTGATATTCGTAAAACCTGTTTTGGTGGTGTGAGTCTAAGTCGTTCTTCAAAAATAAATTGTTCTTGGCTAGAAGTTGAGTTCGGAATTTGCGCGAATCTTTGTCAGCTTCTGCGAGGCGGGTCTTCAGAGCTCTCAGCTCACTGCAACTGCTTGCCTCTCTGTCTCCAACCCCAACTGCAACTGCAAATTAACTCGAACTGATTTTCGCTCGCTGCGACTTTGCTTATATGGACGCCGACCAAAACCGGGTTGGGCTTGTCGGGGTTTGAGGTTCCTTGATAATTCTCAACCCACAATCCACTTATTTGGTTTCGGTCAGGAAAATTTTATTATTTTCCATTTTTGGAAGTCTTTCGTCTTCCCACCTCCTTCTGTTCTCATATTGGTATCTCACCATGCCCTCAGAGGGTGTCAACGGGTTTCCCCTCTCTCTCACAGTGGCATCTCACACCTATCCCTTCAGTGGGGAGCAACAGGCCTCCCCTCCTTCTTCACATGATTACCTCCGCCCAATACTCCTGCTATCATTCAGCCAATGGGCGCTCAGCGGCGTGGGTGTGGCCAGACTAGCCTCGGTTTAAAAAATCTTGCCCAAAGAAAAAAAAATGTTATCCTTTTTTTTTTTTTCATTTTTCCTTTTCCTTCTTCTCTTCGAGGAGACCTCACACCCTAGACTCTTTTATCTTTTAACCGAATTACGTGGAATTCGTCAATTAGCTTTTCGCCATCACCAAGCGGGTGGCCACCCCGACGTACCTGCACTCCTGGCGCCAACCACTGATCCGATAAAACAGTTTCGCTATTATAGCCGGATTTCATATGGAATTCGTCAACGAGATTTTCGCTAATTATCAAGTGGGTGGCCATCTGGCGAAACACAGCCAATTTTTCGTCCCGATAAAATAATTTTGCTATCATAGCCAGCCTGACGATAAACAGATGCTCCTCTCAATGATTTCCACATATAGACAAAGGCTTAACCTTTCCTTCATGGTGGTCAGCGGACACTTTTGTTTTTGTAATTCTGCGACACAGTTAATTTTTATCTATTTAGAATTCTGTCTCTGAGGTTATTTGGCCAACCTGGAATTTCCACCCGCCCCGTAACATAAATCAGATTAAATCCAGTATCTTCCTTTCTCGACAATGGAAATAAAATTTTTTACCACTTTTCTTTGTCAGAAAAACAACACCGCTTAGTGTCCTTTTCGTGATAGCTTCTTATCACCTAAATTTAATTCTCGCCTTTCTTTTTTTTTTCTTCTTTCTTTTTTAGCAAGCCAAATAGTGTCACACGATCTTATATAAATGAATAGCAGAACAGGGACTGGAACGGATAGTAAGAGGACAAACACTATTTAGTGATGCAAAGGATAGGAAGTTGTGGAGAGTCATGAACAACCTGACTAACGATCTTATGTAAATGGATAGCAGAACAGGGACTGGGACGGATAGTAAGAGGACAAACACTAGGGATGCAAAGGATAGGAAGTTGTGGAGAGTCATGATCAACATGCCCAAGTAGTTGGTGTAAATGGATGGCAGAAAAGAGGCATGCAGGAATAGTAAGGAGTAAAACATTATTTAGAACTATGACGGATAGGAAGATGTGAAGAGTCATTATCACTCACGTCCTGAAGGGACATGGTACATGAAAAAAGATCGCTGAAAAATCACAAAAAATATCACAAATATCGAAGCACGCCACCGCTATATTCTGTTAGAGCTGATTTAGTAGCGCATACCACTCTACTGTCATGTAGTATCATTGGATTTGTTCAGGCTTGTCCCCGTGAAAAAGGTTAATAAATCCTTTCCATGCTTTTGAAGTTTATATAAACAGGTACTTTCTTTCAAGTATTTAAAATTAACACCACTATTTACGATTTTCTTTCATTCATTCAATCCTAATTTAATTTTAAAGAGCCTTTTTGATATTAGGTTGGTGCAAAAATAATGTCGTTTTCTCACTTAGTAACATATGTTAGAAAACGACATTATTTTTGCACCAACCTAATATCCCTCTTTATATATATATATATATATATATATATATATGAGAAGGACAAGAGCACAAACTTTTAAGTCAACGCTTTTCGTTCCTTCATGAACTTTATCAAAGCAAGTCACACTTGCCTTGAAAAAGTTCCTCAATGAACGAAACGCGTTGGCATAAAAGTTTTTCCTCTTATTTTTCTTTTATTTATGTTGTCTTTGCAAATATATATTATTTCTGAATTTTTACCGATATATATATATATTTATATTATAGCACACACACACATGGAATTGTTCGTGATATTCATAGACTTTTCAGTTAAAGACGATTATTGACTCGTCTAAGGCTCTACAAAAGATGGTTGAGATATCATTAAATTATTCTTAAACTATTATAACGGAAGAGACAAGAAAACTCCAGATTAACATGGAACGAAGAAAGATTAAATCCATGGATAAGACAATGAAAATTAATCCATTGATGACGTTCATTGGTTTATACTCAATTTTAATTTACAAATATTCTTGATGTTATCCGTTCTCAACTCGTTATCAACTATTAGGTTGGTGCAAAAATAATGACCTAATAATGTCGTTTTTGACGTTAAAAAAATACGTCAAAAAACGACATTATTACGACATTATTTTTGCACCAAACTAATAAAATCAACAGCAAGGCCTCTGATCAGAAGGTTTTGAAGAGCGTTATACCACCTCTGAATTTGCTGGTTTTCCTAGGTCTATCTAACCCGGAGTGGTAGCACCAGTTAGGGGCTCTCATCTATGGGCAAATAGTAAACCCCCAAACTGGGGTCAAAACATTATGAAAGTGTAAAAATAGATTTTAATATATTTTTGAAGAAAAAATTTTATTACCAGCAATACATTATTATCTGTAATATATTTTTGAAGAAAAAATATTACCAGCAATAAAAATCTTGTCGGTATTAAATAACCCATTGAGATGTTGATATGCCGTAAAACAAAACTAAACAAATTAACTCGGTATCTATGCTGGTGACACAACGATTCACTCAAGTAATAATAGTAATATCCTACAATTTCTTAAAGAAATCAAACTGTATTCCAAAAATAACTTCAACAAAACTACAACATAAGTAATTTGTCTTTAAACAAATAAAATCAATTAATCGATAAGGTCAAATCGGCAGCTAATCTAAAAAAATGACCTACAATTAGTTGTTAACTGGGGCAAAGCTGATACTAACCTCTAGAATGTTAAGAGGCTATCATTACGTTTTCTGCTGGCATGAAAAGTGAAAAAGTTATATTGAATAAATTTCTAGATCTGCTGTTAAGAAAGTTGGTTCACTGTGCCCAGCTAGACAATTTTTCGCGTCAGAATCTATCTTACATATTTATAGGTCTACCATTCATCCAAGCTGTGAATGTTGCTACCAAATCTGGTCGGGAGGGTTTCTGCAATATATTTAGAAATTCTTGATGAAATCCAAAGAAGAATCTTCAATGTTATTAGTCCTGACCTGGCATGTCGGCTTCAGTCACTTTCCTACCACCGTAATATAGCTTTCCTGTGCCTTTTCTATAAATACTTTCAGTTAATTTGCAGTGTAACACCCGCACACAGTTCGCATTAAAAATTTCCAAAATACTTACATTTATGTGTAATTGTATATGCTCCATTCGAATCTGGTTTGATAAATTTGATAAAATCCACTGTTTTGGAATTATCGACAGTGAAATTTGGGATTCAATCGTGTCGTTGGCGGCAGCCATTATTCGCCTTGTTTACATACATTCGCCGAGGAAAGCTAAACGCGGAAGACTACGGAAAGCTAATCCCGGAACTGATCTTTCTGGTTTAAATTTGTCGCAATTACTGCGCACGAGAACTATTTACCTTGGCACGCTCAGTTTGCGCAATGATACCTACACTACTGCAGCGAATGGATGCAAACAACGCCCGTAACGGCTGCCCGCGACGCGAATGAATCCAAACTTTAACTCCAAAAATGGTAGATTTTATCAAATTTATCAAGCCAGATTCGAATGGAGCTTGTACAATTACACATAAATGTAAGTATTTTGGAAATTTTTAATGCGAACTGTGTGCAGGTGTTACACTGCAAATTAACCATACTTTCTTGGTAAGTATTCTGATGAACTTTCTGCTATGGTACGTAAGACTTCATGAATTTAAGAGCCGCACTAGATTGACGGCAAGGTCTCATTATTTTATAGTTGAATTGGCTAGATGTAACCTTAAGTTCTATGTTAACAGTTTCTTCTTTCACACTTTTTGCTTGTGGAACTCCATACTTCCCAGTCAACTTTGGTTTTTAAAAATGTAACTGCAATGCCACTCGTTACCTTCTGTCTTAATTCCTGTTCTTTTATTATTCTCTCTCCTTAGTAGTGTGTTTTTTTTTTCATATTCTCTAACACCCACTAATCCCTTGTATCTTAGTGGCTTTATTGCCTTGCTTGGAGTGAAATGATTTAAAAAGAAAAAAATAATGAAGCATATTGCTCACTCAGGGAATAAATAAAGACATGGTTATAAAATTAACTGGGGAGTGGTTCTCCAGCAATATTATAAGGAGTAACACTCTCGGAATTGACTCAAAATGTATACAGTATGGTATTATATACACTCGAGTACAAGTCAATCAGATCAAATTTCCTCTATGGTACCTAGACTTTATGAATTTAAATGCAGTACTAGATTGGCAGGTAGGTCTCATCATTTTACTGTTGAAATGGTTAGATGGAACCGTAAGTTCTATGCTAACAGTTCCTTCTCTCGCACTCCTCGATTTTAGAACTGTCTTCTAGTTTCTTGCTTCCCAGTCAACTTTGATCTTCAAAAATTTAAATGCAATGTCAATCTTCTGTTTTCTTAATTCTTATTCTTTTATTGTCCCCTCTCCTTAATAGTAGATTTTTTTTCTCTTTTTCTTATATTCTCTAACACTCAGTAACTTCTTGTGTCTTAGTTAATGAATGCCATTGCTTGGAGTGAAATGATTTTTTAGAAAAAATGACTTACAGGTTGTTCCCAAATCTGGACACATAGGGCAAAATGGATGTTTTCAAGAAATGAAATTTCCAACAACATTTTATTGAACTGGAATATTAAAGAAATAACATCTTCAATATGATTTCCATCATTTGTGTTGCAAGAGTCACGTGAACGCGGTGCAATATGTCCACATTGTCCGTCAATTTTAGCACATTCACTCTTCATGCATTTCAATCAATATTTATAAATATAAATGTAAATGTGAACTTTCTCAAAGCAAATGTCCTCATTGGACGAAACGCGTTGGCAACTACTACAGTTTTCCTATTGTCATTTATATTGCTAAATATTGTCTTTTCTACAGGTTAACTCTGAAAAATTTTCACATTTCAATCAAGTGTATTGGATCTGGGATTTTCATTGAGTATTCCTTTAGCATACCCCAGAAAAAAAAGAAGCCAATTCTTTTTTCTTTCGACAAAGCCAGGGTTAATCTGTGGAGGTAAAACAAAATAATATAGTTAATAAGATTTTTTTATTTTTTAAAATTTAAAATTTGTTTTTAAGCATTTCAACCCAAGCAAGACAGGAAGCCACTAGGACGCAAGAGGTTACAGAAGATTTGGAGCAAGATCAGATAGGAGTGATAGAGGAAAGGATGAGGAGAAGGATAGTGGATAGATCAAGACAACTGGAGATGTCGATTGACATTACATTTGAATAGTTGGAGATTATAGCTCTCAGGGAAACTGGAATAGGGAAAGGAGTTCCACAGGCGAGAGATGTGAGATATGAAGCTATTGGACTAGAAGAGACGGCTACATTCAACAGTTTCAACAGTGAAAGGGTGAGAGCCGGATGCCAGCCTCGTAGGACGCTTGAATTCATGAAGTCTGGGAACCAGCAAATGCAGCTCCTCGGAGCAATTACCATGAAAGTATTTGTAAAAAAGATAAAGAGAGGCGACGGCACGTCTATGATAGAGCTACTGCAGACGGGGTGCCAGATCAGGGCTAATTGCATTGCATATCAATCTCTGGATCTTATCAAGAACCCCGAGGCAGACAGAAGGGGTTCCAGACCATATATGGCAGCAATACTCCATGCAAGGGCGAATGGTTGATTTATTATCTGTCAAGACTTTAGGGACAACCTGTATATAGGAATATATAATTTGATACATTGAACAGTGACCGAAAACCTTGTGAAACAGAACTGCCAATGTAGAGTTGGAAAAGAGAATTTGAAAATTCTTTAATTAAAACCCAAAGACCATTGTATAAAATCTTTTGGTTCTTCCTAGTTTTATATTCTTTCTGTGTTTTAACACACTACTGCTGAATAGGAAGAGTACAGGAGGAAGGATTGGCGACACCATCACTTGAATTTCTCCTCGAGGCCATAACTAAAAGTAAAGGACACTAAACAAAAAAAATCTAAGAATCTTAAGAAAATCAATGACATCACAAATTGCCAACAAATTTTCAAAATGGCTAACCTGAATGTATAACGACATTTGTTGCCGCTCAGAGGCGTAATTCAGTGACGGCAGGAATTTTCAAGTGACTTCGGGATTTTTTACAATTTAGATCAAATTAAAACGCAAACAGACGATACGATGATTTTTTTTTCTTTCCTTTAAATTTTGTTATTTAACATTTTCTCTCGCTTATTTTTAAGTGAATTTAGTTTTAAAATGAAAATATTAAATATGGCCGTCAGTTGTTTGTCTGATTATGTAAACATCGGATTATCTTCAAAATCCTCTTGACGTACTTGTTCGTTAAACAAATATTGATTACCTGCAGGTAGTATCTTTAAACGGCCTTAATACACACACACACACACACACACACACACACACACACACACACATATGTATGTATGTATGTATATATGTATCTGTGTGTGTGCGTTTTAAACAAAAAAAAAAATAATAAAAAATTAAATTTTTCAGACTGGGTTGTGTATTAATATTTTTTATTTTATTATTTCAATTAGGTTCCGTGTTAGTCAAACGGCCTGTTTGAAGTTGTTTTTAAGATAGAGGATGGCTGATTCCCTTCTTGGCCATTTTGACAGTTTTATTAGTAGCTGGGAAGGGGATGTGGGTGTTAAGTGTATGTTATCTTTTAGTTCTTTGAGTGTGTGTGATGTATATATATGTATATAGATAGACAGAAAGAAAAACGGATAAATACACACACATACACACACACATATATATATATATATAGAGAGAGAGACAGAGAGAGAGAGAGAGAGAGACAGAGAGATGTGAAGATACTAAGATAGATATATAGATAGATAGATAGATATGAATAATCTGAGATTAGATAGATAGATAGATAGATAGATAGATAGATAGGAACCGATGTAAATGATATATATGAACAGACGGCGATAGACAGATAGATAATTGACTGAGATAGATAGATAGATAGATAGATAGATAGATAGATAGATAGATATTCGTTGTCAACGCACTTAAGTCAGTGGTGAATTGTAATCATACCTCAAACATTATACGGTGAAAATTTCCGATCAAATTACCGCTAATAGCTATGTGTCAAATTGCATTATCATTAAATACACTCGCTCTACTCGCATGTATATATATATATATATATATATATATATATATATATATATATATATATATATATATATATGACTGTTTCTGAAGAAAGTGAACTTTATCTGTAGTTTTTATTTGTTTTTATCGTTAATTTTGGTCATTCCTTGTGTGGGTCAAACGGCCTCTTTTAAGTTGTTTTTAGGATAGCGGAAGACAGATCCCTGACTTTTAGAATTCCCTCCTTGGTCACTTTGACAGTTTCAGCGTTTGCTGGAAATGGGATGTGTGTGTTTACCGGGTGTAACAGCAAAATTGTCCAAATTGTCCATCCCATAAAATGTTTAATATCTAAAAAACAAAACAAAAAAAAACACTAAACTAATTGAGCTTCTTTTTTTCAGGTTTTTCAGATAACATGTTTAGCCACCATGGTGCCATTTTTCGTAAGAATCACTGAAGGCCTTCAATAATGGTACCAACATTCATACTCTGGCTTCCATCTTCAAAGTCAATTCAAGAACCATCAAGTGAACGATGAATAAGTTTTAAAAAAAGGGAACATTCCAGATGAAAACTGGTTCAGGAGGTCACAACGCGAAGAGAATTTCATCATTTCAACTTAGAGCTAAAGAGATCAATTAGAAAAGATCCAACTCAATCCATAAGACGTTTGGCACGTGAAAGAAGAAATTAGAAGTTTAGAGAGGGAGAAGATCATCTTGAATAAGTTTGAAAATGGTTCTGGATTAATATATATATATTTGAAATCTATATCAATCCTTCATCAGCTTCCGATCCTTAGCTATTATTAATTAATGATGGATATATAATTTTTGTTTATGATCGATTTTATAATGATTCTTCTGTTAAGCTTGACGAGTAATTATACATTATTGCTCAAAGTAGAGTCCAATAGTATTATGAAAACCGCAGATATTTTTCAGTAAGTGAGCACATTGGCTTCGGGGGAAAATTGAACGTGACAGGCGTTAATGATCGCTACATTATGCTTACATCCGATGTATACAGATCTAGGGTAAAGTTTATTTTATAAATTAGGAACAATAAGAAAGAAACGACAATAACTAATAATAAAATAGAACAATTATCAGTCCGATTCGTTCTTACCGTAGATCTTATTAAGCCCAATAAGAGATTAACAACAATATTGTACATCTTATTAGGCCCAATAAGAGATTAACAACAATATTGTACATCTTATTAGGCCCAATAAGAGATTAACAACAATATTGTACATCTTATTAGGCCCAATAAGAGATTAACAATATTGTACATCTTATTAGGCCCAATAAGAGATTAACAACAATATTGTACATCTTATTAGGCCCAATAAGAGATTAACAACAATATTGTACATCTTATTAGGCCCAATAAGAGATTAACAACAATATTGTACATCTTATTAGGCCCAATAAGAGATTAACAACAATATTGTACATCTTATTAAGCCCAATAAGAGATTAACAACAATATTGTACATCTTATTAGGCCCAATAAGAGATTAACAACAATATTGTACATCTTATTAGGCCCAATAAGAGATTAACAACAATATTGTACATCTTATTAAGCCCAATAAGAGATTAACAACAATATTGTACATCTTATTAGGCCCAATAAGAGATTAACAACAATATTGTACATCTTATTAGGCCCAATAAGAGATTAACAACAATATTGTACATCTTATTAGGCCCAATAAGAGATTAACAACAATATTGTAAATCATA
>OZ010615.1:23543590-23556090 GCA_963932145.1 Acanthosepion lycidas | reverse complement strand
GACATACGATCCATCGTTAAAGATGATCGAAAAATGGTCGGTTCCGTCTACCTCTACATTAAGAAGGCTGAAGATAGTGACTGACATTGCGTTTAAACTTTTGAAGATCAAAGTTGTCTGGGAGGCAAAATGCCGGAAGACAGTTCCACAAGTGAGAAGTACGATGGAAAAAGTATTAAACTGATGGACATATCAAAACATTTCAACTGTAAAATGACGTGAACTTACCACCAATCTAGTATTGGGCTTAAATTCTTAAAGTTTATGTACCAAAAGAGGAAAACTCATCAGAACAATTACCATGAAAATATTTATAAAAAAGGCAGAGGGAAGCTATATTATGGCTTAAATTCATAAAGTCTAGGTACCAAAGAGGAAAGCTCATCAGAACAATAAGCCTGAAAATATTTATAGAAAAGGCAGAGGAAAGCTATATTATGGCTTAAATTTATAGTCTCGGTACCAAAGAGGAAAGCTCATCAGAACAATTAGCCTGAAAATATTTATAGAAAAGGCAGAGGGAAGCTATATTATAGCTTAAATTTATAAAGTCTCGGTACCAAAGAGGAAAGCTCATCAGAACAATTAGCCTGAAAATATTTATAGAAAAGGCAGAAGGAAGCTATATTATGGCTTAAATTTATAGTCTCAGTACCAAAGAGGAAAGCTCATCAGAACAATTAGCCGGAAAATATTTATAGAAAAGGCAAGGGGAAGCAATATTATGGCTTAAATTTATAGTCTCGGTACCAAAGAGGAAAGCTCATCAGAACAATTAGCCTGAAAATATTTATAGAAAAGGCAGAGGGAAGCTATATTATAGCTTAAATTTATAAAGTCTCGGTACCAAAGCGGAAAGCTCATCAGAACAATTGCGATGAATATATTTATAGAAAAGGCAGAGGGAAGCTAGTTACGACAGTTAAAACAGATTTTATCTAGAGCGGAACCCGTACAAGACGGATTGTTAAAATGAACGTCGAAAAGACATTCTTGTCCCTAACTATATGAATACAGTTTCGCTTTTCTCTCCAATTGTTGTTTAGAAGAACAATGCAAGTTTTACATTCTTGATATCAAGAAATTGCAAAGAACGTGACAAATAAAAGAAATAAAGAACTAGAGAGAGAAAGAAAGTTTTCTTTAAAAAATGGTAAATGTCGGGCGAAGAAAGAATGTTTATGTTTTAATTGTACGTCTGCTAGTTCCATTTTTTTTTTCCCAGCACAATTTTATCTCATGACTTTCGCATTTATTTTATTTATTTTTTAATAATAAAATATTTTTGGCTAGACACTTCGTTGTTAAATTTCCAGGTTGTTGTGATATATTTCTTCAAAATTTAATTTAATTTATTTCTTTATTTTTTGTGAATGAAAGCTTTTGAAATTTAGAAAGACAAAGAGAAATTCGTTAGAGGAGTAGAAAGAGTGAAGAGACGTAAGTGAGAGGTAGAAGAAGAAAAAAGAAAGAACGTTAGAACATTGTGAGAGTAAATGACAAAATCGGAGAGGCCGATAAGGAAAGAAAGAAAGAAAGAAAGAAAGAAAGAAAGAAAGAAAAAAGAAAGAAAGAAAGAAAGAAAGAACAGGGAAGGCATGAACCTTTGACAAAGAAAGAAAGAAAGAAAGAAAGAAAGAAAGAAAGAAAAAAAGAAAGAAAGAAAGAAAGAAAGAAAGAAAGAAAAAAAGAAAGAAAGAAAGAAAGCAAGAACAGGGAAGGCATGAACCTTTGACAAAGAAAGAAAGAAAGAAAGAAAAAAAGAAAGAAAAAAAGAAAGAAAGAAAGAAAGAAAGAAAAAAAGAAAGAAAAAAAGAAAGAAAGAAAGAAAGAAAGAAAGAAAAAAAAAAAAGAAAGAACGTAATAGTTCATCCAATCCAGTAATATAATAAATAATGAAATATTATTATGTATTGCACATTCTCCTGCACTGCAGCAATGTTTTGCATTATATAGGATCTTCCAGTAACTTGCACCGATTTTAAATATGAATTAAGTTTAAGCGTCTAATGATTTTTTTCTTTTTCTTTCAGATTTAACAAGTTACGTCTTTGGCAATTTCAACCCTGAAAAGATTAACAATCAAACAACGTGTTAAAGTTATCGAAGCCTATTACGAAAATGGACGTTCAAATTTATATACGGCCCAATGATTCCGCTAGCAAAAAAATGCACACCAAACAGTGACCCTTTGTGGATGCAGTGCCTTTTCAACAATCTTCTTTAGATTTTCATCAGCCCAAATGCGGTAATTCTGCTTATTAACGAATCTATCAAGATGAAAATGGGCTTCATCACTAAAGAGGATTTTTTGCAAAAAATCTTCATCGTGCACCCTATTGACGCATGTACGGCACTCCAAATGGTCAGCAGGTTTCACTTGTTGTATCAGTTGAATTTTGTAAGCGTGTAGAGACAAATCTTTTGTCAAAATTCGATGTAACGTTGTGGAGAGGTTCAGTTCCTTCGCGCGATGACGAATATAGGGGTCACATTCTCGTGCACTGCATCAAAGTTTTCAGATGAACAGCGTAAACGAACACGCAGTGATGTTTTCACATCTGCCACCGACCCAGTTTGTTTGAATTTACGAACAATTTTTCCAATGCACTCTCGGTTGGTCGATTATGTTGACCAAAAAATCGCGAAGTGCATTTTTGTTTGAACGTCCATTTTCGTAATAGGCTTCGATAACTTTAACACGTTGTTTGATTGTTAATCTTTCCATGGTTGAAATTGCCAAAGACATAAGTTGTTAAATCTGAAAGAAAAAGAAAAAAATCATTAGACGCTTAAACTTAATTCACATTTAAAATGGATCCAAGTTATTGGAACACCCTATATTAATAATATATTAAAATAATAATAAAATTACCAATATAATATTATTAGCATAATTTTATTAAATTCTACGCTTTCCTTACCACCGAAATCTATCTATAATATTCAGTAACTTTCGTTAGTCCGTTTTTCCATCAAACCGTCTAAAATAGCCATATACGGACCGATCCAAACCAAATTTTTGGGAGAAATACAAACGGATTGGCGGCTACGATATACAATTGGTTTTACTAGGGTGCGTAACTTAGTATAATAAATTTTCATTATTTGGGAAAGATTAAAAGTTTTATTATTTAATATACAACATACTCCAACTATTTTAAAATCAATTTAATTATTAAAATAACAAATACTTATTTAATAAAAATGCAATATAGTTTGTTGTATATCCTTTCTTTAAGTTTTTATAAACAAGAATCCATTTCCAGCACAACCAGTGTTTGCGAGAACTATAAACAAATAACAGGGTCAAACACCTCAAAAAGTTGGAATTTGGCTCCAGAAAAAAAAGTATTTACGCATGACCGGTTGTATGTTACATGCCCAAGAGTAAGAAATCCTAAAAATGTATTCTTCGCTGTTAAAAAGAAAAAAGAAATTTACGTAAAAAATATTGTTTACCACAAAGTTCTATAAAAGTAAATTAAATTAAAGAAACCCCGAAGTAGGATTTTTGTCAAAGTATTTTTTCTAAAAATATCAGCTTATTGAAATTTCATCGATTGGTTTGCGAAATTGAACGAAATATAGAGTTTGAAAACCTTGACAAAAATGTTAGCAGTAATTTCAGCAATACTAAATATAGTTGGAATTTGTTTCCAGAAAGTAATATTTACGTATGGCCAGTTGTATATTGCATGCTCGAGAGTAAGAAATCTTAAGAATTTATTCTTCGCTGTTAAAAAGAAAAAACAGAAATTTTCTTAAAAAAAATATTGTTTACCACGAAGTCCTATAAAATTAAATTAAATTAAAGAAACCGCGAAATAGGGTTTTTTTTGTCAAAGTATTTTTTCTAAATATATCAGCTTATTGGAATTTCATCGATTTGTTTGGGAAATTGAACGAAACGTAGAGCTTGTAACTCTCAACAAAAATGTCTGTGATAATTTTAACAATACTAACTACTGTGAGAATTTCAACACGGTAACGCGTGTTGCAAAAAAAATCTTGTAATGATATAGTCAAATTACATTTTTAATTTTAAGTATTTACTATTTTCTTTGGATAGTACACACTTTATTTTTTTCTAAACAAAATTTTCTTTCATTATATTTTCCTATATTAAAACGCCATATTTAAATTCTATTTTTAACATATTTTGTATATACAAACTTTTTGGATTATATATGTTTATGGATATTTATTTGTGAATTTTTATTAACTACTAATATATTAAAAATTAACCGCAGCGTTTCCAAGTAACGCGGTTGCTGTGATAAGGATTCTTTTGTTAGGTTAGTGCAAAAATAATGTCGTTTTCTCATATAGTAACATATGTGAGAAAACGACACTATTTTTGCACCAACCTACTATTTAGATTTTTTCAAATGTTTAGAAAAGGGACGTTGAGTGGAATGAAACGTCAACAAAGAAATAAAAATATTAAGCAAAAGGATATTGGTAAGGAGAAGAAAGAAAGAAAGAAAGAAAGAAAGAAAGAAAAGTATGTGAGAAAAAAAAGGATGAAAAAAGCAGAAATGAATTATGAAAAGAAGGCGAGAAAGAGAGAGAGATAATTATGAAAAGAAGGTAAGGACTAAAAGAAAGAAAGAAAGAAAGAAAGAAAGAAAGAAAGAAAGAAAGAAAGAAAAAATTGTAGTCGATGAAGAAACAAAAAGCTAAAGAAAGAAATTAAAATGTAGTCAACGAAGAAAAACAAACAAGAGAGAGAGAGAGAGAGAGAGAGATGAGGAAATAAAAGATAAAAAGAAGGAAGAAAAAAGTAGAAAAGAATTATGAAAAAGGCAAGAGAGAGATATAATTATGAACAGAAGGTAAGGACTAAAAGAAAGAAAGAAAGAAAGAAAATTGTAGTCGTTGAAGAAACAAACAAACAGAAAAAAGAAAGTAAAATGTAGTCAACGAAGAAAAACAAACGAGAGAGAGAAAAAGAGAGAGATATGAAGAGATAAGAGATAAAAAGAAGAAAAAAGTATTATACAAAGAATTATAGAACTGAAAAAAATAGACAGTAAGATGTAGTCGACAAAATAACAAACAAAAGAAAGAAAGAAAGAAAGAGAGAAAGAAAGAGAGAAAGAAAGGTATTTGAGAAAATACCAGGAAAAAAAGGTGGAAAAAAAGTAGACAAGAATTATTAAGAGAAAGAAAGAAAAATTTAGTCACCCCCCAAAAAAGAAAAACCCCAAATAAACAAAAGAAAAAACTCAAAAATGACAATATGCGAAAAGAAGAAAAAAGAATGAAGTGTGGCAGGAAGGAAGGAAGGAAGAAAGGAAGGAAGGAAGGAAGAAAGAACGAATATGAGTAAGAAAAAGCGGTAAGAATAAAATCAGATAAAAAATAAACATCTTCGCCACAAACCAACTGAGACAAAAATGTCTACGGCCGGACTCACGTGAGACTATAGAGCAAAAACGCAAACGTTAATGGTGGTGCCGTCGTCTTTCAGGAAGCGCGGGAATCTAGACACAATGGGACCCCGTCGATGAGGGCGTGCTGTGACCTGCAACGTCTCGCCCAACTGAGCAACTCTACATCAAGATGCCATGAAGCATTGCCCTATTCAGTGAAACTCCTCGCTTGCAACGGAGCGACCGCCTCAGCCCTAATGGCTCGTGTGTCGCACTCTTTTGTTTGAGGTACTTTTAGCATTCGTTGAAAGCTAAGAAATGGATCGACCCCAAAACCATGTCGCTGAGTTGTAAAAGCATTGCCGCAAGATGGGTTAAGTGCAGTGTGAGGTGACTTGCCATTTTTAGAGATTTCTTTCTTTCTTTCTTTCTTTCTTTCTTTCTTTCTTTCTTTCATTCTTTCTTTCTTTCTTTCTTTCTTTAAATATTACTAATCAGTAAAAATTTATTTCATTCATATAAATATATACATTTCTTTTTCTTTCCTTTCATTTTCTTATGACCCTTTTTTTCATGGACTTTTCTTTTCATTCTTTCTTTCTTTTTCTTTCTTTTTCTTTCTTTCTTTCTTTCTTTCTTTCTTTCTTTCTTTCTTTCTTTTAAGCACTTCCGTCCGAAGATGATGACTTTTTGTACTTTTTAAAACTATTTTTTTATAATTTTAATCTGCTTTCTTTATTACAATCATTTTTTAACTTTTTCTTTCTTTTACGATTTTTTCTCTTCTCTTCGCTTCTCTTCCCTTTTTTCTTTTTTTCTTTTTTTCTTTCTTTCTTTCTTTCTTTAAATGCTAGAAATCAGTAAAAAATTATTTCATTAATATCAATATATACATTCTTTTTTCCTTCCTTTCCTTTTCTAATGACCCTTTCTTTTCATGGCCCTTTCTTTCTTTCTTTCTTTCTTTCTTTCTTTCTTTCTTTCGTTAGATGCTACACATTCGTTAAGAATTTCAAACAAAATTTTAAACATCGATAAAACTTTCTTAAATATGAATTATTACATTCTTTATTTTAGCTTTCTTTACCCCTGCTTTCTTTCTTTCTTTCTTTCTTTCTTTCTTTTTCCTGCTTTCTTTCTTTTCCTGGTTTCTTTCTTTCTTTTATTCTTTAAATGCTGCAAAGCAGTAAAATTTTATTTCATTCATATAAATATATACATTCCTTTTTTCTTCTTTTCCTTTTCCTATGACCCTTTCTTTTCATTGCCTTTTTCTTTCTTTCTTTCTTTCTTTCTTTCTTTCTTTAAGATTTTGTTGAAGGTAGAAAATATAATTACAGTATGAAGGACCGACATAATTAAAATGAAGATAAATCAGAGTCAAACACCTGAAGAAATTTAAAACGAAGAGAGAAAAAAAAGAGAGAAAGAAAAGGGAGAGAAAAAAGAAAAACGAGAGAGGGAAAGAGATCGAGAGAGATAAAAAGGGATAAAAAAGAGAGGAAAAGGAAAAAGAGAAGAAAAAGAAAAAGAGTGAGCGAAAATCGAAAGAAAAAAAAAGTTTGAGCTAACCGGTTATCGCTCCTTACTCATCAGAACTCGATCGGGGAAAATGAACTCTTTTTGTTTCCAACTGATCCCAAGAATACCTGGAATAATCTCGGTGTTCTTTTAGTCGATTGCCTTCAGCTGATGCGGGTTTTGTTATTTGGTAGATCTGTTATTTGAGATTCTGTAGTGCTAATCTGTAAGATCCGATGAATATCTTTAAAACCTAGAGGATTTATTTGCTTAAAGCCATTTCTAAACATTAATCAGAGAACATGGTTGTATATAGATAATAATTTAGACATTTCTGAACTGGTAGGATGATATTGCATGGCATCTATATTATAGTGTAGACCTGACATCATTAACATATTCATCGCCAATCACGAAATAACTCGTTATTGGCAGGTTTTATGATGACGCCAGCCACGAGTTGTCTCATTTTGTGGTCTTGCGAAAGTCTAGAAACACGAGTTTTTTTTTTTTTACGTTGTTTTTAACTTAAATAACTGGAAGGAATTTTTAAAAAATACCCTGGCAACTAAAAACAAAGATTTATGGGAAAGAAATATTGAAAATATATCTCATAGACGAAGAACTTGGAAAAAAATGATTGCTTAAGTTGGCAATTAAAAAATTGGCATCTAAAGCCAAATTTCGTAATTGAAGCCATTTTTAATTATTGATCTGAGAAAACGGTTGTATATATCTGATAGTTTAAACATTTCTGAACGGGTTGGGCTCTATGCATGACATCTACACGAGTTGGTCAAATCTGACGCGGCTATTTAAGAACATAAATCATGTTCATAAAATAAGAATTAAGAATAAAAACAGCGTCCAAATTATTTGTCTAATTGTAACCAACACTCTTATATTGGGCGGGAAACAAAACACGTGATTTCGTTTGACTGAAATTTATAACATAATAGTAAAAGTGACGCCTTTCAAAAGATTCGTGTAAATGTTTTTACGTTGAGAGTGAAAAATGAAAGCAAATTAGGGGTATTTTTGTCTTTTGCTATTTCGATGGGGAAAAAAACTTTCGGAAGTATAACGCATAAACGAAGCACTTGAAAAAAAAATTATTGCCTTAGTTGGCAATTATAAAGTTAGCGTTTGAAGTCAGGTTTCGTAATTGACCTCAGGCAGACAATGCGCTAAGAATATGTCTCTAATTCTTAGATTAATTCTTTTGGTTTTGCAGCAATTGGCGGTATTGGGCGAAACTACTTCTAGTGCAGCCTATTCCATGTTCAATTTCCTTATCCACTGTACTATAAGGTACTTGAAGTGTTTACTAATTCCACATGTTTATGATTGATTGGAAGTATCTGTCATCACTACTTTTATTACAATTCATATATATATATATATATATATATATATATATATATATATAGAGAGAGAGAGAGAGAGAGATAGATAGATAGATAGATAGATAGATAGATAGATAATATTAGTGGTAAATATACACATCACATACATATGCAAAATATATAAATATATATACATACATACATACACATACATATATATTTGTATAAAAAAAATTCCAAGAGGATAGAATCCAGGTAGAACTCAATGTCCAAGACAGAGTAAGGATATAATAAAAAGCCTTAAACACTAATATTCCATGGTCATAATTTATTCCTATGGAATCGTAAATACGATCCAATTCATCAGACCTACAAATTCAAAAAGATCCTTTCCGGTTACATCTTTAATGTATTAGACATCCAACAACATTCATATTTCTCTCACTTAAACCGTCTTTGACTCTCCTCTTTAAAACTCCTCCCTGTTAAATGTTAATCCCCCACCTTCTCTCGTCTGTTATACCTCTCTATAGCTCTAACATTCGTCCCACACTCTGATGCATACACTCTCACTAAATTTTATTTTTTATTCCCGGAGTTGTTTATTCTGTTTTCTTTTTAAATATTTAGGTCTGATGAATTGGATCGTATTTACGATTCCAATGGAATAAATTATGACCATGGAATATTAGTGTTTAAGACTTTTTATTATATATATATATATATATATATATATATATATATATATATATATATATATATATATATATGTATGAAATTATAATTTTCAGACATACTGGGTTGTATATTAATATTTTTGTTTTATCATTTCGATTAGGTTGTTCGACTAGTTTTGGCCAATATGGCCATCACCAGGAGAAAAAAAATCCCTATTTGTTAGTAGCAGTGAACTACAGTAGTGAATGACTGTTTCTGAAGAAAGTTAACTTTATCTGAAGTTTTCATTTGTCATTTTTATGGTTAATTTTGGTCAGTCCTTGTGTTGGTCAAACGGCTTCTTTCAAGTTGTTTTTAAGGTAGAGGATGGCAGATCCCTGACTTTCAGAATTCCTCCTTGGTCATTTTGACAGTTTTATTATTCTGTCTATCGACTGTGATTATCTATCTATCTATCTATCTATCTATCTATCTATCTATCTATCTATCTATCTATCTATCTGTTGTGGATTCCGTGAATGGAATCCTGCACAAATAAATAAACAACGCCAGTAATTGAGATAGAAAAATAAGTGTATTAAACGTAAGAATACAGACTTGAAGCGAATATTAGTAGTCCAGGAATGCGGGTTAGTAGAAAGTGTATGTACAAGTCTCTGTAAGTAAAGCCGTAATCATTTCTTTCTCTGGACTCTTGTATAACTCTCTCACTCTGTATCTGTCTCCGTATCTCTCAACCTGTCTCAACGTATCTCAACGTATCTCTACGTATCTCAATGTATCTCCACGTATCTCAACAGCAGGTATTCTCTCTGTTAGTATAAGTATACTTTGGACGAGTCCATCTTATGCAAAAAGGCGAGAGCCCCACAACACTATCTATCTATCTATCTATCTATCTATCTATCTATCTATCTATCTATGTGCAAGTGTGTACGTGTGTGTGTGTATTTTGTGAAGTTGGTTTCAACAACACTTCGTATATATAATCATGGTATCTACTAATAAACAGAAAAAACATTATCGTCACTGGCCCAGGGCGTCTGCGCAACAATTCAATTACCATCGGTATTATGGATAGCGGCTCGGATTGAGGAATCAGATAGCCGAGTTCGAATTTCAGTCGAATCCATTACATTCACTTACGTGCTAATCCCCTTGGGAAAGGTATGAATCCTCTTCTTCTCCCCTGATTTATTTATTAACACAAACAAAACAATTTATTATAATTTATAATAAAAAGGTGGCACAGTGGAGTGATGGATAGCCGCTCGGATTGAGGAATCAGAGAGCCGAGTTCGAATTCCAGTCGAATCCATTACATTCACTTACGTGCTGATACCCTTGGGAAAGGTATGAATCCTCTTCTTCTCCCCTGATTTATTTATTAACACAAACAAAACAATTTATTATAATTTACAATAAAAAGGAGGCACAGTGGAGTAATGGATAGCCGCTCGGATTGAGGAATCAGAGAGCCGAGTTCGAATTCCAGTCGAATTCATTACATTCACTTACGTGCTAATACCCTTGGAAAGGGTATGGATCCTCTTCTTTTCCTACCAGCTATGGGTAAATAGCAGGACAGATCGGGTTCTATAGCCTTGGATGGTAACTGGTCTACGGCGAAAGAAATAGCAACCTAATGCGGGAAAAATCTGCCTGGTCAGTCATGTATCGAAAGATACATGATCGCCTAAGCGTGTATCACGCATGGCACATAAATGACTGAAGGAGCCTTTCTTGTATTGTTTTAAATAAGACAGCCACAAGCAAAAGACGGCAATCGGGGATCTCAAAATACTCCTCATCGTTAACAGTATCATCATCATCATCGTCATCGTCATGATGATGATAATGATGATCATCATCATCGTCATGATCAGCATCATCATCATCATCAATTTTCTCTTCCAAACATAGACCTGTCCTCGAGTCCTAGCCAAAAATTAGGTAAATAAATAGATAAATAAATATATAGATATGAACAGGGTGATATAGCTAGATAGATAGATAGATATGAACAGTACTAACCAAAAGATACCAGTAACATCGCAGTTTTGATTTAGGCGAGGGGGGGGGGGTCACACTCACCGTGCTCAGCATGTGAATTGCCAAGAATATCAGTCAGGGATCCTCCATTAGCGCATTGTGCTCACTATGGTTCAGTGACAAAATTTATAAAAACTGGGTCATAAAGGATAGATAAATATATACACACACACACATAAAGAGAAAGAGAGAGAGAGAGAGAGAGAGAGAGAGAGTGAGAGAGAGAGAGGAGAGAGAGAGAGTAACTTGTTCACTGTTTGCATTATTATTGACCTAATGTCTTCAGCAATCATTTTTTACCAGTGCTCATATCGCAATTTTTCCTATTATCGTTCATGTTTTTACTAGAGCTCATATTGCAATTTTTGTTGTTATTATCGCTTTTCTCCGGCACTCCTTATTACTGCTTCCCATATTGTATTAATTTCTATGTTTGGTCGGATCAGGAGATTTTTGTGGCCTAGCATATGTGCTGATTCCTTAAGTTTACGAATTTTCCAGTGATGTTCTTTGTCTATGATTTCAACCTGATCCCACAGAGGGCGGTGATCTCCCTTTTCCCTCCATATGTGGTCAGCCACACCTGATTTTTCCACTTCACTTCGTGTACGGCCGAAACGTTGTAATAAATATGGCGACAAAGATGTGGACAATAGTCCGAATAATGTAAATAGTGTACATAATACCTCATCTCAGAAATATAGACAGATAGAGAAATTTGTTTGATTTTGATTTTTGAGATGACGAATTGTCATTATATATTATTTTATTGTGACATTTGTTTTCATCTATAGTCGCCATGGATATTACTATAGACGTAAAATTTCGGCTGTGTATGCTTCGGCCTTCTTTGATGTTAATTTGATATTTACAAACATATAAAATATATTGCCATTTATACATAGATATATAAATATGACCAGACTCTATCAGTTAACTAGCGAACTACATAGATATGCAGAGATTGAGATAGACCGATACATAAATAATTATGGTCTTTAGACAGACAGACAGATAGATAGATAGATAGATAGATAGATAGATAGATAGATAGATATGAAACAAAGTGAGGTATGTAGATAAATAAATAGATAGATAAATAAATGAATAGACATGAACAGGGAGAGATAGATAGATAGATAGATAGATAAGAAACAAAGTGAGGTAAATGGACAAATAAATAGATAGAGAGATATGAATAGGGTGAGATAGACAGATAGATAGATAGATAGATAGATAGATATGAACAGACAAGGTGCACTCCTAGACGGTGTAATGGTTAGCAAGCTTATCTCGCTAGAACAATTACGACTGAGTAGTGAGTTCTTTCCTCACTGGGTGCCCCTTATTTTCGGCCTTGTGCCACATCTGAGCTACGCTCGGAAAATCACAATGAGATTCATAGTCTTATCTATCTACCTGTCTATCTCATTCAATTCATATCCATCTATCTAAAAGACTGGATTTTTGTTGATATTTTCATCATTTTTTCTCTCTTCTGTATCAAAGAAAAAACTCGAAAGTT
>OZ010615.1:23503590-23538590 GCA_963932145.1 Acanthosepion lycidas | reverse complement strand
GGATCCTATTAAAAATAAGCAGACAAAACTTGTCTCAATATGTATATATTAGGTTGGTGCAAAAATAATGACGTAATAATGTCGTTTTTTGACGTTAATACGTCAAAAAACGACATTATTACGTCATTATTTTTGCACGAGCCTGCTATATATCAAGTATGTGGTGCAGTTCAATTTACATTACATGAATCATTCATACAAAAAACAGCTACAGAAGTTAATGATTTAAATGGCGAGAATATGTATTCTGGCCATTTAAATCATTAACTTCTATATCTGTTTTTTGCATGAATGATTCATGTAATATATATATATATATATATATATATATATATATATATATATATATATATATATACTTGCGCACGCACACCCACACGCGCGTGCGCGCTCAACCCCTGCATATATATATATATATATATATATATATATATATATATATATCCAGGTAAAATTAGTATAAATGGAGTACGTAACATTTCATTTAAAAAATGGCTCAAGAGTCTGAAGAGACACATTTACAGTGTTAAAACATAACTGTAATTGTCTAGCGATTTTTAACGTTTTAATATCCTAATATATATATATATATATATATATATATATATATATATATATATATATATATATATATATATACATACATACATACATATATACATATATATATATATATTAGGATATATATATATATATATATATAATTTTAAGAAGAGCTGTATTCATTAAATGAAAAATAAAGATATGAAAATTTAGAAAAAAGCGATGAGAAAAATGATATTAGTACAAAAAAATAAAGGACTAATTAAATCGAGAAAGAAAGAAAGAAAAAGAAGACGATGGCATGTAAGAGAAGGGTGTGGCTGTGAAGACCGTATGCTATCCCACCCCCCACCCTATCTTCCACTTATTCTAACACAAGTCGACAGACAAGGAAAAAAAACGTCCAGGAATGAACGGGAAAAATCGAGGTTTGTCGTCACAATAAAAGAGTAATTAGCGCTTCGACTTCAATAAAAAGAAACATTTAAAGAATGATTTTGATGACTGGCTGACGTAAAAGGAAAAAAGGGGTCGAGAAAAAAAAAAGAAGAGTCATTGAGACGAAAAAGATTTTATATTAATAGGGTCAAAAGTTAGGGGCAAAGAGAAAGACGATAGAAATACATATTCATCATCTCACAGTACATACATAGACACACACATACACACATAGACACACACATGTATATATATACATATCTATATCTATATCTATCTATCTATCTATCTATCTATATATATATATATATATATATATATATATATATCAGATAGAGTATATCTGTAAAAGGACAATATGAAAAAAAGGAAAACTTAGCCGACGCGTTTCGCCCTCTGAAGGACTTTATCAAGTCAACTGTTCAGAGGACGAAACGCGTCGGTTAAGATGAGTTTTTCTTTTCTCTTTATTCATATTTTCCCTTTACAGATATACTCTATCTTAAATTTTTTCACACATAGCTATACGTTTGCGATAATGATATATATATATATATATATATATATATATATATATATATATATATATATATATATCAAGAAACGTATTGAGGAAATTGTATGACAAAGTGGAAAAAGTTTACTTGTGTCGCGTTTCGTCCTTTAGGACCTCATCAGACTAAATTTGTTATGTTGGTACGACTACACATGCGCACGACAGACGGGTACTGAGAATTTTAGATTTAAAAGAAAGAAATAGAAACGGGTGACAGTTCGCCCCCCTCCCCTTAAAGTAAGCCTTCAAGAACACCAAAAGGTTGCAACACCAGGGGAAGTGGATAAATCAGGCGTGGCTTACCACAGATGAAGAAAAAAGTGAAATCACCGTTAGGTTAAATCATAAACAAAGGAAATCTTGGAAAATTCGTAATGATAACAGCAAAAATTGCAATATGGGCACTAGTAAAAAACGATTAGACATTAGGTCTATAATACCCAGAAATTCATTTAAGGACACATGCCACAGTAGATAAAGGCGTTGGTTAGATCCAGTGACAGGACCCAAAGAGTGTGAGTTCAATACCCGGTTAAGGCCGTGGAGAACTTTCAGAGGGTAATTAACAGGAGATAACTGATAGCTGACATCTATTAGACATGGTACGTGGAACTAGAAGAGTCTACTCAAGTAAGCGAAATAAAGGGTTCAGTTCGACATTCCAACCACCCGAAGAGTACACGTAATGTAAAACGGCCGAAACGTTGTGATAAATATAGAAACAAAGATGAGGACAATAGTCTGAATAATGTAAATAATGTACATAATACCTCATCTCAGAAATATAGACAGATACTGAAGGTTCGAAACGTTGTGATAACTATGACGACAAAGATGAGGACAATAGTCTGAATAATGTAAATAATGTACATAAAACCTCATCTCAGAATGTCGGTCATAATTATACATCCTGAGAATCGCTGAAATTACAGAGACCTTATTTTAAATTTAAACTGAAAATGTCTGCTGTATTATGCATCTACAAATATCAGACGCCAGAAATAATTGCATGTTGAGTAATTGAATGACAAAATGAAATTTAAAAAAATCCCCTGTTATGGCTTCCGTTCTTCGAAAGGACGTCTTCAGAATGAATACTGTTTTCATCGAGGAAATCATTTACATGTAGTGGGAGGGGAGCATCGAGAAAACGACACCTAAGTATCAATTTAAATTAAAACTTTATTTAAATTAAACCATTATAAAATGTACAAAGTCCGACAATTATTTTCAGACATTTTTTATATTTGTACGTTCTTTTTAAAATAATTGTCGGACTTTGTCCGTTTCATAATGTATAACGTCATTTGTTTACATTTGGATACGCATCTAGCACATATGAATGTACGCGAGAAAATCATGGAACATTGTAGTTTAAAAACAGTAAAATCGACCTTGCTAACCGAAATGCTCCTCTGTGGCGAACTCTGTAAAAGCACGTCAGGTTATATTACGGTTCCGGATAGGATACAGGTTCGATTCCTGTCGGAGAACGCATATTTTCTATGACAATTTCTCGGACATCCAGGCCGGCAAATGTTGCTAATACTGTTTATTATAAAAAGAGCATTTACTTAAATATTTGTATCTATAAAAAGAACGTATAATCATAAAAAAATGTCTTAAAATAATTGTCGAACTTTGTCCATTATATATATATATATACACCTAGTGCCGTACTTTCACTGATGATCCGTTTAGGTGAAACCTAGGTAGGTTTGTCTGGCTCACTAGGTGTATCTAGGTCTGCTCTACGGTTGTTAGTTAGTTGTTTACTCGTATCGGGGTTTTTTCTTTGGGCTTCAGACCTGCATCTGTGCGATTTTTTTCGGCAGTAGTTCATGTTTTAGCTCTTTCTTTTTTTAAAACCTTTTTTTCCCTCGAGATTGATTTGATTATTGGCAAATCAAAAATTCGAAGGTTTTTCGAAACGAGTCTAGTTATCTATATTTGTATGTATGTATGTATGTATGTATATATATATATATATATATATATATATATATATGTGTGTGTGTGTGTGTGTGTGTATTGCAACACTAAACGATAGTTTCGAATTAATTTATTGTTCTAATGTTCTGGTGTGCTGTTATCAGAATGGAAGCTGTATTCTGCAAGCCGAGTTCAAATTCTTGTCTAATCCTTTGTACCCACTTTCGTACTAATACCCTTGAGAAAGATAAGACCACTCTTCTACGCACTCCACTGGGTAAATAACTGCTTAGACCGGTTCTCAAGTCTAGGTTCTCGATGTCGTCGAGAGTTCTAAACTTGTAGTAGGGTCACCCTTGGTGGCAAGGTCGAAGACTAGAACCCAGACTAAGTGCGACCAACTTCAAAGACACTAGAGGTGGTACAAGCGGATGACAATTACAACAGATGAACCATCGGATGAAGAGGGCTACGCATGACGGACAAGCTACAGAAGGCCCTACTTGAATCTATAACGCCAGCGGCAGTCTGGTTACAATTTTATAAGTGGATTCTGCAGGTCTCATTCCATATGTGCCGCAGAGGAAGGTCAGGAAATCAGGTAACTCACTTTCTGGCAAGTTGCGGTCCACCTTAAGCAAATTCATGTCATTTTTTTCATCCCCAACCAACTCTTGCAAAGACAAACTACGATAGAAAATGGTAAACGGGAGAATGTTTTTGTGAAACTGGAAGCTTCTAGTCCTGAACCTGCACGTTGGCAGTGAATGTAGTTTGAACGCTATCATTATAAAGGAAACGATCAGCAAAGAAGAAATTAAATTCTTAGAGACGAGATAAAGCCGACAACGACGACGCTAAAGTGAAAATTTCATTGAAATATGTTGGAAATTTCAAAAATGCATTCAAATAAGGAAAATTTGGACTTTAAGCAAAATGGGCACTTTAAGGTGTAAGTTTAAACTGACACTAAGGGACTATGGGATTAATAAAGTTTTGTTTCAACCAATTATGGAAGTTTTTGGTATAAAATGCAGACGAGTGTAGGTATGATGGCGGGAAGTTCTGTCCCGGTCTCCCCATCCCTTTTAGGAACCTGAATTCGAACTTTAAATTTTTCATCTGATTGTCTCTTTGTGAATCTGATCGTCTGTTTTGCCTTCAAAGGAATCATGCACTGATTGGAGTTACGCTGCGTTGCTCTGATAACGCAACCCTTATCACAATTTGTACAGCTTTGTTCTTGGCGCCATAACTCCTGGTTGATGCAAAGTAACTCTCAATGTGTTCGCTCGGCTATTACACATTGGATCACGTAATGAATACGGAGAAAAATGAGAAACAAGAGAAAAAGAAAAAAAATGCAACAAAAATAGGATGAAACTTTTTCCATGACATCAGATAAGAGAAACGTGCTGATCAGATAAAAAATAACTTTTGTACGTAATGTATTTTTCGATGTATAAAACGCAATTTTTAATCTCAAGCTAGCGTCCTATACACTGAACTAATGAATAGAATATAAACGGACAAAATAAACGGATAAAATAAACGAAAAAAAACTGCTAAGATAAAAGTACAAATGGCGCTTTAGCATGGTAGCTGCAAAGCCTCGATGTTTCTATTAACCCTTTGAACCCTTGACCGGTGGTAGAAAAAATGACGTAATGCTCAGCCACCGGTTGAACGGTGGTAGACAAAAATGACATAATGCCCAGCCACCGGTTGAACGGTGGTATATAAAAATGACATAATGCTCAGTCACCGGTTGAACGGTGGTAGATAAAAATGACATAATGCTCAGTCACCGGTTGAACGGTGGTAGATAAAAATGACATAATGCATAGTCATCGGTTGAAAGGTGGGAATGAAAAATGACACAATGCCCAGCCACCGGTTGAACGGTGGTAGATAAAAATGACATAATGCCCAGCCACTGGTTGAACGGTGGTAGATAAAAATGACATAATACCCAGCCACCGGTTGAACCGTGGTAGAGAAAATGACGTAATGCCCAGCTACGTGTTGAACAGTGGTAGAGAAAAATGACATGCATAGTTATCGGTTGAAAGGTGGTAGAGAAAAATGATACAATGCCCAGCCACCGGTTGAACGGTGGTAGATAAAAATGACATAATGCTCAGCCACCGGTTGAACGGTGGTAGATAAAAATGACTTAATGCCCACTCACCAGTTTTAACGGTCATAGAGGAAAATGACTCAATGCCCGGCCACCGGTTGAACGGTGATAGAAAAAAATGACGTAATTACCAGCTTCCGGTTGAACGGTGTGTAAACACTTGTAACTATTTTTTATATCTACCGGGAAACCTTACATACCAGTTATTTACAAATTTTGACTCAGGAGCTCAGGCAGAAGGGTTAAAATCTTCCAGGAACGCAGGGCTCAAAGGGTTAACAAATTCTTTAAGAGTTTAAAACTGGAGAAAATTAGACAACTGGATGCATCAAAGAGAATTAGAAGAGAAATCAGCGAATAAAATTTCAAAAGGGAAAAAGGATACTAGAAAAAGTAGGACTATAATAAAACGGATATATCGAAAAGTTCTTCATCAGAGAAGTGGAACTATCACAGCATAAGGACATAGAAGGACCCGTTGTATTAAAATGTGAAGTAAGATCGACATAATAAGTCACACAACTAAGATAATCCTTTGGATTATCAGATATAGGACAGATCGGCTTAATTTAAAACACTGGAACAAGAAATACAAATTTTATTATCAGAATCCTATCCTATCGAATTATACGATGTTTAAATGCCTATACTCGTGTTTCATACACAAAGGCATTTCATTTTCTTGTTTTCTTTGACTGTCTTTTGGTAAGAAAAAGAAAGATGATAAAAGAATATAATAAACACAGAAGGATTGTATCTGTCTATATTTCTGAGATGAGGTATTATGTACACTATTTACATTATTCGGACTATTGTCTTCATCTTTGTCGCCATATTTATTACAACATTTCGGCCGTTGTATGCTCCGGCCTTCTTCAGGTGGTTGGAATGTCGAACTGAACCCTTTATTTCGCTCACTAGGGTAGACTGTTCTAGTTTCACGTGCCATGTCTGTTATCAGTTATCTCCTGTTAATTCCCCTCCCCAAGTCCTCCAGCGCCTTAACCAGGAATTGAACTCACACTCTTTATCCACTGTGCCATGTGTCTTCAAGGCACAGTGGATAAAGGCGATAGTTAGATCCATTGACAGGACCCAAAGTGTGTGAGTTCAATACCTGGTTAAGGCGGTGGAGAACTTGGAGAGGGGAATTAACAGGAGATAACTGACAACTGACATCTATTAGACATGGCACGTGGAACTAGAACAGTCTATCCCAGTGAGGGAAATAAAACCATTTCAATAACCTGAAGAAGGGCTGAGCGTACAACGGCTGAAATGTTGTAATAAATATGGAGACAAAATGAGGACAATAGTCCGAATAATGTAAATAGTGTACAAGATTGATTTATTGATTGACTGATCTATTTTTACGGCTTATCAACCCTTTGTAGGTTATTTAAAGCCAGAAAAGTTTTTTAGATTCTAAGAAATTTTTGGAGATAATAATGATTTACTGATACAAACCTTACTAATTTACCCATATCTGGGAGGGGGTGAAGAGGCGGCTGCAAACCTTTCCCAAACGGATTTGCGCGTAAATGAATATAACGAATCCAACTGGAATTGGAACTCGGCTCCTCCATTAATAATTCTGAGCCAATATACATTACACCACCCGCACATCTAAACTTACAGCACCTGGTATTCCCAAGCGGTCACCCATCTAGGTACTGACCAAGTTCGAGGTTGCTTAACTTCAATGATCATACGGGATCTCAGCTCCCCGATTAATAATTGCGAGACATTATCCTTACACCACCGCACATCCAAGCTTACAGCACCTGGTATTCCCAAGCGGTCATCCATCTAGGTACTGACCAGGTTCGAGGTTGCTTAACTTCAGTGATCATACGGGATCTCAGCTCCCCGATTAATAATTGCGAGACATTATCCTTACACCACCGCACATCCACGCTTAAAGCACCTGGTATTCTCAAGGGGTCACCCATCTAGGTACTGACCAAACTGGACGTTGCTCATCTTCAGTGATCGTACGGGAACTCGGTTCCCCGATTAATAATTCCGAGACATTATCGATTACACCACTCTCACATCCAAGCTTAAAGCACCTGGTATTCTCAAGCGGGCACTCATCTAGGTACTGACCACGCTCGATGTTGCTTAACTTCGGTGATCGTATGAGAAACTATTTCAATATAATATGGTCGTTAAGAAAGAAAGAAAGATATAAGGAAAGAAAGATATAAGGAAATAAATAAATAAATAGATAGATAAAGAAAAAAAGAAGGAAAGAAAGAAAGAAAGAAAGAAGGAAAGAAAGAAGGAAAGAAAGAAGGAAAGAAAGAAGGAAATAAATAAAGAAAAGATGGCGAAAATAAAAACACTTTCATTTTTTCTTTATTATTTCGCTTTTACTTTCTTTTGCTTCTTTTTTTCTGTCTTCCTTTTTTTCTTTATCTTTCCTTCTATGTTTATCTTATACTTTCACCGTCTTTATTTTCTCTCTTTCTTTTTTCTGTCTTTCAATGTCCTTTTCCGTTTTTCTTTCTTTTATTTTATTCCTTTGCTCTGTTTTTTCTTTCGTTCTTTGTTTTTCTTGTCTTTCTTTATTTTTTTTCTTTCTCCTTTATTCTTTCCTTCATTGCTTTCTTCTTTATTTTTTTAGGCTTTCACTGTCTGGTCTGTCTTTCTTTTCTTGGCTTGTGCTTCTTTTAACAATGATTTTTTCTTTCTTTTTTTCTTTATCTCTCTTTCTTTCTATGTTTAATTTATCTGTCTCTCTTTTACTTTTTTCTTTCTTTCTTTTTCTGTCTTCTGTTTTTTTTTTCTTACATTTTGTACCACTGTTTTTCTTTTTTTTTCCCCATCTTTCTTTCATTCGTTTACTGTCCTTTATTTGATCTTTTTTCTTTCACTGTTTTTTCTTTCTTTTTGTCTTTATTTTACTGTTTTTGTTTCATTCTTTTTCCTTCATTGCTTTTCTTTTTTCTTTCTTTTTCTTTTTTCTTTCTTTTTCGTATATTTTTCTTTTTTTTTTTTCTTTCACTGTCTTTTTCTTTATTTTTATTTCTTTTTCTCTCCTTCGATTCTTGTGTTTTTGCGATAACTTTCCGCTAAAATTCTTTCATTTCCTTTGAACTTGACGGATTTTATTAAATAATTTGTACCCCCAACCCCCATTTTTTTTATAACCCACCCTAATTCGTTTCTATTCTCTTTCCCTTGTGTCTTTGGAGGCAAAGTTTTTATCCGTTTCTAGAACACTCGTCCCCGCCTCTTTTGGTTCATAACCGTGTCTTTCTTGGCTAACATCCCTATCACTCTTTTCCGAAGCATTAAACGCGTATGACAGATTTTCTAATTACGTACTTTCTTTAAATGGAAATTCTTCTGTACAACAACAACGGCAACAACAAAAAGGAAAAAAAAAAGAAAAAAAAAAAGGACCTTAACTAACGTCTGAGACTCGATTTCCTCTTTTATGTCATTTGTCCATTCTTTAAATGCAGAAACATAAAAAAATGCCCATCAGATAATTTAAACTCGACTAAATGGAAATAAGCTTTGTAGGTACTGACATTTTAGAGTGTATAGGACGCATTTTTTTACACAAAAACTTGATGTTAATATCTGCTTGCGTTCTATACACCGAAAGTATGAATAGCATGTATACAGAACAAAGAAGGGAACTCCAGAAGTAAAAAAAATGAGAGAAAGAAAGAGTGAAAGAGAGAGGAAGAAAGAGAGAGAAAAAGAGAGGAAGAAAGAGAGAGAGAGAAAAAGAGAGGGAAAGAGAGAGAGAGAGGGAGGGAGAAGGAGAGAAAGAGAGCGGGAGAAAGAGAGGAAGAGAGAAAGAGACTGGGAGAGAGAAAGAGAGGGAAAGAGAGAGGGAGAAAGAAAGAGAAAGAAAGGAAGAAAGAGAAAGAAAAGAAGAAAGAGAAAGAAAGAGACAGGAGAAAAAGAGACAGGGAGAAAGGGACAGGGAGAAAGTGAGAGAGAAAGAGAGGGAAAGAGAGAGGAAGAAAGAGAGAGAGCGGGATAAGGAGATGGAGAAAGAGAGAAGCAGCTTGAGGCAAACGAATGTCTAGCCATGCTGATGAGCAGTGAAATAGTCTGTGGATGACAATATATATATATATATATATATATATATATATATATATATATATATATATATATATATATATATATGTGTGTGTGTGTGTGTGTGTGTGTGTGTATGTATATATATGTATTTTGCCGTCCCTTTAAAACCCACTAAATTAAAAAATACGTTATTCCAAAATTCGTTTGAGGATGAAATGGAACTAATGCCTTTAATTTAATTACAAAATTAAATTCGAAGCTTTTAGCATCCATTTTGAAACATGGTTAGAACTGTGTAGCGAAAAACCATATTTTAAATCAGTTAATTTATAATATTAATGCTCTGTAAATTTACATTGAACAATACTTTGTAAAAATAAAAATAAAAATATCTGAGAACACCGAATTATATATTTTACTATTCTTTCTTTATATATATATATATATATATATATATATATATATATATATATATATATATATATATATATTTCGTTGGAGTGATGTGAGTTTGTGACCCTCGGTTTCACGCTTTTGCGATCGTTAGCTCTATCTCTGATATTGAGTTATTTCTAATAAGTACCCGGCATATAATATATAAATAATAATATATATAATATATTACACACACACACAGACACAGACACAGACACAGACACACACACACACACACACATACACATATATATTTATATTTATGGTTATATTTACATACACACATTTTCAAATTTTCAATTTTTTTGATGAATTAAGAAAAAAACCATAATATTTTTAATAAAAGCTTTCGGTCTGAAAAGATGAATATTACAATATTCATGAAATAAATTATAATCGATATGGATTTTTAAGGTGTTTTCTTAATTAATCATTATATATATAAATAATTTCTGAAGCATACTGACTCCATATTGAGGGTGATAAGACAAACGGTCGATATCTTCGTCTTCCGAAATAGGCTATTCCCCATATGAGGCGATTTTGGATTTTGTTCATTAATTATTTGCTCTGAAGTAATAAATATATTGAACTCTTTTTGTGGATCAGTTTTAATATTTTATATTACTAGGATCCACTTGGATTTTATGCCAAGGGATTTGTTACCTTTACTATATATATATATATATATATATATATATATATATATATATATATATATATATAATGTCGTTTTTTGACGTAACGTCAACAAACGACATTATTACGTCATTATTTTTGCACCAACCTAATATATATATATATATATATATATATATATATATATATATATATAAGTGAACATAGAAGTCAACACTTAGAGGTGACAGTCTGTTTGATGCTAGACGCAATCGTCAGGCCACGAGTCTATATATATATATATATATATATATATATATATATATATATATATATATATATATATATATTGTTAGAAAAGTTTGTACAAAACTTGATGTATAGTAAAAATAAAATTTGGAAAAGCAAATAATGTTTTTATAAATTTATATGTTTCGAGACATAAACGTCATCACGTGGGGATATGAACATTTACAAACTTTTTGAAACGCTAAAACCGAAACTGGTGAAAGAAAAACATTTTTTTCTGAAAAGCCACGTGTAAATAAACAATTTGAATAATTCTCTGTAAATATGCACGTATTATAAATATTACAAATATATATATATATATATATATATATATATATATATATAAACTATATCTTATTTCTCTCTCTCTCTCTCTCTCTATCTATCTATCTATCTATCTATCTATCTACATGTGCGTCTGTGTGTGTTAAGCATGGTTAAATCGCACTAAGAAATAACAGACGTTTGGCTATCTTGTTGAAAACTAGCATCAGAACGACTTGAACTAAGGCATCCACTTCCTTGGAAGAGCGACGAGAGAACCCAATGTCCCTGTCGCCATATTACCGGAAACATTTTAGCAGAACCGGAAGTCGAGGACAGAGCGCGTAAATAAGCCGAAAAAGAAAAGAAAAATAGAAAATAAAATAAAAAAATAAAGACGGAAATACCCTCATGTTTCGTCTGCAGTTTGGAGATGGCGGTAAAAGTGTTCGTTGGGCTTTTTATCAGTTCGGTTTAGGATGTAATGGTTTTAAAACAACAAAGATATATTTTAGGGAGAATATATGTAACCCGAAAAAGAAGCAATACATTTTTCCTGCTTTGAAATTGAACGAGAACAAATGGAAGGAGAAATCTTGAAATGAAAGATAAAAAGACGTTTTTTTTTTTTGTCTTTTTCTTTTTAATAATTGTTGTCAAAACATCTTTCAGGACTCGTGAGTTAGGAGTCAAAAGAAGGGAATATTAAAGAATTTTGGAATAGAAAGAAAGCCGGTCAGAAAAAAGAGATAAACAAACAAGAGATTTTGAAGGTAGTAGAAGAGTAACATTAATAAGAGAGAAAGCATTTTGGCATGCTTGTCTTCATCACAAGGTGATATATTATGGTATATCTGGATGAATTTTTGATCCGATTCACTCTTATCAAATCGCGAAATGAAAGTTGTCTTGAATGGCTACTCTTCTAGATCTTTTTACATTAAAGCTTGCCTCCATGGACCTACGTTGTATCTAATTTTAATAAACGACTTTCCTGGTGACTTTTCAATTCTGTATCCATACTGATGACACAAGTATTTACACATGTCTTTTATAGTAAGTATTATTGGTTCGATAAGGTCAAATTGGTTGGTGATGTCAAAAATAAAATCTGTTAACTGGGACAAGGAAGAAACTTCTCTTTTGATTATTTAAGAAACTTCTTCCTGCCTTCCATCAGCATGACTGAGTCTAACCCCCAGGAGGGTGAGTCAATGCACCTTCACGGGCTAACGTTTTCCGATGACATGAAGTGGAAATATTTTATCGAATCACGAGATCTACTGCTAGGAAAGTTCGTTCACTGGATCGTGCTAGACAATTTTCATCCCAAGAATCTATCTTCCATGTTTATAAGTCTATCATTCGTCCTTGCTTTGAATACTGCTGTCACATCTTGTCTGGTTCTCTTGCTATATATCTCATAAACAAACAATTTATATAAAGTATTTACTATATATAATAATTTACTCCCGAAAGTCGACATGTTAGCCTTCATTATTCTTGTGTACCAAATAAAAGTGCTGACGTTATCAAAATTCTCTCTACGTTGTTCATAATTTTAATAAACGACCTTCCTGATGCCACGACTTCTCAACTCGATGTCTATACTGATGACACAACTATTTACTCCTGTCTTAATGGTAAGTATGATCGATTCAATAAAGTCACATTGTTTGCCGATGTCAAAAATGACTTACAATCTTTTAACTTGATACAAGGCACAAGAGCCACCCAATGTAGAGGGTTAGTGAAAACGACTGCTTTATGGACGTAAGAATTGTAAATTGAAGAATTGTATATGTAGAATCGATGACAGTTAACCCTGGATTTGAACTAATGGAATACAAAGAGAAAGATGCTCCTCCCCATCCATGTGTTTGTGATATAGCGTATTTTAGCTCTAAAGGTCTGAACTTTTGGGATTAAGGAGTTTTACCTTCATAGAAATGGGGGTACAGTAGAGGTTTCGTCTGTTGGGGGGGGGGTTCTAATTCACTCCATTCCCAAGCCGCGTAAATGCTTTTGCACTTTGTCGAGGCTGGCAAAAGAGGATTGGACATCCAGATATGTCAGCAATACTTTTTCAATAACTGTTCGTTTTCATTCAGTATCTATACTGATGACACAGCAATTTACTCCTGTTTCTTAATAGTAAATCTGATCGATTTGATGAGGTCAAATTGGCAGCTAACAAGGTGTATCTGCTGAAATTTGTGTGTATTTTTTCAATTTTTTTAATAATTTATGTTTTCAAATCAAAAGTGTGGATAAACTGTTCAAAGTCCATGTTTTTGCACCATATAATTTTGTATTAACATGATTGAGACTGTTCAATTTTATATATATATATATATATATATATATATATATATATATATATATATATATCGGTTTGAAGATTTTCTTTGGTCATCAGGTTCATTCATTGTTATTCTGACCGACTACTGATACCAAAGGAAGCAACTCTATGATGCTGGGAGAGGAGATGGTTGCCGCCATGTAATAGGATTTTTAAAGGAAATATAGGGGAAAAAAAGGAGATAGAGTGGCACTGGAATATAAGCCGTAAGAAAGAAAGCCAGATGAACAGAGCGAGGCAGAAAAAAGAAAGAATGGAAAATATTAATTGAAGTGAGGAAAAAAGAAAGAGATAGTCTGAGTGGTGAAAAAGAAGGAAAAGTGTGGGAAAGAAAAGAAGGATGAGATGAAGGGGAGGGGAGAAGGAAAAAGAAGAGAGTGGGTGGAAACAAAAGAGCAGAACAGACGAAAGGAGGAGAATAAATAAACAAGAGACTTGGAGGAGGAGAAGAAGAAGAAGAAGAAGAAGAAAGCGAGGTGAGGTGAAATTGCACATAAGAATAAAGTCAGACGCATGAAGAGGAAAAAGCAATATTTCTTCATCTTCAAGAAAAAGAAGAAGGAAGAGGGAGAGAAGGAGGAGAAGGAGAAGAAGAAGGAGGGGGATGTGAGGTGAAATTACTCATAAGAATAAAGTCACACGCATGAAGAAGAAAAAGCCAGTATTTCTTCTTCTTCAAGAAGAAGAAAAAGATGAAAGAAGAAGAAGAAAGCGAGGAGAGGTGAAATTGCACATAAGAATAAAGTCAGACGCATGAAGAGGAAAAAGCAATATTTCTTCATCTTCAAGAAAAAGAAGAAGGAAAAGAAGAACCAAGAGGGGGGAGGAGAAGAAGAAGAAGAACGAGGTGAGGTGAAATTACTCATAAGAAGTCAGACGCATGAAGAAGAAAAAGGCAGTATTTCTTCATCTTCAAGAAGAAAAAGATGAAAGAAGAAGAAGAAAAAGAAGAAGAAGAAGAAGAAGAAGAAAGCGAGGTGAGGTGAAATTGCTCATAAGAATTAAGTCAGACGCATGAAGAAGAAAAAGGCAGTATTTCTTCATCTTCAAGAAAAAGAAGAAGGAAGAGGGGGCAGTAGGAGGAGGAGGAAGAAGAAGAAGAAGAAGAAGAAGAAGAAGAAAAAAGAAGACGAAGAAGAAGAAGTAGAACGAGGTGAGGTGAAATTGCTCATAAGAATAAAGTCAGACGCATGAAGAAGAAAAAGGCAGTATTTCTCTGCAAGTCCAAAGTAACGGCACGCTATCCGACGTCTTTGAGAAAGGCTACCTACGGATCACAATATAGCCTCTAACGCATATCTCTTTGCCTCCTGCGTCGCAAGGTGTCTTTTGCGAGAGAGGAGAGAATGATCTCAAAGGATCAATTAATAATAATAATAATAATAATAATAATAATAATAATAATAATAATAATAATAAAGGTCACTGGTAAAGGAGGAACCTTGGAAGGGAGAAGAATCATGTCGAGATGCTGGTAGACTCCTCAGCCGCTGGGATGGCGGCGAAGAAAAGGCAGACCTAAGGTCGGTTAAGCGGGAAACCAGAATAACTGACGGATGCGGGCCGTTTTGTATAAATAAAACAGATACTCGACGTGTGGCAACAGAAGATTTTCGTAAAAGTATGGAGGTAGGCAGTTGGGGCTTTTTTTCTTTTCTATTTTTTTCTGTTGGTAAACGCGGGGGACTTTCTTGGTGGTTTTTCAGTAAAAGCATTTTAAATTAAACAATGGAAGGTCAAAAGACACACTGGGAAATACGAAGAGGGACGAGAATCGAAGGTGGAAAAGAGTAGTTGAATTATAATTATTATTTTTATTGAAGTCTCTTCCTATTACTTCATCATTGGCCTTCACAAGATGGCCAACTTTAAGCCTCAAAATCTATTCTTACCGTAAATTATTATTAGTAGTATTACTATTGGTATTATTATCATTAGTAGCAGTAGTAACTAATTATGTATCCTGGAATATAATAGTTAAGATTTATGAAACAAATCCATCCAAACTTTCCTTCTTTTTAATGATTCCATATCTAGTGATATAGCAAATACTAAAAGCATTTATAGAAATTCATTGCAAATGATTTTACTATAGGAATGCATTAGAAATGATTTGAATACTAGCTCTTTATGGAACCTGGAATATTATGGCTAGGATTTATGAAACAAATTCATCCAAACATTCATTCCCTATAATGATTCCATATCTAGTGATATAGCAAATACTAAAAGCATCTATAGAAATTCATTGCAAATGATTTTACTATAGGAATGCATTAGAAATGATTCGAATACTAGCTCTTTATGGAACCTGGAATATTATGGCTAGGATTTATGAAAGAAATCCATCCAAACTTTCATTCCCTATAATGATTCCATATCTAGTGATATAGCAAATACTAAAAGAATCTTTTTAAATTAATGTGGAACAAATCCTTCCAAAAATTAATGCTCCACCCAATCCACTTCTGAAAATCAGAAGTTTATTGATGATGCCTCTTAGGTTTTTTGTAAGGGTTAAAGTAATTTGACAAACGGTGAGACAAACTCAGTATGGATCTGTCAAATTGTACCTACATCTATAATTAATACTTCAAAATTGTACTAATGTTTAAAATAGTCGAGTTAAATTGACTGTTAATAGCTAGTATCTATATTGGTGTATGAAGATGAGTAGACAGAGTGAAAAACTTTATTGACGACGCGTTTCGCCCAGAGATCCTAAGCACTCTTTGGCTTCCTCATATTAAAATGAAAGAAAAAAAAAACAAGGTGAAAAGAAAATGCCTTTGGATATTTGCGGATAAGTGGGAATCATAAATGAAATTAATTACCTTAATTATCATTTCACAATATACAGACTTAGAGAGTATCTGCCCGCCTTTGTGTTTCTTTTATTTATATTTGTATTGTAGGATTTTAAATCAGTGATTCTTGTTTATATATATATATATATATATATATATATATATATATATATATATATATATATATATATATGAAGAAGTATGGTTTCAATGAGCGTTATATGGCTAATGTTAACTTTATATTACGAGTTTTTTTCTATGTCTACAATATAATAAATTCCCAGAACAATTTTGTGCATAAGACAAATTCGTATAAGATTCTCGTGTATACATATATATATATATATATATATATATATATATATATATATATATATATGAAGAAATATAGTTTCGAGAGATGTTTTTCCTATTGTCATTTTATACCAATTTGTCTTGTCCCCAAAACTATTCTGGGAATTTTATTACATATATATATATATATATATATATTCCTACATTTTTCATTAAACAATATAGATAAGTGTTGTCTATTTATTTTGTGTAAATTCTTTTCATATCGTCTGGTAAGCTTAATAACATTATTAAACGAAGACAGAAAATCACAATATTGATCCATATTTTTTAATCCAATCTTACCTTTAATGAAACATGTATGAATGAAAAAATGCTGCCTAAATGCACTATATATATATATATATATATATATATATATATATATATATATATATATGTGTGTGTGTGTGTGTGTGTCTTTGTGTGGCTGTACACACTGAGATATGTATGTGTAATGGTGTATATATAAATAAATACAAATTTTATGTTTCCACCTCAATTTTCTTATTTGGGACGATAACTTTTCGGCACTCTTTCGTATCTGAAGGTTTATTAATAGCAGCTTTCTGCTTGCCCATTAATATAGCATTGATTCAAGTCTAATTTCAATGTATATATTAGCGAATGAGACAAAAAATAGCAAAAGAGTGCTCTAGCCACGAAGACTTTTGGAAAATTATCTGACCTCTCATCTCTGTAATTGTAATTGCGATAATGTATATGCAGTGGTTTCTTTGCATTGGCTTTTTTTTTCCATTTGATTCTCAAATATGGGAAATTCCAAATATAACCGCCTCGTTCGTTTGATGAAAGCCGGTGCGAGATTTGTGCAAGATCTCGTTTCAACGTATCATCACCTTTGTAATAAGACGATATTACAAAACCGAATAATCTGAACCTTCAACTGCCACCATGTTTCCATTTATGTGCGTTTCTCATTGGACTGGATTTGGATTGTCACCATTTTCTGAGCATTATACAGTATATATATATATATATATATATATATATATATATATATATATATATATATATATTTTCTTTTTGTGTGTGTGTGTGTGTGTTTAGATATATACAATGAATTGCACGTAAAGTGCTGGTGTTATTGTAACACTGCTCGATGTTATAAAACAGAACTATAAAATATAGATATTAATAAATGTACATGTTATCAAATACTCATCGCACGGCAGTGTTTCATGACATGCCATAGCGTGAAGCCCTGAATGTATATTTACTAACATACATATATATATATATATATATATATATATATATATTATAAGGTATTAAATTCGAAAGTATGTGAACTGAACGATCGTAACACCGTATAATAAAGAATTATTAGGTTGGTGTAAAATAATGTCGTTTTCTCACATATGTTACTAATATATCTTTACTATTGTATTGAACCCTATTTTAAATTAATGTTGTGAACGTTTAAATTGTTACTCGATTCGTTCTCTTTACACACACACACACATAATTATATATATATATATATATATATATATATATATATATATATATATATATATATATAAGGGAGAGGTTATAGTAGTTCCAATGAGAGAAAAGTGTGTATATTAAAAAGAAGAGAGAAACTGCAAACGTTTTTGCTTGTAGTGTGGATTTAAAAAAAAATATTGTGCTTTATTTTCCATTATTATTATTATTATTATTATTATTATTATTATTATTATTATTATTATTATTATTATTTTCCATATTTAAAAAAAAGGAATCCACATTACAACCAAAAACGTTTGCGATTTCTACTTTATATATATATATATATATATATATATATATATATATATATATATGCGCAGATATGTAGAAAAATAGGAAAGAACACGCTAGGTAAATAATCCGGAATTCTTTAGTATTTTTATTTTTATTTATAAAAAACAGTGCTCCATACAGAAGTACAGCCTAAATCATAATTATTTAAAAAATAATTATATATATATATATATATATATATATATATATATATATATATTGTTGGGCATCTGCATTAAAACAAATGCTCAACAAAATGACATTTCAAACTAGTCACAACACATTACATTGCATCTAGACACATGGTTCTGCTGTTAATATTTCAGTCTCTCACGTGGTATGACATCATAGAATCGCATCATGAATTTACGACCTGCGTCTGTTATTCCACGACCGTTATTGTCACATAGCATTCTTCTATGTCAACATAACAGAATGTCATCTTTGATGGTGAATATTTTTGTTTAAATATCCATATAACCACTCTGAAGATGGCTCATGAAGGCCAAAAGCTTAGATCAGAGAACAGCATATGTTGGACAATTTTTGTCTTTATTTTCTATTTATACGAAGTTTAGAATGGCTCATGATCAAACATAATAGATATTGGTTGTATGTTATATTTAACTATATGTACACACACACACACACACACACACACACACACATATATATATATATATATAATATTTAATATCGAAAAAAAACATTAAATTAACCGAGTTTCTTTTTTCCAGGTTTTCAGATAAGACGTTTAGCCATCTGGACACCATTAGTCTTAAGAATCAGTGAAAAGCCATTTGAGTCATTCAGCGAGAAAGAGAACAGTTTGAAATCATTCTATGTCAGTCCCATAGTCTTCCCCAAATGAGCAATATTGGCGGAAAAATGATCAGTCAGGTCTTCAGTAATGGTACCAACATTCATACTCTGGCTTCCATTTACAAAGTCCATTCAAGAATCATCAAGAGAGCGTTGAATCAGTTTTAAAAAAGCGGAAACAGTAGAGAGCAAAACTGTATCAGGAAGTCTCAACATCAAGAGGGATCATCATTTCAAGTTAGAGCGAAAGAGATCAATTAGAAAAAATCCAACTCAATCCATAAGATAACTTGGCACGTGAGAGAGGAGTTTCAGCTATGACAGTACAAAAAAGACTTGAAAATGAAATTGTATGTGAAACGTGTGAGGCACCTTGTTACTCCAACCAGAAAATTAAAAGGATAGAGAGGGTGAAAATAATCTTGGAACTTGGAATATATATATATATATATATATATATATATATATATATATATATATATATATATATATATAAACTTTATTTCAATCCTTCATGAGCTTCCGGTCCTTGATTAATTAATGATGAACATGTCATTTTCATTTATGATCGATTACATCACAATTCTTCTGTTAAGCTTGGCGAGTAATTATACATTCTCAAACTAGAGTCCAATAATGTTATAAAAACCCAGAAGAATTCCAGTAATATATATTTAATCATTTTTAAGATACAGTGGTTCAGAGCTTCATCTAATAATTGGCGAATTTTGCTGTACATTTGACATATAAACAGTGGGAGGAGGGGAACAAATATTCGTACACATACAAATTTTTAAGTCATTGTTTTTTCAAATAATAATCGGTGCTTGATTCTGGGAAGTGTTTGTGTAAGAGTTTGAAGAATATTTTCCCTACGTTTGTTTTTACGTTCTTGCTGTACGGTGGGTTGAACCATATGATATTTCTTCTTCTGTTGGCCTTTTTTGTATTATGTGGTGAGTATGTGAGTGTTTCTGGGAATCCGCTATCTTTTAGGGCTGTTTCATAGTCTTTCTTAGCTTTGTTAAATAGGGATTCATTGGAGGAATTGTCAGAGAGCCTGCGGTTAATCGATTTTGGTATCTGTTTGATTATAGAAGGTGGATGGTTGGAAGATGTGTGTATGTAGAGTGGTTTGTCATTAGGTTTTCTATATGGTTTATGTGTGCCTTCTCTTAGGTTGAAGGTAACATCTAGAAAATCTACTTCGTTTAGGTTAGTTTTTATATCTATATCGAATCCGTTATTTTTAAAAATCTTTATTATTGCTTTTCTAGTTTTGTCTGTGTTTTGTTTGTTACAATTTCTTAAGATTATGAGACCATCGTCCCTGTAGAGTCCTGTGTCATTTCTATCTATTATTTTGCTCAGTTCGTTTAGTAAGTAAATGCCTATGATTTCGCATGCTTCTGCACCGTCAAAGCTTCCCATTGTAGTGTCAAATATCCCATCTCTCTTTATCCATGCTTCTTCATTGTGGAATAATAGTGATTTACGGGAGTGCTTAATGATGTTGATTTCGCTTGGTTGTATTATTACTTGTTCCTGAGCTAAGTTGATGGCCTTATCTAGCATACGTTCTGTTATGGATGGGTAAAATTCTTTTATGTCTAATTGTAAGAATTGGCAGTTTTGTTTGTTATTTATGCTGTGGAACCAGTCAATAGTTGTTTTCGTATTTTTCCACTGGTTTACTCCTAATTTCTTCCTAAGTTCAGAATTAATTCTTTCTAGTATTGTTTTACTTATTTTACCTAGTTCACTTTTGGCTGGCTTTATGAGTCGACATGCAGGATTGGTTTTAAAATTTTCTTTATGGTCTTTTAGTGTGATAAAGGCTCCTGCCTTGCTAATACAACTTATTCGGTCATCCAGGTCTAATTTTTGGGCGATTGTTTTAGCTTCCTTATTGATATCGTGTTCTGTTGTTTGGGGTGCCTTTTTGTATGTTTTGGTTATGTTGTTCTTGAGTAATTTATTGTGTGTAGGAGGACTTAGTTTGTATAAATTTCTCGTTTATCTTGGAAGATAAGGAAAAAATCATCAGCCTACAATAACCAATCAAAAACTTGCAAACTTTGCTCGGAGGAAAAAATAGCTATCATTACTTTTCCCGACCAAAATAAATTATTAAACAAAAGATCCGAACTCATCTCAAAATGCAGACATGAAAATAAATTTTTACTACGTAACCTAAAAAATTAAAAACGGAAAAAATAAAATAAAAACAAATAAATATACTAATAAGCAAAAATAACAAAAAAAAAAAAAAAAAATAGAAATAAAACATAAAAAAATACTATGTTACTTAAAAATCGAAAACCGAAAAGAGAAAATATACAAGTAAAATAAATTAACCTAAATTCATCCAAGTAAATAAATAAACAAACCAATCCCAAATAAAGATAATCAATTAAAAACTGTTCCCGCCAAAATAATACTTAGAATGAACTACAACAATCAACCCCAAAACTGAACAAATAGCTTTAATTAAATTCCCAAACCAAAACAAAACTGTTAAATAAGTGATATAAACAAATTCTTACTACGTTAATAAATAAATAAATAAATAAATAATAAAATAAGAAACAAAAATAAAAACAAGCAATATAATTTGACCTAAATAGATAAACAAACGACTCCCGGTGAAATAACCGCCATAACAGAATACCCACAATGCACCACTAACCCGTATATATATAAATAGCCGAGAAAAATAACAGCACACGTGGCCTGACGATTGCATATAGCATGAAACAGACTGTCGCCTCTAAGTGTTGACTTCTATGTTCACTTTTATATTTATATATATATATATATATATATATATATGTACATATATATATGTGTGTGTATATGTACACATATATATATATATATATATATATATATATATATATATATATATATATATATATATATATATATATGATTTTTCCTTATCTTTATGTTCACAAACTAATTTCAATCTGACATCTCTGGGTCTTTTCAATAGCAATGACATTTTCTCAGGGGAGCGTGACTTTAGATTGTTTCTATGAATTTCATCTATTCACCTGTGTACAGTTAATTATAGTTTTCATATAATTAACTGTACACCGATGCATAATAACTAAATATGCATAGAAAAAATAGAAATTTTTGATTTAATAGAAATAGATCCCGTCTATTCATTTTAATGTGTGAAAAAAGTATTCGTACAATACAAAAAAGAATACACAATCTTCATTTAATACTTTGTAGAATAGCCATTATTCACTTCTACGGCAACGAACCTCTTCTTGTATTTCTCAAGTAATGATTTGCAAATTTTAGTTGGAATTTTGTTACATTCTTCACATATGGTCTTCAGATCCGGGATGTTTGTTGGAGCTCTCGATTGGAGTTGAATTTATTAGATTGGTGCAAAAATAATGACGTAATAATGTCGTTTTTTGACGTTAAAAAATACGTCAAAAAACGACATTATTACGTCATTATTTTTGCACCAACCTAATACAAATAACACCACAGATTCTCGATTGCGTCTAAATTTGTGGACTGATTTGGCCATTTCAGGGTATTTACATTATTTTCAGCCAGACATTTCTTCGTAGATTTTGCAGTATGCTTACGATCATTATCTTGTTGGAAGAACTAATCAGGAAGAAGTTCAAGATTTTCAATCGTAATCATTAAATTGCTTCCCAAATATTTTGATATGCTGCAGCATTCATTCTACCATCTATTACTGTTATGTTGCCAGTAACTTTTTCAGAAAAACACCTCCAAACCATAATGCTGCTAACACTAAATTTCACTGTTGGAATTGTGTTCTTTTTTTTTTTAAATCATCGCCATCTTTCCTCCATACATAATTTCTAGAATTGCGTCCAAACGACTCAATTTTTGGTTTTGTCTGTTCATAATGCTCTTTCCCAATATGATTTTTCCTTATATTTATGTTTTCAAACTAATTTCAATCTGACATCTCTGGGTCTTTTTAATAGCAGTGGAGTTTTCTGAGGGGAGCGTGACTTTAGATTGTTTCTATGAATTTCATTGCTTATTGTCTGTTTAATGACACAGATTTCTGATGAAAGCAAATCATCCTGCAACTCTTGATGAGTAACCATTGGATTTTATTTTAATTTGACGCATCAATTTCTTCGAAGAACATGAAGAAATCACCTGTTCTTCTTTGTTTTTCAACAGTTTTGAGTTTTTTATACCTTGCGATGAATGAACTAATTGTAGTGAATGAAATATTTATGTTGTCTGATATTTTCCTGTAAGTTTTACCGTCTTTCCATAGCTTACCAATCAGTTCTTTTTGCGAATTTGTCAATTCCTAACCTTTTACCATGATGGTAACCATGATGATAACCTTCATGATATTCCACTTGAATAACCTAGAGTATTAAAGCAATTTAAAAGTTTTAAAATCTGAAATTTAAATCCTAAGAATACTTTTTTCGCCCATTAAAATGGATAAATAGGATTTATTTCTATTAAATCAAAACTTTTTCTGTTCTCTATGCATATTAATTATTATGCATCTGTGTACAGTTAAATATATGAAAAGCATTTTTATTCATTACTTGAAAATGCAATAAATTAAATATTTGTATGCGTACGAATATTTGTTTCCCCCATCAATATATATATATATATATATATATATATATATATATATATATATATATATGAAAATAATTGAGATGGAGGGTACTAAGGGAAGTCACAGAATTTCATATATATACATATATATGTGTGTATTGAAACACCTGTTCTTGTACTATCACCGACGTTAAGCAACGTCGAATCTGGACAGTTCCTAGATGGGTGGGCCCATGTGAACTGCAGGTGCTGTAAGCTTGTATGTCCGGGTGGTGTAATGGATAGTGGTTCGAAATTGGAAACCGGAGATCTGAGTTCGAATTCCAGTCGTGTTCGTTACATTCACTTACGCGCAAATAGCAAGGTTTTATCTTCGGAATTTTCGGACACGCCTGTGTCATTCACCAATGGACCGAGGAACAAACAGAGAAATGGGAATTACTCATCGACAGATGTTTTTATAGATGGGGTATTTTCCAGTGGAAATCATATTATTAGCAAAAAAAAAAAAAAACAACAAAAAAAACACGTATGCTATATTTATGTGTTAAAGTAATCAATATCAGTGATAGAGCGTAAGTCAATATAAAAGTGGACACAAAAATAAAAAAGATTAATGCTTAAACGCAATCTTCAGTCCATGTGTGTTGTGTTTTGAATCGCCTATTTGTATATGCTGGTCAATGGTGCATTATAGGTAGCAAAATCTATTGTATTATCCTTACAGTCATTGGTTAGGCAGTAATGGTTATGTTGCAAATTATTCTAGGGGCTGTTGAGTGGAAATAATTGTGGATTTGAATACAGTTGTTTATGGCTATTTTATACTGTTTGATTATTTTTTACCCGTTATTTAATTATTGATTACTTTATTATTGTTGTTGATTATTATTATTGCATTTACTTGTGTTTATGTGTCCTGTCATAGTTTGTGAATTTGTTTATTATTTACTTAAATTTGATAATTTATTCAGATTTCTTGTTTATTTTATTTATTTATTTTTGTTTTGTTTAAAGTATTTGCTTTGTCTAAATTATATTAGAGTCTCTTCGTTTTATTTATTGCATATATTTGCATTTGTCATGGTTGCATTTTACAAGATATTTGTTTTTAGTTTTCCATTTTTAAGTAAAGTAGTAAAAATTTGCTCTGATCGTTTATTTAGCAATCTGTTTGTCTGGGAAGCTACGTTTATAGTCTTTATGTTTAATTGTTGTAGGTTGATGCTGTTTTCCTTATTTTTCATGATATTTCTGGTTTAATTTGTTTTTAATTTCCCATATATGTTTAGAAAGAATTCTGCTGTTCACATATTTGCTATTTATAAAAGACGTTTTGTGTGCGTAGTTTCTCTGCTTCCAATGTCCTTCAGTTAGAATTATGTATATTTTTCTTCGTTATCTGATTTTACAACGGCTTTGTATATTACATTGTTTTGCAAGCAATTGCCGTTTAAGGGGCATTCGTTCTTTGCTCTGGAGTTACATGAGGGTTTAGCGGATATTTTTCTGCTGTGCTTTTTTCTATTATTTCTGTCATGTCCTCGGTGCATCTGTAGCCAAATTTTACTGTGATTTTGTTGAATATATTGTGCTTGATGGGGGGAGTGTGTATGTGTTTAATGGATATTTTTCCAACATTTAAAAATTTTTTTATTGTTTGCTGGGTTGAAACATATTGTACTTTTTCTGTTGACTTTTGTGTACAGAGTAGTGTGTGTATTTGTATGTGTGGGGGTATTACCGAAATCCAGGATCCTCTAGGGATGTTTTATACTCTTAATTGACATCGTTGAAGATGGTTTTATTTGAAGAATTGTCAGATAATCTGAGGTTAACTGATTGTGGAATCTGGCTGATTAATCATTTCAACAGTAAACATCTACTTTGAGTGGCCCTTAAGCCTTGTATTGGGTGAACCCTACAAAACCAAAATGCTAGAGAAAGAACTAGATCTAGTTGAATACCATCGTCAGATCTAAATTCGTAGATGAATGTAATCCAAACCATTCAGAAATTGTTTCAAGCGAATGAATGAATTATATTTTAAAGGCGATACTTTATCAGATCTTATAGAGTGGCGCTACACAATCGCAAAATTTTTTTTTTAGTAAATAACAAACCTCACATCATTTGAAGACTTCCAACAAAAGCAACAACTAAAATGGATAACCCTTCATCAGATCTTTTAGACTGGCGCTACAGAATCAAAAACAAATAACATTTACCAAATAACAAACCTCTCATCATTTAGAGACTTCCAACAGCGGCAACAACTAAAATGGATAACCCTTTATCAGATCTTATACACTGATGTTACAGAATCACAAACAAAGAACTTTTACCAAATTCCAGACCTCACAACATTCAAAGACTTCCAAGAAAAAAGATCGGACGTACGTAGAATGGAAATTAACTAACGTCAGTGCCAGCAGCACCATGGATGACGAACTGGAGGAAATGTCCAACTTCAAATACTTGGGAGTAACCCTGTCAAAAGATGGCCCCTGCAACGCAGAAATGCGTACACATATCGCCCCATTCACAGCAGCGATGACCGGACTGGAAAGGATATAAAATAGCAACATCAGCTTCTAGAGCAAGATCAATCTTTACAAATCACTGGTCATATCCATACACCTCTACAGGTGTGTAACTTAGTCCTGGTTGAGACAGGAAAAAAGATCTAGACATTCGATAACAAATGCTTGAGAAAGGTTCTCTTCATCTCCTACTGCGAGCACAAAACCAATGACTATGTACAGAGTAAGGTCAAAAATCTTGTGGGCCAATAAGAATCTCTTCTTGTCATTATTAAGCATCAGAAGATATCATGGTTTGGCCATGTCACACGTCATAACAGCCTTTGCAAGACCATCGTGCAAAGGCCTCCATTGGAGGCAGACACAAACATGGACGGCAGTGCAAAGGCTGGTCAGATAACATCAAAGAGTAGATGGACATGACAGTGCCAGAACTCTTCACAGTCACTAACAATAGATCATCCTGGAGGAGGTTGTCTGTTTCTTCTGAGTGTTACAGAATATGAGAAAACTTTTAAGGAGAGAGGACAACAAAAGAACAGGTATTAAGATGACAGAAGATAACAATTGACATTGCATTTAAATTTTAAAGATCAAAGTTGGCTGGAATGCAAGAAGCCAAGAGTGAGATCCACAGGTAAGAAGAGTGAGAAAAGAAATGTAAAATGATGAGACCTAACTGCCAATCTAGTACTGTACTTAAATTCATAAAGTCTAGGTACCAAATAGGCAAGTTGATCTGATTGCCTTATTTTGAAAGTCAATTCTGAGAGTCTTGCTAGAGAACCACTCCCCAATTAATTTTATAAGCATGTCTGGATTTATTCCCTCAGTAAGCAATATGCTTCCTTATTTTTTCTTTTTAAATCACTTCATTCCAAGCAAGGCAATAAAGCCACTAAGATACAAGGGTTTACTGAGTGTTAGAGAATATGAGAAAAAAACACTATTAAGGAGAGAGGACAATAAAAGAAATTAAGAAGACAGAAGATAACGATTCATACCAAATTCAAGCTCTACAAATCACTAGTCGTATTCATCCTCTTCTACGGGTGTGAGACTTGGACACTCCTGGGTGAGGCAGGAAGAACGGCCCAGGTGTTCGAGAACAAATTCTTTTCCCAGTGGGAGCATAAAACCAATGACTATGTACTGAGCAAGGTCAGAAATCTCGTGGGCCGACAGGAATCTCTTCTCGCCACTATTAAGCCTCGGCAGATGTCATAGTTTGGCCACGTGACACGGCGTAACAGCCCCTGAAAGACCCATCATGCAACGCAGTGTTGGAGGAGTACGTAAGCAGGGGAACAGTAACGCAAGAGCTGGTCAGAAAACATGAAAGAGTGGCAGATATGTCAATGTCGGAACTCCTTAGAACACTGCTAACAGATCATCGTGGAAGAGGTTGTCTGTTTCTTCTGTCTTTAAGTCACCAACCCCCGACTGAAGCAGTCAACGGAATGGTGGCGATGATAATGGTGTTGACTTTCTACATTACCTTAAACAAAAGGTTAGGAAGGAAATTCACATCAGTACTTGGAAGCGGGATAACAGCAGACATGAGAAGTTTAATTTGCTGAAATACTTTTTAAAATAAAAAAATTTAAAGGCCTGATGATGATGATGATTTTAAACAAAAAATGTTAGAAACGAAACTCCCATAAGTACTAGAAATAGTTATAACGTTTAGTGGACTTAAGAATTCTAATTTCCTGAAAAACTATTTTAAGAAAAAGATCTTATAAATTTCAACTGACATTAAAGCTCTTAATGAATGTTGAATGTTTCCGGTATGAAAATTGCTAATTCCGACATTACCACTAACTTAAATTTAACTGAACCACGTACAGTATTTGTATTTTCAAGTACGTTTTAACTTCTAAACATGAAGCCTTATCCCTCGAAATTCACGAGCATTTTTAGGACGAGGCCTGTATGTGTTCAATCATTAGAAATGGCGTGCAAAATGGCTGTATTTCAAATTTGAGCGATGCAGACGCTCGTTACAGTCGACTTTTGGGTTTTTTGTTTTTTTTTTGTCAAAATTACACAAAGTCGTGTTTCTTCTTCTTCTCTTTTGTAAAACAATATAAATTGAAAAGAAAAAAAATTCATTAAAAGGAAAAGAAAAAAGTAGAAAAAAATTCTTGCAAAACAACTTTGTGAGAAATAAGAAGTTTGCAGGGGAAAAATCTGACGCATAAAAAAACGTAAGAACTGAAGCAAGACCGGAAATCAATAAATTGTTAGACTCGCAGTGAATATAGAATGGGATTTTTATTGGAAGGAAAAAAAGTAGATAAATGAATGAACAAAAAATAAAATTTACTGTGTTCAGTATGAATATTTATGGGTTCTGAAAAAAAAAACGTCCAAAAAAAAAAAGAAAAGAAATTTTTTAAAAATGGAAATAAAATATAGGACGTAACTTGATTTCGCTAAAAGAGGAAAGGTTGTTGGGAAGCAATAAATAAATAAAAGATAAATAAAAGACCGTTTTTAAGGACGGAAAAATAAATGCGAATGTAATGAGAAAGAAAAAAACGAAAGAAAAAAAAGAAAGAATGAGAAAAAAGAAAAAATAGCGAAAACAGAATGAAAAAAATGAATGAAAAAAAAAGGAAGAGAAAAACATAGGAAGACAAAATCTGATGAAAATTATTGGCTTTAAGGAAATAATTTACTGAGAGAGATTGTGTAGAATGAAAAGTGTGAAAGAAAAATGGCTGAAGGAAAGAATGGAGTAAAAAGGGAAGGAAAGAAGAACAATTCCAAGAAAAAAGTGAGAGGATATAGAAATGGCAGAGAGAGGGCAAGTATAGAAGAAAAAAGAAAAAAAAAAGAAAAAAGGGAAGAAAAGAAGGGAATAAAGAAAAAAGAACGAAGGAAGAAAAGAAAAAAGAAACAAGGAAAGGGAAAATATGAAAGAAATAAAGAAAGAATAAAGCGGTGAAAGTGAAAAATAAAAAGAAGAAAAAAGAAGGAAAGAAATAAAGAGCGAAAGGAAAGAAAGGAAGGAAAGAAGGTAGAGAATGAGGCAGGAAGGAAGAAAGAAAGAAACAAAGAAGAAAACGGGAGATGTGTAAAAGCACACGCATACAGACATGCATACACATAAGGATAGATAGATAGATAGATAGATAGATAGACAGGCAGATACAAACATATCAAGATAGGTACAGAATAAGTGGATTAGGTAATAAAGAGACAAAAATAGATAGATAGATAGATAATGAAAAGACATCGATAGATTGATAAATAGACTAATTGAGAGTGAAAGATAATGAATAGACTGAACTAAATAGATAGAAAGACATTGAAAGAATTCATATATATGTAATATATATATAATATATATACATATATATATAGACATATATATATATATATACATACACACATATATATATATATATATATATACATATCTCTCTAACTAACTATATCTATCTATCTATCTATCTCTCTCTCTCTCTATATATATATATATATATATATATATATATATATAGACATATATATATATATATACATACACACACATATATATATATATATATATACATATCTCTCTAACTAACTATATCTATCTATCTATCTATCTATCTATCTATCTATCTATCTCTCTCTCTCTCTCTCTCTCTCTCTATATATATATATATATATATATATATATATATATATATATGTGTGTATGTATATAGGGATACGGAGCCAATGAAAAAGACAAAGGTACCATGATGAAACTATATTATAGTTTTATAATGAAAAGTCAATTCATCTTCGGGAAAGCAAATAAATAAACCTTCTTTAATGCGACATATATTCACGAAGGAGAGTGTGTCAGGAACATACATTAACCAGTAATACCCTGCATCCCTACCCAGTTTGTTAAAAAAAAAAAGAAGCAAACAAGAAAAATTAAAGATGAAACAAAAGAATGAATAAAAGACCCCCGAACAAAGTATTTATACCAAGGGAAGGTAACTCATAAAGACTTTTTTCTGCGCATGCGTTAAAATGTAAAACCGAAGCTGTGAATTTTTTATTGCACATTTTTTTCAAATGTTATTTTAGCTGAAGCAAGTTGTGTATGCCTAAGTAAAAGAGACGATCTGGAAATATGTAGAAGAAAGTGTCGCTGTTCTAAAGAGAATGCAGAACAGAAAATGAGAGGAAGCAATAGGAAAGAAGACCATTTACGGCAGATGCATCGATGTTTCCGTCTATTTCTTTCTACCTATCGACACGCACAGACACACACACACACACATATATATATATCAATAAATATGTGTGTGTATCATTTAATCAATATATCATAGTCTCTTTATTGTCTATCCCGATTTGTTCATGCCTATCTATCTATCTATCTATCTATCTATCTATCTATCTATCTATTTATCTATCTATCTATCCCCTCATATCAATCTGTTTATCTATCGATCTATCAATGTCTTTTGATATCTATCTATCTATCTATCTATCTATCTATCTATCTATCTATCTATCTATGTCCCCTCATATCAATCCGTTTATCTATCGATCTATCAATGTCTTTTGATATCTATCTATCTATCTATCTAGCTAGCTAGCTAGCTATCTAGCTAGCTAGCTATGAAATCTCTAATGAAGCAGTCCAAATTTCGTGATGTTTTCTGGTTAAGCCATTTCACACATCAATCGCCCTTATTAATAATGCTAATATTATCAGTTAATTAATTTCACTCTGGTATTTTTTGAATTAAAAAAAAATTAAATGTATCAAAAGCAAGAGACGTCGTGCAGCGAATATCTCATAACTGCAAGGGATAAACATTTTAAATTTGAAAAAAAAAAATAATCAGTCTGTTATCGGTCACAAAACATGAAAGTCCCTTAGGACCAAGATATTAATCTAAAAAAAAAAAAAGAAAAAAATTCTGAGCGCATTTTCCACAGTTAAGACGGGACGTTCTGGAATGGTTGCAAATGCTTTGTATTTTGGTTAGAGGATATGGGACAATATGGCGACTTTATTTTAACGTTGTAATCAACTATCTTCTTGACTGATCGGTCATCACAAACGTTGTCACAACGCAATGAAATGTAGATGAAAAATTTCATGCTATTCAAATAACATCGGAATATTTTTCTTCACTTAACAATATATATGAAAGGTATAAAATTTCTTTTCATATTTTTAAAATTGACAATGGCTAAAATTATGAATACAGGTTCTAAAATCTTCCTGAAATTTATTGTTCATTTTCTGTTAATGTGATGTAATGGAATAACCAGTCACCCCCATAAGTGATTTACACTATAAATGATTTACACTATATGCAGTAAGTACCTATAAAGTCAATTGTCTACGAGAGACTTGAGGAAGAGTCAGAGAGAGTATAGTGCTCTCTGCTGTTCTTCACTGCTGAACTCTTTGCCTTGAGCAGAGAGAAACCCGTACGATGCTGAAGGGCAAAATTTCGTCCGGGGAGGTAGACAGACCCTGAACCCGCTTATGCGGATTCTAAGGAAATATTTTTGGCCGAGCCTACGTGCTCGGAGAACCCACAGTAAACTCGGCCTTGTACCACATACATCCCTCATGGAGGGCGGGAGCTGTTAAATATTAAGAGTAAGAGAAGGAAGACACAAGCACGTCCGACCTTCCAATTAATAGCACTCACTACTAGATTGACTTGTGTGTATAACTGTACTGTATTTCATATTGTACTGGTTGGTTTGTTTGTTTGGGTTTTATGGCATATCAAAAACTGTGGGTTATTTAATGCCAAACCCAGTTTATATGAATTTTAAATGCCTATTTTGTATGGAATAAAAAACGTATAGCTGGCAACATTATTGTTTCAAAAATGTATAGCTGGCAACATTATTGCTCAAAAAACGTATAGCTGGCAACATTATTTCTTACAAAAAACGTATAGCTGGCAACATTATTTCTTACAAAAAGATTGTAGCTGGCAACATTGTTTCAAAAACTTATAGCTGGCAACATTATTGTTTCAAAAAACTTACAGTTGGCAACACCATTGTTTCAAAAACGTATAGCTGGCAACATTATTTTTCCGAAAACATTATCTGAGGCCTTGCTGTTGGATGTAGTTTATCGCCATACCCAGGACGCGGATGTAGTTTATCGTCATACCCAGGACGTATTGTACTGGTTGTGTACAATAAACCTTTCTTCTATTATCAAACCTGGTGTTAAGTATTTATTCCCTTAGCACGGAATATAACATAATGCAACATTACAACGCAAGGTATTTGTAACGTGACAAAGTAACATTATGCATAATTTGTGGGGATTGTATTATTGCGATGTCTATGTAAAATTATAGAAAAATTGTAGCAACTCCAGTTTGTTAGCAGAGTAAAAAAAATGACTTCCCCTATAAAGGGTAATTTTTGTTCAGAATAGCTTCAACTAGATTTACCAGTTCTTTGCAATTATTTCTACGTAATATTCTACTATTATCAACTAGTACTTAATGGAGGAATTAAAAATCAAATGTATACCCCTTACATCATTTTAAAAATTATATATTTTCAGATATATTAAAGCAAATAGAAAAGATATTATATAGGATATACAACCATAACCTTTTTCGTAGACTCACTTGTCATATGTCCGACGAAAGCGCAATATGGCAAACCTATAAATTAAAATAATAGATGCTTATTGATAGCTCAAGTAATAGTATATGTATTAGTAATTTTTTTACTGAGTAAAACAAGTTGAAAAAAAAACCCTGACAAATCAATAAGTAAAAGCAATTATCATTTAAGGAAACGCGTTGTAAAATATTTTTAAATTTTGAGAATCCGCATGACGTTAAATGCATATTCGTTGTTGATTGGTTGTTTTTGTTTAGCGGCATATCAGCCCGAACTCGAATACACGTTTTTGAATAAAAGAAATAACATACTACTTATATGACAGGTATTTATTGGTACAAAAAGTACAAATTGTGGCACGAGGCCAATAATGGGTAGAGGCTGGTCAACACTAACTATGACATCGAATTCAGTCAAAAAAATAAAATAACTAACACATCATATTTAATATTTATTTTTTCTTCCCACTCCCTTAGCGAGAGAGCTTCTTGATTTAGTCCAACGGGCAGAATACAGTGGCCTCTCCATTTTTTAGGGTTGGACGGGCCTTACTAACATTAGTTATATTTAGTTTACTGTGTTTTTATGTTTAGTTTGATATTGGGTTCATCTCCCTTCCCTCTCATTTTTCATCTTTAGAATTGTATATGTAAGTTATTATCATTAAATTTTATGGCATGGGCCGCGTTTTGTAGGTTTCCTTTGAGAGGATGGGGTATTATGGTGTATGGAGGATTGGTTGGCGACGGATGAGTTTTTGTGGTGAATGTGTAAATTGTAATGAGTGAATGGGTCGTGAATCGGATTAGCTAGATATAGGATAGTTAGTTAAGACCAGCCTCAACCCCTCCCCTCTTCGGCCTTGTGCCATAATTCTATTTTTATGCAATAAATATGCATATTTAATAATAAATTGCAATCAGTTGAAAGCTTGAAAAATTAAATTAGAATTTCTGAAACGGGTTCCATATGGACCCTTGACGTCCATATAACATTAATGGGGGCTCAAACAAAAAAAAAAAAAAATAGCAAATTGGGAGTCCACGTTAATATTTTAGTCGGCCATAGAGCAATTTCACTTTGGAACGGTTGTGACAACTGAAAATTGGAATTTCTACAGTCATCTACGCCATATTAAAATACTAAAAAGAGAAAAAAAACGACTGTAAAACTAGCAGAAAATGAGATCAAGCGATGTAAATTAGCGTCCCTTTTACTCTACTGGATGTTTGATTGGGAAAGTTGAATAAAAACAAGAGGATATATAAAAAGGAGGATCCTATATATATATATATATATATATATATATATATATATATATATATATATATTAGGGCCTTCAATAAGTTCTGGCTGATTTTTCATGAAAAGTAAGGTTTCATTTACAAAAATTAGTAAGAAGCATGTCACTGAAAGCATTGTCCATCACTGGACACTACTTTTTCTCATCTTTCTGGCAGCATTTGAATTCCACATTAGGAAAACTGCATGTCTTTTGAGGTAAAACACGAATCAACCTATTTTTTTTTTTCATCTTCGTAAGAATGAACGGTCTGTCCAGCCAGGCCATGTGTTATTGATCGGAACAAATGATAATCGGATGGGGCAATGTCTGGTGAATACAACGGGCGGGGTAAGACTTCCCATTTAAGCATTTCAAAGTAGGTCCATGTAATATTAATGAGGGTCCACGCAAACACAGCAACAAATACACACACACACACACACACACACACATATATATATATATATATATATATATATATATATATATATATATATATTAGGTTGGTGCAAAAAATGACGTAATAATGTCGTTTTTGACGTTAAAAATACGTCACAAAACGACATTATAACGTCA
>OZ010615.1:23481090-23498590 GCA_963932145.1 Acanthosepion lycidas | reverse complement strand
ATTGGTCAGCGTGAGAGTCAACAATTGACTGACACGAATGTTAACTAGCATAACACTTTACTCCAATTGGCTCATTCACTTGCTTAAACTCAACGTTGATTCTGATTCCGCAGAACTGTGTTGGGCGTGAAAAAGTATTTGTTGTTAACATTCTTTTCTCATTTGGTTTTTCCAGTTACGAGTCCTTTTTTAAAGCTGATCGTTTTGTGTTCATTTTGTTTAGTTCTTTTTTCGTAACAGATTTAATGTTTAGTATAGAACTTAGAAAAAAATCATAGTGTGAGATAGGAAAGAAGTAATGCGTGTAGCAACACCAGCACGGCAAAGGGCACTCCTTTAAAGGCAAGGAAGGGCAAAAATATTTTAAGTCAAGTGATAGCGATTGCTGTATGAGTCGTACGATTTTTGAATCAATCACAGGCAACGCCGGGCCATGCTGCTAGTATATATATATATATATATATATATATATATATATATATATATATATATATATATATATACGTATGTCTGTATGTATATACATTCTGTGGGTCAAAAGAGGTACATACTCTTCCTGAAGAGAAAGATCAAAAATTCTATAACAATAATAATAATAATAATAATAATAGACAGAAGAAGACCATTCTTTTTCCCCTCATTTCCCATTTTGGCCTTGTGCCACATTTCTGCAAATAATGCGGAATAAATATCGTTTTCCTCTTTGGTTACCTGGAATTTATGAATTTAAGCGCAGTACTGTATTGGTGGTTACATCTCGCCGTTTTATTTGTATAACATGTATTTCTTATTACTATAAACGTCATAGTACACGTGTTTGGGTGGATGTCTACTGGCCTTGCTATAAAAAGTCTTATTTACTTCCCCTTATATACATACATACTTATATATATATATATATATATATATATATATATATATATATATATATATATATATAGGTTGATGAATGAAATTCGAGAGATAAAAACAACAATAATAATAATATTGATAGTAAGACTAATAATATTTATTGCATATTACTCGGCTTTTTGACCGTCCTCGGTAAGACGATAAACTGCGTCCAACAGCAAGGAATCTGATCAGGATCTTTTGAGGGAGCGTGAAAGCACCTCTTAATTGCTGGTGTTCCCAGGTTCACTCTGACCCGGACTGTTGTCAGAACACTATGAATATGTAAAAATAAGTTTTAATACCAGCAATACTTTTTTTGTAAAAAAATTACCAACAGTAAACTTTTGAAGAAAAAAATTATTACCAGCGATACATATTTGAAAAATATTACCAGCAATAAAAATCTTGTCGGCATTAAATAACCCATTGAGGTGTTGATATGCTGTAAAACAAACCGAAGCAAAGAAATGACTTTAATACATAATCTACACAGTTGATTAAAAATTACTTGTGTTTTCATTTTCTCATATCAATGTAAAAATCTCTGACCAACCATTCAAAACATCACCCATAGAAAGTTTATACGTACCATGAGGAAGTGTTAAAATTGAGATGAGAAAAACTGACACTACAATATTATTTAAAACAAATCCTGACCAACTAACCCTGCCTACCATTGTACCTTTAACCCTAAATACAAAAATCTATTTGATATAAAAGATAAGTCAATAAAAATAAAATATTACCACCAATAAAAATCTTGTCGACATTAAATAACCCATTGAGGTGTCGATATGCCGTAAACCAAACCAAAGCAATCGGGCTTTTGATCAAATGGATACATGATACGAAAGATGTTAAAAATCGACATTTTGGGACATGCCTGTGACATTTCTCAAGAAAAAATAAAAACTGAAGTTGGATATTTTGGGAGTTCTTTCTTTCGTATATGTTACTGATGAAGTATAATAATTTGGGGTTAATTGTTTGCCACGATTAAGGTTTTAGATGTTTTGTAGATGGCTTTTTTGTGGAATTTTTGACGTTTGTATAAAATATTTAAAATGCGTCAAAACTAATAACACGCATGTTACTGAATACATACGGTCTAGCTCCGAGTAACCGTTAGATATGATGTCATCCTGAACTGATTTCAACTTTCATCTCTTTATAAAATGCCAGGAAGGAGTCAACCACAGTAATAACCCTCGGTATTTGATAATGAGTGAAACAGTGGAAAATACTAATACAAAACTGAGCAAACATGAAATTTGCTCGTTTTAACCACAATTATTATTCAAAGGTACTCCAATTTAATTGAAATTTTAAACTGTTTAAAATAAAAATAAAAAGAAGCGTCTATTTGAAATAGGAATATCCACTATAATAACTTTTGAATTAATATTAATAATTATAATTAATAAGTGTGTGTGTGTGTGTGTGTAAATCATTTCCTTCCAAGTAAGGCGATAAAGCCAATAAGATACAAGAGGGTGATTGAGAGTGAAAGAAAATGAGAAAACTTAGCTGAGTAGAAAGAAAAAAATAAAAGAACCAGATTTTAAAAGGCAGATCGTTCTTGACAGAAAAGCAAAAAGCCTGAAGGAATTTCTACCAGGCGAGAAGGGCGAGAGAAGAAGCTACTAAAATAGAACTTACGGTTTAGTAATTTCAATAGTAAAATGACGAGGCCTAACTGTCAATCTAGTACCGCACTTGAATTTCTGAAGTCGGGTTCTAAAGAGGAAAGCCCTGTTGCCCTGAAAATATTTATAGAAAAAGCAACGGGGTGGGGAAAGTGACTGAAACCATGATGTCAAGTCAGGACAGGTAATTTTTTTAATTTTGTCAGGAATCTCTAGATATACAGCAGAAGGACCAGATGCGGCAACAAAAGTCAATGCGCATAGTGAATGGTAGATTTCGGAAAGTGCGAGGTAGATTCTGGGTAGAAAACTTGTCGAGTGCGACACGGTAAACTAAATTTCCTAGGAGCAGGCCTAGCAATTAATTCAGTATAATTGTCCCAATTCATATAAGTGGAAAAAAGTTAGTCTAAGAAGACGCAATGATTTACTTTCTTGACAAACATTTAAGGCAATAATTAAATAATTTCACAATTGTATTGGTTGCATTTTCTGTACGAGTAATCTCGGATATTTAGCTAGGCATCGAAAAATAAATTACGTTTTTAATATATTAAGAGTAAAACTATTTAAAGAAAGGTAAGAGAATAATAAAAAATCTATGTATTAGCAACATGTTCTCATTAATGATTGGCATTATAACAGTAATATGGCGCATATATCTGCTTGTGATTGTCTAAATATAGAACTGGTGAAGCTACTGATATAGATATCTTATAGTGGAGAGAATGCAATTTTGATTTCCGGTTCAAGATGGCATCAAATATGTCCGCCATTTTCCTTGGTTCAATTCTTTCGGAGTAAAAGGAAAAAAAAACAAAACATCAATATGCATACCCTTTAGAATGGCTGACAGCTGACTGTATTTTCCGCTTTGTTTTACCGGTTATTTAGGGCAGCACATTCAGTTGTACCGCTAAAAACAGTTTAAGCAACACGAAAAATGCCGAGCTAACAAGAGGTTAAATTGTCATAAACCCTTGTCCGTCAATCTTGGCCTAAAACATTACTTTTTTTGTATCTCCTCCATTTTTATTTCTTTGTTTCACTTTCTTTGTGCTTTTATTCGATCTCTTGGTTATCGTCTGCTTCTCTCCATTATATCAGGTCTTTTTCTTTATTATTATTATCGCCTGGATGCCATTGTTGTAGCATTTTGAACGGCGGACAATTTCCGTGGCTTTCTTATTTGTTTCCTCTCTGCTGGACCCTTCATTCTTGAAGCCATCGAGTGACTATCCACACGTCCCTTATCATCCATCCCCGCTCACCTCCAACTCTACTGTTCCTTTTCTTACCCCTGTTTTTCTCTTTCTGTGTCCAATTCAATGAGTCTTGATGTTGCCATTTTTATTCTTCCTCTCCGCTCCCACCATACAGACACGCAGACGTACATCCGGGACATTTTCCGCACACCTATTCAAATTCTTCATCGTACATCAAGCTCCACACACACGCTGCAACGCACACACACACGCACACACACACACACACACACACACATACATACATACAAAGAGAGAGAGAGAGAGAGCACTTGTAGGTTTCGCTCAATTGTTGTAACGTTTGACCAATCATTTAGAGGATGGGCTTTACATTACAAACGGTAATCGTGGCTCCATCAGAAATTCACTTTGAGAAACTAATTCATTACCGTCACAAAAATAAGATAACTTCATACATGATATTTATAAAATTAACTAAGTCAGGAACAAGATAACATTAAAAGAAAATTGTAGAAGAAGCAACCTAAGGATATTATGATGAATTTACTACAAAACAATTACTTTAGAATAGGTGGCAAATCATTTTCTATATCACTAGTTTGGATGGATTTGTTTCATAAATCCTAGCCATAATATTCCAGGTTCCATAAAGAGCTAGTATTCAAATCATTTCTAATGCATTCCTATAGTAAAATCATTTGCAATGAATTTCTATAGATGCTTTTAGTATTTGCTATATCACTAGATATGGAATCATTAGAGGGAATGAAAGTTTGGATGGATTTGTTTCATAAATCCTAGCCATAATATTCCAGGTTCCATAAAGAGCTAGTATTCAAATCATTTCTAATGCATTCCTATGGTAAAATCATTTGCAATGAATTTCTATAGATGCTTTTAGTATTTGCTATATCACTAGATATGGAATCATTAGAGGGAATGAAAGTTTGGATGGATTTGTTTCATAAATCCTAGCCATAATATTCCAGGTTCCATAAAGAGCTAGTATTCAAATCATTTCTAATGCATTCCTATAGTAAAATCATTTGCAATGAATTTCTATAGATGCTTTTAGTATTTGCTATATCACTAGATATGGAATCATTAGAGGGAATGAAAGTTTGGATGCATTTGTTTCATAAATCCTAGCCATAATATTTTTTGTCTTTTTACCATGTTTCCACTCTTCGTTCTGTCATCCATTCACATAAGCTTGTCAGGTAGGTCTGATGACTCCATCTTGACCCTTTTGTTTTCGATATGCTCTGTGAATGTTACATTTTCCAAGGCATCCTTGTATCGCAGATATTCCAACTGTCTCTGATTTTTAGTCTCCTTTTCATTCCCATTTTCCTTAAGACTCCTTCCTTATACACTCCATTCTCCTAAGAGATTTTTGTTCCCTTGAGTCTGTTTTCCATCCATAAAGAAATTGTCTAAAATTTACTGCCATACAAGACGATTGATATTACATAACCATTCGGCAGACTTATTGCCGTTTCTCATTTTCCTGTTTCTTAATAATGTGCTTAGATTATGGCAGGAATCTTTTGCTATTCCAATTGCAGAAAATAACAAGACTAGTGTGGTCTGGCACAGATTTTACTCTAGGAATGCATTGATAATCAAGTAAAAAGGCATTGCCAATGGCCAGGAATAAATGCAAGCATTACTGATAGAATAGTCCAATTATATGTATAATGTAAATGCATTGATAATGATTTTTTTTATAAGAATGCATTGAAAATCAGGAATAAAGGGATTGTCAGTGGTCAAGAATAAATAAAAACATTACTGATAGACTAGGGATATATATATATATATATATATATATATATATATATATATATATATATAATGTAAATTAATTGCTAATGATTTTACTATAAGAATGCATTGAAATCAAGAAGAAAGGGTTTGTCAGTGGTCAGGAATGAAGACAAGCATTACTGATAGAATAGGGCTATTATATGCATAATGGAAATACATTGTTAATGATTTTAGTATAGGAATGGATTCAAAATGAGGAAGAATGGGATTGTCAGTGGTCAGGAATGAAGGCAAGCATTACTGCTAGAATAGGGCTATTATATGTATATTGGATAATCATTGCTAATGATTTTACTATAAGAATGCATTGAAAATCAAGAAGAAAGGTATTGTCAGAGACGAGCCGCGACCGTTATACTTTCGCAACGGCAACACCCCGCCATTGTTACCAGCGAATGCGGGAGTTTGTTTAATTCTAACTTTTACTTCGGAAGTTGTTTAATTCTTTTTACGTCGTTTGTTTATTATAATCGTCTTTATGTGCCAGTTTGACCCCACCCTAGAGAACTCCTTTTCTCTCATCGCCTGACCCTCGTCATAGTTTGTCGCCCGCGTGTAATAATAGTCAACGATACACGGTGTAAAATCAGTGGGTGTGGTTCTAGCTGTTCGCCGTCTAGCAGAAGATTTAATAATACGGATTCCTATGTTGATAAATAATGCGGTTTAGTCCCGGCTCGATTCCGAGTACACAGTTCGTCAATGTCGTTCGGAAAAAGCGGGTTTCTCCGTAAGGAATCTTTTTCAACACGACACGGATGACGGCGACGACGACGACACCACAGAAGGCGCTGCTTATTTGAAACCAATTATTAACGTAAGCGAATAGTTGCCGAATAACAAACAAAAGAAAATGCATTAATCTCTTCATAATAATTACGAAGACAATGAAGGCTTCAAAGAACAATTGGTGCCATAAATTCCTGCCTTTTTATCTTAGAGTTATTTGGCATCGAGACATTGAGGACGATCACTTTATTAAGATATATTTTTCGTTTAAGATCTTTGTAGAAGGAGGGAAGTTTATAGTAATTTGTAAAAAAAAAAAATATATATATATTTTTATAGGAAGTGTTCGCATTATTTTTGCTTTGTTGTAGTTGTTGTTAACTTGCATCTGAAGATAATTATAATAATATTAGATTTATTCTATCAGCTATGCTTGCATTAATTCCCGCCAACTGACAATCCCCGTCTTCTATAATTTCAATGCATTCCTACAGTAAAATCATTAGCAATGCATTTCCATTATATTAAGTTGGTGCCAAAATAATGTCGTTTTCTCACATAGTAACATATGTGAGAAAACGACATTATTTTTGCACCAACCTAATACATATAATAGCCCTATTCTATCAGTAATGCTTGCAATCATTCCTGACCACTGACAATCCCTTTATCCCTGATTTTCAATGCATTCCTATAGTAAAATCATTAGCAATGTATTTACATTATACATATAATAGCCCTATTCTATCAGTAATGCTTGTCTTCATTCCTGACCACTGACAATCCCTTTCTTCCTCATTTTCAATGCATTCCTAAAATCATTAAAAATGCATTTCCATTATACATATAATAGCCCTATTCTATCAGTAATGCTTGCAATCATTCCTGACCACTGACAATCCCTTTATCCCTGATTTTCAATGCATTCCTATAGTAAAATCATTAGCAATGTATTTACATTATACATATAATAGCCCTATTCTATCAGTAATGCTTGTCTTCATTCCTGACCACTGACAATCCCTTTCTTCCTCATTTTCAATGCATTCCTAAAATCATTAAAAATGCATTTCCATTATACATATAATAGCCCTATTCTATCAGTAATGCTTGCAATCATTCCTGACCACTGACAATCCCTTTCTTCCTGATTTCGAATGCATTTTATAATAAAATCATTAGCAATGCATTTACATTATACATATAATAGTCCTATTCTATCAGCAGGTAAATGTTATTAATACTGTTTATTATAACCAGAGCATTTACTTAAATATTTGTATCTATAAAAAAACGTATAAACATAAAAATGTCTTAATATATATATATATATATATATATATATATATATATATATATATATGCATGTATTTATATACGTCTTACCAGTTTGTGACTGGAAGTGATAATTCCGAGGAGGATATAAATGCAGGAAGAGCTCAATGTAGACTACAGAGCATTATAATAAGAAAAAGACAGAGAATTTAATTATCTATTTCGTTTATAATTTTTATTTCGTGAACACAGAACTACTCATCTCATCAGAACGAAAACCTGCTCCACGAATGGAGAAATTACACCGGACGTGCATTTCAGCATGGTAATGGTGAGGGAAAATGAGACAGAGGGGCTGGGTAAAGAAAGGGCTGAGCAATTAGTGGTCGATTTCCTCAATCGAGAATTTGGTTTGAATGTTACTTTGGCTGATACCGTTTGTTGTTTTTATGGAGGATAAATCAGGCCGATTCAAATTAATTTAATCTAACGGATCTTAATCTAAATAAGTATTAATATGGTAAAACTTAGGCATTTGTTTCTTGGCCGAAGTCTTATAGTCAGTGGAGACATTTATAGAATCCAACCCCTCTTTCTCACTTTTATTCCCCACTACAAATGTAATTTCCAAATTCGCGGAGCCGGTTTTCGTTCTGATGAGACGAACATCTCGATGTTCACGAAATGGATAATTAAAGTCTCCGTCTTCTTATTATCAATGATAATATGATTTCGCAGACAGTACTGTTTCGCTGTATCACAGCACCTCAGTGCGACTAGACACCCGAAGGCCTCAAGCCCCGATCGAAACACAAACGATTTGGTGTCAGCCAAAGTCTCTAACACTGAGCCGTCTTCACTCGACAATTCAAGTCAGCCAAATCTAGCGTATTGTTTTTACAAACGTAAACAAACGCCAAGCAGCCAAAGTGCTCCATTCATTTTACTGAAGAGCATATGCATATGCATATATATATATATATATATATATATATATATATATATATATTAGGTTGGTGCAAAAATAATGTCGTTTTCTCACATAGTAACATATGTGAGAAAACGACATTATTTTTGCACCAACCTAATATATATATATATATATATATATATATATATATATATATAATGACATTTATCATACTGTTAGGTATGCCAGCAATTTTATGGTCAGCATAATGTAGACCGGCTTAGGTTACGGTTCAAGGAGAAACTCAAATACAATTTAAATGCTTCAAACATCCTTATAGAATAGTTCGAGCTGCCTGTTGAAATCCGAGCAAAATAACCCTGCCCGCTAAATGTCATTTAATACTGTTTATTATAAACAGAGCATTTACTTAAATACTTGTATCTATAAAAAAGAACGTTAAACATAAAAATGTCTTTAATATATATATATATATATATATATATATATATATATTGAATTTGTAGGTCTGATGAATTGAATCGTAATTACGATCCCAGTGTAATAAATTATAACCATGGAATATTAGTGTTTGAGCCTTTTATATTCTTGCTCTGCCTTTGTCATAGAGCTCTATCTGGATTTTGGCCTCTTCGATATATATATATATATATATATATATATATATTGACCACTAATATTATCAAATATGCATTCACACACACACACACACACACACACACACACACACACATATATATATATATATATATATATATATATATATATATATATATATAATCAAACCGTTAAATATTCATTTCGGTTATAATATTATTTCGTGAATATCTGTATATTCAACTCTTCAGAGCAAAAAGTTCGGTCTGAAGCGATGAATATATAGATACTCACTAAATAAATTATAATGGAAATGAATCTTTAAGTATTTCTTCTTAATTATTATTGTTATTACAATGCTCTGTAGTCTACATTGTGCTCTCCCTGGATTGGTAATATATATATATATATATATATATATATATATATATATATATATATATATATAAGTGAACATTGAAGTCAACACTCAGAGGCTGTTTCATTCTAAACGCATTATATTTATATTTATATACGCTCTATCTCTGATATTGAGCACTTTATCCCATAAATATAGCACACCTTAAGACTATATTTCTTTACACACACACACACACACACACATATATATATATATATATATATATATATATATATATATATATATAAATTAACATTACTTTGTGTCAAATTATGAAATAATATTGTTCTGTTCTGGTGTAGTTTTGATTTTGCCGATGAGTTGTTATTTCTGATAATAAACGCAGCTATGCACCCCTAACGATTATTCAAGATATGAACATTGCTTTTTACTATCGTTGCGTTATAAAATGCTCATAAAATTAAACCCTTTTTTTTTTTTTAATAATGACAAAGACGCACATTGTTGACCATTTTAAAATGATTTAAAACCTTTAATTCGGTTGTTGGTAAATTGCGGATTTGTCACGGTTTTGCCGAAAAGAAAAAAAAAGAAAAGAAAAAAGAGAAAGGAAGTAATTTGTATAATATCCGGCAGAAATATTAACCCGATTTAAAAAGAAAATAGGATAATTGGATAAAATGAAATAAAAGAAAAATTAATTTAAGTGAATACATTGTTTAATTACTTTGTTATTTGTTTTTTATAATTAAATATAATCTTCTCCTCTTTTCTTTGTATTTATTTGGTTGGTTGTTTATAGCAAATTAAAAAAAAAAATGTGCTTTTTCGTCCTCTGCGGCGAAAGAGAATTTTTAAATCAATTTAAGAAATTTAAGCTTAAATTACATACATATATACATACATACATACATACATACAGATAGGTAGATGTATTAATGCTGAGATAGATAGATAGATAGATAGATAGATAGATAGATAGATAGATAGATAGATAATGAAGAGACTGGGATAGATAGATAGATAGATAGATAGATAGATAGATAGATAGATAGATAGATAGATAGATAATGAAGAGACTGGGATAGATAGATAGATAGATAGATAGATAGATAGATAGATAGATAGATAGATCAGGAAGAGACTGAGATAGATAGATAGATAGATAGATAGATAGATAGATAGATAGATAGATAGATAGATAGATAGATATACTTGTTAATAAGAGAAAAAGCAATAATCCTTGATTCCGCCATGTACAGGCCCAATGAATGCAGCCCCCACTGACTCCATATAGACTTCATTAAATACATTCCCAATGATGATTATAATTTTAAATAATATAATCTGTTGGTACAATAACCAAGGATTTTCAATCAATATGTCGTACGTGTAGAGCAAAATTAATGATATAAAATTAAGTAAATTAATCAAAAAGTCACTAGTCTGTTTATCACTGTTTTACGCGGAACCTCTAGCAACTTTTTGAGAAAACCTAGGGTTCCGGGGAACACTGGTTGAGAAACACAGGTCCTGTTCACTAGCCAGTGAAGGAAGTTTCATTCAGACGTCATATAAACAATGATAAACGAATCTGCCATATGCAGATCCTGTACATTTAACCAGTAAAATCGGTTTCACACTGATGCCATACATATTATGTATGGCATTATATTGTATATTATGTACATATCAGTACAATGACCAAGGATTTTCCAACAATATGTCGTGTGTGTGTAGTAAAATCCCGAATATAAAATTAAACGAAATTTATTCTAAAACGCAGTTGCCTATTTATTACTGTTTATCGTAGAAACCCAAGCAACTTATACTTACGGCCACATCACATTGATACACCCGTTCCCGTATGATCACCGAAGTTGAGCAACGTCGAGCCTGGTCAGTACCTAGATGGGAGATCGCCTGAGAATGTGCGGATGGTGTAATGGATAATGATTCAGAATTTTTAATCGGGGAGACGATTTCCCGTACCATAACCGAAGTTAAGCAACGTCGGGCCTGGTCAGTACCTAGATGGGTGACCGCTTGGAAATACCAGGTGCTGTAAGCTTGGATGTGGGGATAGTGTAATACATAATGATTCGGAATTTTTAATTAGAGAACGGAGTTCCAATTCCAGTTGGGTTCGTTATATTCACTTACGCGCAAATATCATTGGGAGACATATGAATCCCCTTCTCCCCCAGATATGGGTTAATTAGTTGAACTTGTATCACTAAATATTTATTATCTCCAAACAAAAAAAAATCTTACAATCTAAAAATGTTTTTTTTTTTGCTTTAAATAACCTGCAAAGGGTCGATAATCTATAAAAGACGAATCAGTCAATGAAATGATAAACTTTTTATCTTTTGCGTGACCCGAGGATTGCAGGGAACACCAGTTGAGAAACTGTATTCAACTGTTTTCTAAGATCAATGATTGAACACTTCCAGCATCAATAAAGATAAAAATGGTTATCACGTGTAATTAGAAGAATAAGATTATGATATATTCAAGGTTTTAACTTTCCACACGACCCTAAAGAAAAGGTTTGCAAGGAAACTCACAGTAGTGAACTTGAGAAGTCTGACTTCCAGAAAAAAAAAAAAAAAACTGTTTTAAGAAAATGATTTTATGAATTTCAATCGAACGTAACGCAAATTTTTCAACCAGAGCAACGAATTCTTCCTATATGGAAATTGCTTACATCACCTTTACTGATACCATATTACCTTTACTGATACCATATTACCTTTACTGATACCATATTACCTTTACTGATACCATATTACCTTTACTAATACCATATTACCAATGGCAATATCATTACCAATATACCCATATTGAAGTACCAGGAAACCGTTGTCAGCCAATTCATAATATATTTCTTTAAAATTCCCATTATCTACACAGAGAGAAATATGCGATATTATTATTATTATTATCATTATTATTATTATTTTTATTTTCTTTGCTTTCTGGCGTTTACACATTTCTTTCCGGGTCCCACCCAGGGACCTAAGGTTAGAAATGGCATCATGACACTTTTCACTGACAAAAAAAAAAAAAAAAAAAAAATGACATAGATAAAGCCCTTCGTAAAGTGTGGGCTGTACTTGTCAGAACAATTTTTTGTATCTCCTTGAGGCATGGGCTTCCAGGAATCACTGCAATTAGTCTACTGCAATCTTTTCCAACCAGTCCTAGGGCTCCAACTACAACAGGGATTGTTGATGTTCCCATATGCCACATTTTCGAGACCTCTATTTCAAGGTCCTTGTATTTTGACAGCTTTTTGAATATCTTCAAAGATACATTGCAGTCAGCAGGGACTGCCATATCAATAAGGAGGCACCGTTTTTGTTTGTGGTCTTTATTATTGTAATTATTATTATTATCATTATTATTATTATTATTATTATTATTATTATTATTATTATTATCTATTATTATTATTATATCATTATTATTATCATTATTATTATTATTATTGAGCGAGAGGTCACTGCGTCAAAAAGTGACGCTACTAGGTACATATATACGAATCCCAATTCTCTTATCGTCCGGTTCACACTCCTCCCTGGTCTTTTGACCAGAAGTAGCGGTTTATCCTTCCTTTCTTGCATAGGGTTTCATTTCTAGTTCCTTCTAAAGTCCACTTCAACTCTATACTTTTGAAGTCTTTCCCTAAACTCTGAAATTTTATTTACTACTTATTCTTCCTCAATAAGAGTAGATAGGATTCACTATCGTCCTGTTCACACACCTCCCTGGTCTTTTTAACAGGGTTATAGGTTCATCCCTTGTTTTCTTGTTTTAGGATTGGTTTTCCGATTCCTTCTAAAGTCTTTTCATTGTCCCTCACTTCCTGTAGCCCATTACGTCTTAGTGGCATCATCGCCTTGCTTGGGGTGAATTGATTAAAGAAAAATATCAATCATGTAAAAGGTATACGAAGCACATCCAGCACAGCCAAATGTACGCGATCTATCTATTTCAGTCGCTTCGTATCTATCTATCTATCTATCTATCTATCTATCTATCGTACCTATGAACATTAATGTTTACGTCCCAATGCTCATAAATACATTGGACACTATTGTGAGTGGGGGTAATATGGTGTCTATATAGTCCAAAACTAGCAGTGGTTTACCTACTTCATGCCGCTGGCGAGTATTGTAATTTATGGTGTTATAAAGATTACCATTTCATTTCTAACCTCTGCTTTGGTTATTCCTCATTCAATAAACCTTTCTAGGTTGAAACACTATCTATCTATCTATCTATCTATCTATCTATCTATCTATCTATCTATCTATTATATACCGTATCTATGAACACTAATGTGTATGACCCAATCCTTATAAATATGTTGGACATTATTGTAAGTGGGGGTAATATACTCACTAAGTAGTCCACCACTAGCAGTGGTTTACCTACTTCACGACGCTGGCGAGTATTGTATTTTATTGATGATATAAAGATTACGATTTCATTTCGAAACTGTTTTTGGTTATTCTTCATTCAGTAACCTTTTCTAGGTACAACACATATTTATCTTAATTATTTATCTTAATTCCCCAAGACAAACATATACATGTAACAATTCCAATTACTTAAGACAAGAAGCCACGAGAGCCATACTTGGCGTAGCATCAGAGCATTTATTATTATTATTGTTGTTGTTGTTGTGCTTGTCTCTCTTTCGTTAGCACGACCGCTATGTCCTGTCAACGACTCATAAGTAATGAACTATTCAGAATTTTGAGCGCTTTGAGTGAGAAAATGAAAGAAAAAAGAAAGAAACAAGGGAAGATATAAGTGGAGAGAGAGAAGAGGAGTCAGGGGGAGAGGGGAAGATAAGGAGAGGGGAGGGTGTGGGAGAGAGTGGAGAGGGGCGAGAGAGAATCGGATAAAGCTGTTAAGAATAAAAACTACATTTTGATCGTAACCAAAACTCCGAGAAGCGCGGGTAATTTTCAACGCGACAACGTCGCTAACGAGTGCGACACAAGGTCAGTTTAAAGTGGGTTTAACAGCAAACCGTGGAAAAAATTGCCCTCCCCACCTCGGCACTTTCTTTTTGGGGGACACCTAAGCGATGGGCAATAAACCAAGCCTCCCCACCCTCGAAGGAGAGATACTGCTTGGGAATGAAGGTCTTCTGGGACTTGTTCTTAAAATTATTTCAACTTCCCCGAGCTAAAAGGCAGAGAAACGATGGCGACCGAGATAAAAGCGGCATTTTTCAGACGCACATTATCGAACGATGGAAACCGAGTAAGGAGAAAACCAGTTACAGTTAAAATAATATCGTCTACTGAATTATTTGGCTAAAAAGAAACAAGGAAGGAAGGAAGGAAAGAAGGAAGGAAGGAAGGAAGCCGCTAGTCATGCATTCTGTATTCTTGCAGTTGATGTTGAGTCATTTCTTCTCACATTCCTTCACTACTTTATGTAGGAGTTTTTGTAGCTTTCTATCAACACTGTGTCATTTGCATAACGCTACTTGGTTTCAGCGTGAAAAAGAAAAGAAAGATAGATGAGGTGATAAGTGTCGTATATTTAACCTCTGTTTCAGTGAAAGGAAAAAAGTTGTCAATTTTAAAACTTTTCATTTGTACCCCCTTACTTCTTAAAATAACAACCAGCATTCATGTTTATGATTTGTTATTGCAATATTTTGTTAAAGTTGTTAAACTCAAATATTGAACAATGCTATAGAGGAATTTTTACGGATATTTTATTGTCGTAGAACTCGCCATGAGTTTATTTAATCTTTAACTTTTTATCAGAAAATTCAAATAAGAAAATTGTGATATTTTCATGGGTCTTTCCAGTTATTATTATTATTATTATTATTATTATTGTTGTTGTTGTTGTTGTGGTGTGCATGTGTGTGTGTGTGTGTGTGTGTGCCATCATCTTGGTAAAGAGTAATTTTATGTGCCTAATTACCAAGTCCACTCCGGGGTCTGTTTTTAAAAGGGGCACTGTAGGAGAGTTATCTATGCACATTTGGGACGTTTCCTTCAGATGGAGAGGATTTCGCGGATGACATATGCAGGTCCGCACAAAATAATCTTTTGTAGTTCTGAGGTGCTGATGTGTCCAGGAATTGTACTCACATGATTTTCGGTACCCCTCTTTATCATACCCGATCACAACACGGATAAACGAAGTTTTTAAGATTCCACATTTTTGTTACTTCGATTCGCTGGTCCTTATAATTTGACAGCTTCTTAAATTCTTTTTTCTTTTTATTTGAAACATTGGAATCCTGTAGGCAAGTCATATCAATTAGTTGACAGGGTACCTTTTTGAAATCACTGATTACTATGCCTGGGTGGTATTCATACCAGTCATCATTATTATTATTATTATTATTATTATTATTATTATTATTATTATTATTATTATTATTATTTCCTTGGATTTCAGTTATATACACATTTCCTTCTGGGTTAAACCAGAGACCTAAGGTTAGAAATGGCTTCATGACATCTCCCACTGAAAATCTAAGATCACACATCTTTTACATAGATAAAGCTCTTCATAATGTGTGAGCCGTACTTGTGAGTACAATTTTTTGTATTACTTTAAGGCATGGACTTCCAGGAATCCCTTCAATGAGTCTATTGGAAAGATTTCCAAACAATCCGAAGACTCTAACTACAACTGCAATTGCTGATGTCCTCATGTGCTACATTATTTAAATTTCCACTCAAGATCCTTATTATTATTATTATTATTATTATTATTAGTAGTAGTAGTAGTAGTAGTAGTTGTTGTAGTAGTATTTTTCAGAAGCAAACAAAGTGCCGTATAAGATTGCATGCACTACTTTTCACCGATTTACATACAGTATTATACTGTTACAGAATTATACTGTTGCAATATTATATAGTCATTGTAGATATAATAAATGGTAGTCTATAGCGTCTGGGTAAATATTAGCCTACCAGATTTCTTAACTTCCTATATGAACCACTTTCCCGATTTACTTTTAATGTTAAAATATTATGAAGTCATTTGAGATGCAATTACTAGCAGTCTGCGGCGTCTGGGTAAGTTTTAGTCATCAAATAACATAATACAAAATTATTGAATTATATATACATTTAGGGTTCAAGACGATATATAAACCTGTCGAAAGTTATATCATTTTTTAAAATTCCCCTCCTTCTATCAGTTATTTAATATATCCTTATTTTTTTTTATCATTTTATATCAACCATAGCTTAGGATTCAAGGAATCCTTTAATATGGTTGATATCAAAAGGTACAAAGATGAGGATTACTCGAAAAAAATGTATGCATCCTGGAAATCTGATGTAACAGACAACCTCAAACGGAGCTACTTTTGCGCCACTGTAGATTCGGTTTTAATGCATAGTGAAAGCGCATGAATATTAACTAAAACCGTAGAGTCTACGCTTGATGGAATCTACACTTGGATGATGAGATCTATACTTAACATCTCTTGGCAACAACATTCAACTAAATTACAGTTCTAATGACCCATCACTAATATTTCTATAAGCTTACACGAACGTGAAATGCGCATTGGCCTTGCTAGGCAAGAATAAATATTAGCTTAGGATTAGGGCCTTGGGTTGTTCTTAGTCGGTTTCTTTGTTTTTAATAAGAAATAAGTATTTTTGGAAAATTCCAAATAAAAACATTGCCAAATTCATGATTTCTTTTGAAAAAGCAGAAAGAAAATGATTATCAAATATTTTGGCGAAATATACCTATTTTTGAAAATTAATTAACAATGGCGCATTCTTTTTATAAAGACAGAAAGAGTTATTTCCCTCTCTTTTTCTTTCTTTCTTTCTTTCTTTCTTTTGTTTGTTTTTTTCATTCTTTCGTTAAATATTCTTTCTTTCTCTCTATATATTCTTTCTTTCTTTCTTTTTTCTTTCTTCTTTCTTTCTCACTTTTCTCCTTTCCTTTTTTCTTATCATTTCACTGTCCTGTACCTCCTTCTTTCTTTCTTTCTTTC
>OZ010615.1:23473590-23476090 GCA_963932145.1 Acanthosepion lycidas | reverse complement strand
TTTCTTTGTTTCTTTTCTTTCATACTTCTGTTTATTTCTTTTTATCCGTTAGTCGATGAAATATTTTTTTCCTTTTCTCCCACATGTAAGAATTCAATCAATAAATTCTTTATCTGTTTATTAGTTGAATTATTCACTGCTTTCCGTTACAACGGTCACCCCTAGCCATACTACGACCACACACACACACACATACACACAAACCTACATATATATTTGTGCGCGTGTATGTATTTATGTGTACTGAGGGAGGGAAAGAGAAAATAAAATATCTATATACATATTTGCAAATATATATATATATATATATATATATATATATATATATATATATATATATATATATATAAATTTTTCTCCCCGGAATCGATCCTTCAGATCTACAAATCAACAATTCGCCCTTGCATGGAGTATTGCTGCCATATATGGTCTGGTGCCCCTTCTGTTTGCCTCGGGGTTCTTGATAAGATCCAGAGGCAGATATGCAATATAATTGGCCCTGTTCTGGCATCTCGTCTACAGTCACTTTCTGAGAGACGCGCCGTCGCTTCTCTCTGTCTGTTTTACAAATACTTTCATGGCAATTGCTCCGAGGAGCTGCATTCGCTGGTTCCCAGACGTCATGAGTTCAAGCGCCCTACGAGGCTGGCATCCCGCTCTCACCATTTCACTGTCGAAACTATTAAATGTAGCCGTCTCTTCTACTCCAATAGTTTCATGTCTCGCACCTCTCGCCTGTGGAACTCCCTTCCCTATTCTAGTTACCCTGAGAGCTATAATCTCTAACTATTCAAATGTAATGTCAATCGACATCTCCAGTTGGCTTGATCTATCCACTATCCTTCTCCTCATCATTTTCGCTATCACTCCTATCTGATCTTGCTCCAAATCTTCTGTAACCCCTTGCGTCCTAGTGACTTCCCGCCTTGCTTGGGATGAAACGCTTAAATATATATATATAAGGTTATATATATATATATATATATATATATATAACCTTCTCCCCAGACACTTATTTTATACAGTCATGTCTTACGAGAGTACCTACATACGAGATTTTTGAGATACCAGCCGGAGTTTTTTTGCCTTGAGATACGAGCGAGTTACAGCAGAGGCAATTCGTCAAATAAAATTTCAGAAAAGTATATTTTATATTTGAAAGATTTTTTAATAAAGAGTATTATATTGTGTCGAGAGAATCGAAAATATGGCTAAAACCGCTCATCGTTAGAAATTAACGGAGAAAAAATAATTTCTGTCATTTAAATTTTAATTAGAATAATTTACATAATTTTCAGTCTTCTAAAACTCTGCATTAATTTGCATCGGTTAGGGGATATTGTTATTAAGTATAAACTATATTTAATAATCATAAATATAAAAACTTACTACAAATCAGTCACTCATAGTATTTTAAAAATAATTTTGCATTTTTTGTGTCTGTCTATAAACGAACCGATTTTTAAAAATTTAATGCGAAGGCATCTAAAATTCAATAAAACATTGGATTTTTTAGAATATTTTTCTAAATTTTGGTTAGTTAAAAATTATATAAAAAAGGCGCTTACATTTTATTTCTCAAGTAATTTTTACAGATATGTCTCCCGTAGAAAAATTAATTAAATTTCCGGCTTTTGCAATAGAGCTGTCAGTCTCTCAATAGAGCTGTCTAAACTTAATAAAAAACATAAAATATCCGTCTAAACTTAATAAAAACATAAAATGTCCGATATTTATAACTAAAAGCAAGTAATATTTGTTTCAAATCGAATTAATTAATCTTTAAATCCGTTAATAGTCGTCAAATAACATTTAAGAAAAGTATATTTTATTTTTGAAAGATTTTTTTTAATAAAGAAAGAGGGGATCGCAAATATGGCTAAAACCGCTCATCGTTAGAATTTAACGAAGAAAAACTCAATTTAGTCAATTTAAATTTGTTTTGAAATACAGCATAGTATTTTGCTAATTGGAAATATTACATTTAATTTAGTAGCTTGGAATTAAAACTGAAATAAAAGCTTCAAGAAAGCTTCGAGTATTTTCACTTGCAGTACACGTGCTCACCTTCTTCAGGAAGGATTTCTGTTGTACCTTTTTTTTGTCGTTATTTTTCAAAATCCCTTCAGTGATATCATTGGTCCGAAGAGAGTAAGTGCAAAGATCGGATGATTTCGCTTGAGGTAAAGCGGAAAATTATTAAAAAAAAAACAAAACAAAAAAAACAAAAACATGCGGAAGTTGTACGAGTAATGGATTTGACGTGACAGTATAAGCGTTCTACATCGACGATAAATAAAAAAATTATAAAAGTAAAAAAAAAAAAAAAATAGTTAGAGTAACGGATAAAATGAAAATATTCCGAAAAATTTAAAAATTAAGTGATTAAATTAATTTTCTGTATTGTAGACCGGACTAGCCGTTGCTAGGCGGGATTAACGGTTGCTAGGCTAGTGTTGTTGTCCCCCTCTCTCTCTCTCTCTCACACACACACACACTC
>OZ010615.1:23456090-23463590 GCA_963932145.1 Acanthosepion lycidas | reverse complement strand
TTTCGTCTGACCGAAACTTTTAACTTTCACTGTTAAATTCTATTTCCCGCCTTCCACTTAACTGTATAGACAAGAACTCAGTCTACACCAGGTTTGATAAGACAGACGACCGATAGCTATTCCCCATATGAGGTAATTTTGGATTTTATTGTGTATATCTTTCTTTCTTTCTTTATTGCTTGCTTGTTTTGTTTGTTTGTTTGTTTGTTTGTTTCTTCCTTTCTTTCTTTCTTTCTTGCTCCTTACACTAAAACACAGTCTTTCACATATCTTTTCCGCTTTTCCTTTTAAATAAACGGAATGTCAGTCAGTTATTTATGAGCCATTGGCTGGGCGTAACGTACGTGCTAAGGAACGAGCATAATAATAATAATAATAATAATAATAATAATAATAATGTCAAAAGCCCTGGTGCTACACAAAGCTTAAATTCTCATCGCTCCTGATCTTTAGCGATTGGGGGCTTTAACATGTAACTGTTGGTAAATGAAATTAGGACATTAAATATCTCACTAAATATTTCCGATTTGCTTGAATTCGTTGCCAGGCTTTAACTAGTTAACCTGTCCCCTCGGGACAAACGATCTGAGTATATTTGTTCAGTGGCGTGTGTAGAGGAAACATTAAGTTTGAAGGATGTAGCCAAGGGGACTAGGAAGTCACTTCTAGATACTTCGATTATTGCAACGTTTTATACTGCTTTTATTAAAAGCAGTCTCCATATCGCGTACATTTGGCCGTGATGCAATGTGCCTGATATACCCATACAGGCACTGATGGCATCCTAGCAGTTCGCGTGAACCGATTCTTAAAATGATAAAAGCTTAGCGAACCGATTGGTAGATTATCCGTAAATAATCTTATATATTAATAGCCGATATATAAAAGTATAATTAATACCACTACTGGAAGTTCTACGGAGTATTTTCTGTGATGAACATAATTTATTCTGACAAAAGAAGTCATCTTGAAGTTAAAAAAGTGGCAAATCTTCTCGTCATAAATTTAATAGGTCTTCCATTGGATCTTTGGGACTGCAACGATTCAGTTCAAATATGGAAACCATAAACACAGCAGATGACACTAGAGTCAAAAAGCATCATACTTATGAGCAGAAATATGATGAGAACAGAATTTCAATCTGGAAATATCTTAATAAATAAATGTTTTCCATGAAATTATCAAAATGGTTTAATCCGTTTTGATACAATAAAGTGATTTGTTTTCATTCTCACATTGAAAGAAAATAAGCAGAATAGGTTTCTAAAGATGGTCTTCCTTTATAGAACCAGTTCCTGGAAAATTTTGGATGGCATTATTGTATATAGACCTGGGTAAGATGATAGCCATATTGGTTTTCGTGTATTTTGACTTTTTTTAGTTTGCCCCTCTCTAAAAAAATAATAATTACTATAATGATAATAATCGTACATATTGTACACAAGATAATCTGGGCTAAATAAAAAAAAATGGAGAGAAAGCAGGAAAATGGTTGAGCATAAACCACTTGTTCCTGTGGGAAATGAGAGTATACAGCTGCTGTCTGGGCTTCACCTGTGAGATGTGAACTGAAACAAAAAGGTTAGATATCATTACTGTCTAGAACAGCGTTTCTTCACCTTTTTACCCTTGCGTAACCCTTAAAATAAATTACACGTGTCAAGGAAGCCCTGCGCAAAAACAAAATAATATACCATATCTTTCTCATTTTATTTTCATTGTAGCCCATGTTGTAAATATCATGGTATATATTAGGTTGGTGCAAAAATAATGACTTAATAATGTCGTTTTTTGACATTAAAAATACGTAAAAAAACGACATTATTACGTCATTAACATAATATTTTGGAATAACTGGTTTAAGGAAAAATTAATACTTCTTTGTCAAATTTTTCAGTAATGCTAAATAAAATTCATACTGTTCATTTATAATACTTCATAAGGGAAGTTTTCGTTCACAAAAAAATTCTATTTACATTATTCGGACAATTATCTTCATCTTTTTCGCCATATTTATTACAACGCTTCGGCCGTTGTACGCTCCGGACTTCTTCAGGTAGTTGGAATGTCGAACTGAACACTTTATTTCGCTCACTGCAGTAGATTGTTCTAGTTCCACGATTAATGGGTGTCAGTTATCTCCTGTTAATTCCCCTCTCCAAGTACTCCACTGGCTTAACTCAAACTCTTTGGGTCCTGTCACTGGATCTAACTAACGCTTTTTTCCACTGTGCCATGTGCCCTTGAGGAACTAGAACAGTCTACCCCAGTGATCGAAATAAAGGGTTCAGTTCGACATTCCAATCACCTGAAGAAGGCCGGAGTATACAATTGCCGAAACATTGTGATAAACACGGCGACAAAGATGAGGACAATAGTCTGAATAATGTAAATAGTGTACATAATACCTCATCTCAGAAATATAGACAGATACTGAAGGGCCGAAACGTTGTAATAAATATGGCGACAAAGATGAGGACAATAGTCCGAATAATGTAAATAGTGTACATAATACCTCATCTTAGAAATATAGACAGATACTGAAGGTCCGAAACGTTGTAATAAATATGGCGACAAAGATGAGGACAATAGTCTGAATAATGTAAATATTGTTCATAATACCTCATCCCAGAAATATAGACAGATACTGAAGGGCCGAAACGTTGTAATAAATATGGCGACAAAGATGAGGACAATAGTCTGAATAATGTAAATATTGTTCATAATACCCCATCTCAGAAATATAGACAGATACTGAAGGGCCGAAACGTTGTAATAAATATGGCGACAAAGATGAGGATAATAGTCCGAATAATGTAAATTGTGTACATAATGCCTCATATCAGAAATATAGACAGATAAAAAAAATTCTTAACTCAAACGTTAAAAATTAACATAAGTATCAAATTTCACATACCTATAATATAAATATAAACAGAACGAAAACAGATAATTACTACGTCAGTTTTCTTTATTTTTTAATGCTTTGTGGCAATGTTAAAAAGACATGAGGCAAGTCAAGGCAAAATGTCCTGTGAACCAACAAATAGGCTAAGAAAATGTTACTTTCAGAATCATTTGATAAAGTGAAACATGCTTCTCTAATGTGAAGCCTGTGCCTGTGTTTTGCTACACAAATACTTAATTCGAGGTCGAACTTTAGATAAACACACACGGATTTCATTCTCATTTGAGATGAGATGATTTCTGTCATTGCTCTTGATACTTGTTAAAGGGTGATTAGGTATTTCTATAAGAATAAAGAAACAAAGAAATAAGTAACTTTAAGTACAGATCCCGTTCGCTGAGTGGGCACGGACTAGTGAAAGTGGTTTCACACTGGCGCCGTATAGACAACACTAAATATATTCTCAATGATTGTTATATTTTAAATAACATAAAAAGTTAGATAGTATGATGTCTATATTACAATAACCAAGAATATATTGTGTGTGTTTAGTAATATTACGTATATAAAATTAAATAAAAAGTCAAAAGTGCATTAGCTTATCTCATCTGTTCTCGCGGAACCCCTGGAGACACTTAGGGTTCGGGGAACCTCGGTTGAGAAACTCTGGTCTAGAAGGAAGGCAAACAATGCTGAATCATCGATATAGAGACACCAGGGGTTCGTTAGGGTGGCTGAGAAAGTAAAAGGAAAGGAGAAAAGACAGGAAGGTAATACCTCATCTCAGAAATATAGACAGATACTAAAGGGTCGAAACGTTGTGATAAATATAGCAACAAAGATGAGGAAAATAATGTAAATAGTGTACATATCTCACCTCAGAAATATAGACAGATACTAAACTTTAAAAGGGTTCTCTGCAATTTATGGCTTTTTTTTTGTCCATGCCATACTCTCACTGCAATGCTGCATATGACCTGTTAAGTTTTGTACAAAGATCTTCATTTGATCCCGAGGGTACGCAAAAACACATTTTTGTCAATTTATGGTGAGTTAAACTTTCAAGTCATATATCTCAAAACTACAAAAAGTACAGGCAGAACGTTTTTAATTTCCATTAACGTGTTCTTGTGGTCGCCCTCTCCCCACACCCACAAAAAGTATATATATTATTAGTATTATTACATGAAAATCATGAAACCAATAATGATAGAAGCCATTGGTTTATACCAACGGCTTTCCATACTTAATACTTCTCGTTTTCACACTGGCGTGGTCATGTTTAATGTTATGTGCTGCGGTGCGATTTTCACTTCCAGCGTCTCGTATGCACGAAGTATTTATAATTGCTATGTCCATGTATTGTTTAATATATTGTAATGTAATTGTCATCTTTGATAATGGCTTACGTAAGCCGAAAGCTTAGATTGGATTAAAAAATATGTATCGATATTGTGATTTTCTTTCTTCTTTTAATGATAATGTTATTAAGCTTATCAGACAATATGAAAAGAATTTACATAAAAAAAATAAATAGACAAAACTTGTCTTTATTATTTAATGAAACAGGCATCAATGAAAAAATGCTGCCTAAATATACACAATATATATATATATATATATATATATATATATATATATATATATATATATCATTACTGTGACTTTCGAGTATGAACATATGACAAGAAATCTTAGAAAGACTCAGTAATTTCTTTTAAAAATTCTGGCACAAATTTGGTGAACATGAAATACATACATTATATATATTCATTCATATACATTCTCTAATGAAGTTTTAATAAAAGCGAGATATGTTAGATTTTTAACGTTTCCTATTTGTTCTTTATCTTACAAGTCTGTCAGTTTCCGATCTATATTTAACCATTATTTGAATTCAATTCATTATATATATATATATATATATATATATATATATATATATATATATATATATATATATATATATATATAATTTTAAGACATTTTTATGCTTATACATTTTTTTTATAGATACAAGTATTTAAGTAAATGGTCTGTAATAAACAATATTAACAACTTTCAGGCTGGTAAATGTTGTTAATACTGTTTATTATAAACAGAGCATTTACTTAAATATTTGTATCTATAAAAAAAAGAATGTTTAAACATAAAAATGTCTTAAAATAATTGTCGGACTTTGTCCATATCAATATATATATATATATATATATATATATATATATATATATATATATATATATATATATATATATATAATTATTTATTTAAAAATATGATTCCAACTCGCGAGTTGGAATCATATTTTTAAATAAATAATTATATTTGTGCTCTACTTTCGTATCGAGCACTATTTTTTAAAAATAATAACAGAAATACTAAGGAACTTTGGATTATTTACCAAACCAGTTTCTTTCCTATTTTCTATATTTTCTCACACACACACACACACACATATATATATATATATATATATATATATATTGAATATATGCTAGTATATATATATATATATATATATATATACTAGCAGTATAACCCGTCTTTGACCGGGTCTTTAATTACTGGGAAATTTTGCCGTTCTTTTGGAGCAGTTTAAGTTTAAAGTCAGCCCACCCGAATATCAATATTAGTAACAATACTTGGGGGCGATTGAGGCGTATCCCAAATGGGGGGGGGGGTAACAATATGAATGGGGAGTGGCCCTGAAAATGTAACTGTATAATAATAAATAATATTATTGTAATAATTTAAACTGTTTATTTTTATTAAAGTTTTTATGAAAGATATATATTCAAGAACAGATAGTAAATAGTAAACCGTTGCTGAGAGTTATAATGGACAGGAAGTAGTGGAGAGCCATTGTCGCTGACAATTTGGACTCAAAAGCGGCACTGAAGAATTATCTATCAAACCGAAAAAATTTAATCCAAATAGGATGAAAACTGTGGCAATGCATAAACAACATCCGATCACACACACACACACACACACACACACAGACGTACACAATTTGAGAATTACGTATGAGGGATTGGAGGGCTGATTTCAAATTCCAGTCGAATCCATTACATTCACTTACGTGCTAATACCTTTGGGAAAGGTATGAATCCTCTTCTTCTACCCTGATTTATTTATTAAGACAAACAAAACAATTTATTATAATTTATAATAAAAAGGAGGCACTGTGGAGTAATGGATAGCTGCTCGGATTGTGGAATCAGAGAGCCGAGTTCGAGTTCCAGTCCCAGTCGAATCCATTACATTCACTTACGTGCTGATACCCTTGGGAAAGGTATGAATCCTCTTCTCCTCACCAGCTATGGGCAAATTCTCTAGCCTTGGATGGCAGCTGGTCTAGGAGAAGAACAACTCTGAATTGAAAACCTGCAGAGGGTGGTTTGGGGACCTTGCGAAACACGGTGCACGGCTTTTCAAAAAGTGTGGATGGTTTTGCACAAAGTTTTCACCGCTATAATCAAATTATATGTGCAGGTTGTCTGGACTGTTGTTTCCTAGGAACTGAGGTGCCTGACCCTCATACGTTGTATAAGAGTCCCCGGTAGGCGCGGGTCAAAAGCCGGCATCGATCAACGACGGGAGAGTCCACGATATATATATATATATATATATATTAGGTTGGTGCAAAAATAATGTCGTTTTCTCACATATGTTACTATGTGAGAAAACGATTTATCTCTCTATATATATATATTCTGTTTATACGTTATTTTAACTACATTTACCAGACTGAATATCTGAGAAATTTCATAGAATATATATATATATATATATATATATATATATATATATATATATATAATGAAAAACAAACCACTTTAAGGTACCATTACGATAATTTATTTCACCTAAATCCTTTTTTAAGGATTCAGGATCATCAGGTAAAACTTCCAACAACGAATTGAGAGGAAAAATGGGATTAGAAATTGGTGGGTAGTTTAATTTTTGTAATTTAATAGTGGGGGTTGAGAGTGGTAGTTAAACAGACAATATAAAGTATAGGGAGGGGTTAATTTTATATCTCTCTTAAGTATGTTTTATATTGGAGTAGGAGGAGTGACAGAACCTTGACCTCTTTAGATGGTTAATAAAACGGAAATGAATTGTAGAAAATGTATACAAGTGAGTCTTATGGTAAAAAGAGAGATAGGGGGGGGGAAGAGATGGAGTTGTTATAATTTTGTTTTAACAAAATTATGTAAAAGATAGTTTACAATGTTTGATAGAAAATTCGATGTCTGAAAAAAAATTTTGTTATTAACTTAAATGTTTAATTTTTTAAGTAAATAGTTTCAGGACTAAATATAACTATTATAGTAATAAACATATTTATCTAGGACATAAAGAAATATTTAAAATTTTAGTTTATTCACCCGACTAATTGTATTTCCTCAATATAAAAAAAAAAAAAAACAATAACAATAACATCTATTTTATTTATATATATATATATTGTGTGTGTGTGTGTAGAGTACTGAAAATGTGTCAGTTCTGTATATTTATGAAACGATTAGACGAAATGATTAAAACCCCGATTTGGGGTGGGGCGTGGAAGAAGTGCCGACGATTTT
>OZ010615.1:23438590-23441090 GCA_963932145.1 Acanthosepion lycidas | reverse complement strand
CTGACTGAAACATTGAAATGAATAAATTCTGTATTGTTTTTTTTTCGTTTTTTTTTTTTAACATTTTGTAGCTTTCACAGTTAAATTTTTATTTCTGACATGAACTTAATCCACCCCGGGGTTGATAAGACAGAAGACTGATGTCTTTGTCTTCTGAAATAGGCTATTCCAAATATTTGGGGTGATTTTGGCTTTTATTTTTTATTAATAACTCATATATATATATATATATATATATATATATATATATATATATGCGCGTATGTATGTGTACATAATATCTTTCAAGTTTCGCTTTGCAGAGGGCCATTCGCCTCGTTAGCTGGGAGCGGTAGGCAAGTCGCGCAAATAGTATTTCGGCCATAAAGGAAATCGCCACTTGATTGAATATTGAGTGGGGGGAAAAAGCACTGAGGGAGTGGCAGGATAAAAGCGCCCCATCGCCGCAGCGCCGGGGGCGGGTTGGATCAGCCTCTCAGGGAATTTGTTCAAGTGAGGACCAATAAGAAAAAAAGGAGAGAGAAAAAAAAAAAAATTAGTGGAAAGTATTGTCAAGAAATCATTTGCTCTGTTGCTCTAAATGACCAACAAAAGATGCAAGGACAAACGGAGGCGTTCGTGGATCGATACGAATCATTTGATCGATATAAATCGATGAAAAAGGGTTCTGGATAAAAACTGTTAATTTATAATCGGATATATGATTAAGATATCAATATGGTTTCGATAAAATGGCGTCTGTTATGCCAAATCTATCTATCTATCTATCTATCTATCTATCTTGGCCCGTTAATTATCTATTTTTCTATCTTATCCTGTTAATTATCTATCTATCTATCTATCTATCTATCTATCTATCTATCTATCTATCTATCTATTTCAACTAGTTAATTATCTATCTATCTATCTATCTATCTATCTATCTATCTATCTATCTATCTCAGTCTCATCATTATCTATCGTCAATTGAGGGAGGTTGCAACGGCCGACAAATTAATAGGCACTCCACTTGAAAATATGAACTTATATTAATTCCGATACCGAAAAATATTCCGTGAATCCTGTGAAAATACATTGAAAGATTTTTATATGAAATAGTTCTTGAAATTGTGAGAACTAAAGAAAATATGACTTTGATGCATATATATATATATATATATATATATATATATATATATATATATATATATATATATAATTTTATGTATACTATATATATATATATGTATGTATATATATATATATATATATATATATATATATATATGTATATATATATATATATATAGTCTCGACTCTCCGTATGAGGATCAAGCGGGTCAGTTCCTTGTAACCGACAGCCCGAAACCAGCACATCTGACACCAACACATGAGATTTGATTATAGTGGTGAAGGTTTTGTGCAGAACCATCCACACTTTTTGAAGGGCCGAATATAAACGACCCTCTTTTTGAATTCAGAGTTGTCCTTCTCCTAGACCAGTTGCCATCAAAGGCTATAGAACAAAGCCTGTCCTGCTATTTATCCTGGAACTGGAGGGAGCAGAAGATTCATACATTTCCCAAGGGTATTAGCACGTAAAAGAATGTAATGTAATCGACTGGAATTCAATATATATATATATATATATATATATATATATATATATATATGAAAAGTGTATGTATATAATTATATATATATATATATATATATATATATATATATAAATAGAAAGTGTATATATATGATTATATATATATATATATATATATATATATATATATATATATATATATGCAATTTATTATATATATATAATTATTTATATATTATATGTGCGGTACTTATTAGAAAGAGCTCAATATCAGAGACAGAGCTAACATATTTGATTGGATTGATGTGAGATTGTGACCCTGGGTTTCACGCTCTTGCGATCGTCAGAGAAATCGCAAAAGCTTGAAACCCAGGGTCACAATCCAACATCAATCCAACTATATATATATATATATATATATATATATATATATATATATATATATATATATATATATATATGCGTGTGTATCTCTAAAGAAAAGTAACAATTGAGGTTTAAAATACGTAAAAACTAACAATCTTTCTTGCAGCTCTTATTTTAGTTTTAATTGCAAGCTAACACAGATTAAATCTAATCTTTCTAATAAACAAAACACTTATTTCAAACCGAATTTAAATTGAACTGAATTATTTTTTAAATTGCTAAAATCGGCCATCTTCATAAATCTTTCAACACAACAAAATTCTCTTTATTAAAAATCCTTTAAAAAATAAACTATACTTTTCTTGAATTTGAGGAAGAATAATTGATTTAATGTTTAACTAATCTGAATTAAAGAATCTTTTAACACGGGTGGTTTTATGAAGTTTTGATCGATTTACCGCAACATTAATGGCAATTTTCTAAGCGTAGCTTAGATGTGGCACAAGGCCTAATGTATGGGGGCACCTAGTGAGGATCGTACTCGCTACGCAGTCGTAA
>OZ010615.1:23428590-23433590 GCA_963932145.1 Acanthosepion lycidas | reverse complement strand
AGTTTATGTCTAGTAGTAACTTATATAAAAGGATTTCACTGCTTTATTCGTGGCCGAGTCGGTTAAAGCACGTTGGGTTTCCTCTGCCTGAGGTGGAGAGGTGCACATTCGAATCCTGCCGTAGAGTACATATTTTTCCGTACTGAGATTTCTCAAATATTCAGACCGCTAGATGGAAATAAATAAATATATTGTTTAAAATAAACGGGGCGTCTACGCAAATATGGGTATCCATTAAAAATAATGTTTAAATTGCCAAAATCTGTCGGATTATTAAATAAAAAATCCCATTACATCTTTATACAAAATTATACAAAATACACTTTGCATGAAAACAATTCTTTTTTTTTTTTTTTTTTTTTTGCTATAGTCGCTGGACAAGAAAATAAGAAAAGCAATCGTGCATGTATAATATTATATTTTAGGAAAATTAATAAAAAAGTGGGAAAAGATTTATGATTACTTTGATTAAAAAAAAGAACATTTTTGATTTCTGTCAGAGTGGGAGATATTTCTTTAATAAGACTTTCGAACTCTAAACCGGTAGATATTAATTTCACTGTTATAAAGAACACAAAAGCCATTTTTTTAAAAATCCAAGCAAGGCGACATTGCCACTAAGGTGCAATGGGATACTGGGGGAGAAAGAGAATGAAAAGACTTTAGAAGGAACAGGAAATCCATTCCTCAACAGAAAACAAGAGATGAACCTGATGTCTACCCATGTAAGTGTGCACATTATATATAACGTTCATAGTAATAATAATAATAATAATAATAATAATAATAATAGAGTGTAAAACATTGTAAACAACGCGTTTACCGTCGTCTGTTGGTCTCTTGTGCGCCCGACGAGTTGAGTAAACAACGAAAGTTGCACACCAAACGTAGGTATATTATATATATTAGGTGGGTGCAAAAATAATGACGTAATAATGTCGTTCTTTGACGTTAAAAATACGTCAAAAAACGACATTATTACGTCATTATTTTTGCACCAAACTAATATATATATATATATGTATATATATATATATATATATATATATATATATATATATATATATATATATATATATATTGCGTCTATAAGGCACTATTCGACTTTGCGTGGACAAGCGCATGTTTTTCTTTAATAACATTTCGAGAATATTCAGACCGGGACAAAAAAAAAATATATATATATATACTTTTTAATAAATAAACAGAACGTCTACTCAAATATGGGTATCAATAAAAATAACGTTTAAAGTGATAACATCTGTCGAATCAGTAAATAAAAGGTCCATTACTTTTTTCACACACACACACACACACGAATATATATATATATATATATATATATATATATATATATATATATATATATATATATATATATATATGTATACGTACATATATATATATATACGTATATAGACATATATATATATATATATATATATATATATATATATATATATATATATGTATACGTACATATATATATATATACGTATATAGACATATATATATATATATATATATATACAAAAAGATTAGTAATTTATACAAATTGATAATTTAATTAACCTCCTTTCTTCCTTCCTTCCTTCCTTCCTTACCATAGAAACCTGCCAGAGTGCTCTAAATTCTTATTTTTTTAAATAAGATTTCTTGAATATTCTGGCTATTTGTCGAAACTAAATAAATATCTTGTTTAATAAATTAACGGGGCGTTTACACAAATATGTGCATCGACTAAAATAAAGTTTAATATTAAAAGAAAATATAAAAAAATCAGAGAGAAATTTAACGTATCAGTAAAGACAATATTAGCAAAATTAATATATATATATATATATACATATATATGTATATATATATATATATATATATATATATATATATATATATATATATATATATATATATATAAACACAAACACAGAGACACACGCAGGCATATGCACACAGACAGACACACACACACACATATATATATGTATGTATTGTGTATTTTGGCAGCTAACCATTTTTTTTATACAATTTCTATTGAAAACAACTGAAAAAGCACTGCAGTTAAGCTTTCTATTATATCTTGTAACATATTTTATACATATAATTTGTAAAAATTTAGAATCTTCAAATATTCAAGCTGGTCGACTAAATAAATATGCTGTTTCATAAATAAACAGATTATCTACTCAAATATGGCTATGCACTAAAAATAACGTTTAAGTTATAAAATCTTTGGAATCCATACATACACACAGACACACACTTATATATATATATACATATATATATATATATATATATATATATATATATATATATATATATATATATATATAATTATTTTTTTAAAATATGATTCCTTCTCTACGTAAGAGTTCTCATGTTTAAAAAACAAATGCCAAAAACACTGATTCATCCTTAAGCGAAATATATTGGAATAACTATTCTTGAAGTTTACGCATCTTTATAAGTATATTCAGGACTAAAGAACTTTGGATCATTTACCTAACGTGTTCTTTCCTTTTTTTCTATATATTTGCGCGCACACACACACTATATATATATATATATATATATATATATATATATATATATATATATATATATATAGTTGCATTGATGTGTGTTTTTGGCTCTATCACTGATTTTGAGCACATTCCAATAAATACGGCGCATATATAATATAAATAAAAAATTACACACACACACATATATATATATATATATATATATTCAAGAGGATAAAATCCAGGTGGAGCTCAATGTACAGTACAGAGCAAGAATATATCTATCTTATCTAGATAACCATGGAATATTAATGTTTGAGCCTTTACGTACATACATACATACATACATATATATATATATATATATATATATATATATATATATATATATATATATATATATATATATATATATATACAGTATGGGTCGTTATATTCACTAACGTGCAAATACCCTTGAGAAAGATATGAATCCACTTCATTTCCTCCTCTCTATGGGTTAATTAGTAAGACTTGTATAACTAAATCATTATTATCTCAAATGAAAATTCTTAAGATCTAAAAATATTTTCTGGCTTTAAATAACATCTAAAGGGTTGATAAGCCGTAAAAAATCAATCAATATTCTTAAAAATGAAGATGGATACTACTACAATTGGGCCGCTGCAGTTAAGTAGCTCCGCTCTCTCCCGACAATTGGGCCCGCTCTGTATTGTGTCTTCGTACATGACTTCAATAAGCTTGGGCAATTACCCCCTAGAAATGATGATTCGATTAAACCAGGAATGAAGAAAGAAAGAAAAAAAAAGTATTAATCCTATTCTTCAAGAATCGAACTCCCAAACCCTTTTTTTTTAACACACTTCGTAGGTCAAAAGGCGTGGTTACCAGTTCGGCCACGGAGCGCGACGGTTATGGAAAATTCAGTATAACCTGTTAAGGAAGACGCTTCTCTCATTGAGCCATCACATTTATATCTGCTAACTTAAGGGGCACTTCGGCACGGTGTAATGGTTGACAAGCTTGTCTCGCTAGATGAATTAGGATTGAATAGTGAATTAAAATTAGAGATCGAGAGAAAACATGTTTTCTCCTAGTCTCTGACAAAGCTTTAATAAAAGTGAAACATGGTAGATTTATATACGTTTAAAGTGATACATATACAGGGTGTCCATAAAGTTCGTGTGCACTTTAAAAATTTATAACTTTATTTGTATTTGCGATAGAAATAATCTGTAAAAAATGTTATAAAGTTTAATGTACCTAGTTTTAAGTATATCTAAAATGACTGATGTGATTTCAGGAATTACTGTAAATCAGTTGGCAAATGTTTTCCGTGAACTGCAAAATCGTATTACCCTTTGTATTGCTAATGATGGAGGAGATGTGTAAACTTAAATAAAATTTCAATAAAACCTTAAAAGATATAGATTTACAAATTATTTCTATCGCAAATACAAATAAAGTTACAAATTTGTTAAAATGCACACGAACTTTATGGACACCCTGTATAATTAATTACTTATATATATATATATATATATATATATATATATATATATATATATATATATATATATATCTTCAGAATTATTCGAAGAAATTTAACAATATGTCGACATGGAAAACTAAAATAAATTCTTAGAAAAAGAAATAAAAAATAAAATGAATTTACCAATATCCAGAAGTATGCTTATAAAAGACTGTTTCCTTTTTCAGATTTCGAGTTTAATGTAACTAAAAAACATTTCGCATTTAAACTTGTATTGATAAAGTTACGTTGACGAAACGTGTCAACGATGACTAAGAAATATATTTTCAAATTTTCTCTTTTTTATCTAATCTCTCTTACCTTCAGAATTATTTTGACAAATTTAACACACAGACACACCACGCAACACACACACACATATATATATGTATATAAATATCTGGAAAAAGAAAAACAGATGAAAACTACAGACAAAGTTCAGCTTCAGAAACAGTCATTCGCTCCTGTACTTCACTGCTACTAACAAGCAGGAAATTTTTCTCCTGATGATGGCCATGCTGGCCGAAACTAGTCGAGGAACCTAAGTTTTAAAAATAAAACAAAACTATTAATATAAAACCCAAAGTGTTTGAAATTTTAATTCTTAACATATTTTTATTGTTTAATATATATATATATATATATATATATATATATATATATATATATATATATATATGTAGGTATGTATGTATAGAGCTAAATAAATTAAATGGATTGGAATCAAAGAGGATGATAAAATAAAGAAAAAATGAAAATTTCTGTCATTTTTGTCTGTTTTCTCTCAATCTCTGACGAAACTTTAATAAAAGTGAAACATGTTAGAATGAGATAAGTTTCGTATTTGTTATTTTATCATATATATATATATTATATTATATATATGAATATTATATATATATATATATATATGCATACATATATATATATATATATATATATATATATATATATATGTATGC
>OZ010615.1:23381090-23423590 GCA_963932145.1 Acanthosepion lycidas | reverse complement strand
AGAAAATCTTACCCGTGAAAACGTTTGTTCATTTTCTGCTGGATATACGACTCACCTTGCTTAAATAACAGGGACATTCCTTTTTTATTTATTTTTTTCCAAATGTTTTTCTTTCTCGGACATTAAATAAGACATAAAGCATTTTTAAATGATACATAATTTTTAAATATTTTTTTTTCATTTTTAATATCAAAATTATATAACTGCAAAATATTTAAAAACGGTCATACAATAAGTCAGACGCCACTTGTTTAATAAAAAATAATAGAGAATTGACAGTAGCAGACGATTGATCAGAATAGGTGAAGTCGTATTCAGATACCTACCTGATGACAACCGGTAGAAACCCGTTCTATGGCGCACGGAAACACATCATAGCCATGGTATTTTCTTACCCTATCAAGGACATTCATTTGAGCGCCTTTAATTTTATAAGCTGTTGGAGTGTTATGCTTTTAATCCGTGGTGATCTTTTGAAAAATCTTCGGGATCATTTCAATTTGAAACGAAGACTTGGATTTGTGGCTTTTGGTTTGTTTGTTTGGTTTTTTTTTTTGTTGTTTTTTTTTTTAACAAAAAAAGAAACAGTTCACTTTTTTTCTTGTAATAAAAAAAAAAGATCTTTGTGGGTCTGTTTTAAATCTTAACCATTTGTTAGATCAGACTGATCAAAATGAAATTTCCTCTTGAGATTCCACTCAGATGGTATTGGTCCATATGAAGCCAAAGATATAGAAGAAAGTAGTCCGTTGTTAAACCTATCGTCTGATCAATAGTCCTTGTGTGCTTTCAAGAAACGAGAAGTAAAGAGAGAAAGAACGAGAGAAAGCGAGAAAGCAAGAGAAGTTGAAGAGAACTAAAGATTCGAAGTACAATGTCGTTTTCAAGCCCGAAAACGAGGTCTGGTAAGAATGGCAATAACATGCAAATTAAGCTCGAATAAATAGAATCATTTGTTTGTGTTTTAACGTTTTTGTTAATCGGAAAAGGAGAAATTTGTGGTTTTCTATAAAAATCTAGCTAGAAGGTTGGGAGCTGTTATTGCTATATGGTGACGGCCGCGGTAAATACGGCGTTCGACATTGTAAAATGAAAACAACAAGAGTTTTTCTTTTTTTTAAACTTGGATTTCTGTTTATATTTTGGGGGTGGGAAGGTGAGTAAATGAATAATGAATTAAAAGGCGAATGAGAACATGAAAGAATGAATAGAGAAAAAGGAATGTGGCAATGAAAGAGAAAATTTGAGAAACATGAAAGATGGAATCCTTGCAACAAAAAGAAAGAAAAAGACAAGAAAGAAAAAGAAGGGAGAAGTATAAAGGAAAGAAGAAAGGGGTCTGGAAAAAGAAGAAAAAGAAAAAAAAAAAGGCCTGAAGGATAGAATGAGTGAATGAGAGAATAAATGGAAAAGAAGGAAGGGAAAAAGAAAAAATCGATAAAAGAAAGTTAAGAAGAAAAGAAGAAATATAGTTTGAAGGAAAAAGCGGGAAAATAGTTTTCAGAATTAAAAAAAAAAAAAAAAAAAGGAAAAACGTCGAATAAATATTGAATGAATTTTGAAAGATATTTAGAAAGGAAGAGAAAATCTGGAAAAGAATCTGGGAAGAGTGTATTAGGTTGGTGCAAAAATAGTATCGTTTTTTGACTTATTTTTTAACGTCAAAAACGATATTATTTTTGCACCAACCTAATATATGTAAAATAAATGAAACGAAAATAGGCAAAGCAGATATGAAGAAAGACAGAAAAAAAATTGATTAAGAAAAAGGAAAGGAGAACAAACAAAAGAAGAAATAAAAAAAAAAGAAAAGTAAAAAAAAAAAAAACAAAGAAAAAGAAAGAAAAAAAAAACAAGAAAGGAAGCAAATCAAAGAACAAAAAAGAAAGAAAAATAGAAAAAAGAAGGAAGGGAAGGAAGAAAGAAAGAAAGAAAGAGAGAAAATAAAATAAAGAAAGACAGGGAGGAACAAAATAGGAAAGAGAGAAAAAAAGAATAAAGAAAGAACAAAATGAAAGAAAAGGTAAAAAAGGAAGAAAAAAAGACTGGGGGGGGGGAAGCAGAAGAGAGACAACAAACGAATGAAGGAAATAAAGAATAAAAAAGAAAAGCAAAAATTATTTCACTAAAAGAAAGAGCTTGATGGAAATATGGACGGAAAAAAAAGAAAGAAAGGAGAGAAGAAAGAAACAAAGAAAGAGAGAGAAAGAATAATAAATAGAGGAATGAAAAAGAAAACGTAAATGGAACAAAGAAATAAAAATAGCTGAAGAAGAGGGTTTTATAGTAAGAAAGAAAATGAAGAAAAAATGGAAAGGAAAAAAAAAAGATGATCTGAAAAAGAAAATATAAATAAAAGCATGAAAAATACGAATGAAATAGAAGATTCTACAGAAAATGGCCGTAAGTTATAATTAGACAAATACACTCACAAAAAGAATATTTAGAAGGAATGAAATAAAGAAAGAAAAGAGATAATTAATGAGGGAAAAATTAAATCATTAATTCACCAAGAAACTCATAGGTAAGTATATATGTATATATATATATATATATATATATATATATATATGAAGAGAAACCTCATATATATATATATATATATATATATATATATATATATATATGTATATATATATGTATATATATATATATATGAAGAGAAACCTTATATATATATATATATATATATATATGTATATATATATATATATATATATATATATATATATATGAAGAGAAACCTCATATATATATATATGCGTGTGTGTGTTTGTGTGTGTGTGTATAAATATATATAATTTATTCGAAAATTATAACATAAATATGTTATAAAATCACTACAAATATAGCCATTTTGTTTCAACTTTTCTGGTGTCTTGTGTGTGTATATATATATATATATATATATATATATATATATATATATATATATATATATATGCAACGTGTATTTGGACAGCAATCTCTCTTATCTATTTATATACTCACTCACACACACACATATATATATATGTACATACATACACACACACATATATATATCTATATCTACCTACCTATCTATCTATCTATCTATCTATATATATATATATATATATATATATATATATATATATGTATATATATTATGTATTGTCCTTTTTTGTCTTTTCTATTGGTAATATCGTTAATTTCTATACGTTTTCTCCTGACTTTCTTTTCTTTTTCTTTTTCTTTCCTCCTTCTTTTTTTATTATTTTTTTATCTTCTTTCCTTTCACTTTATATAAATCCTTTTTACCTTTTATGGAGATTTTCCAAAGACGGAAAGTGAATCAGTGTTTTATTAATCGTAATTCTGAATAAGATCGTTTAGTACCATCATTGTTTCCACCTGAAGAAACGCTGATTTAACGGTGAAACAAAATGTACAATTTTGTAGTGGATATTTACATGTTCTAACGTAACAGTGTACGAGAAAGACATTTTGGTCACGAACACAGAAAAAGAGAATGTCTCATATCGAGAATATTTAACATCGAAAAGGATAAAGAAAAAAATTAATTATTTTTAATAATATGTGGAAATCTCCACCCTTTGCCTGATGACGGTCGCGAGACCAGAAACCCGTGTAGCAAAATTATGGAAAATAAAACATATTTTTTTAAAAATCGACATTACATCCAAAAACGTTTGCGGTTTCTCTCTTCTTTTTAATATGCACACTTTTCTTTCGTTGGAACTACTATAACCTCTTCCCTTATATATATATATATATATATATATATATATATATATATATATATATAAAAAAGTCTATACTTCTATCCATTGTCAAGGATGTTTTATTTATTTTTTAATTTTAACTAAACATATGTATTATTTTATGTGGGTATCTAAAGTTACACGATTGTTTTTAGTTCCAAACACGGTCACCACTTTATAGCCGTATTCATAGTAGATGTTAATGAGTGTTGCCTTTTACCTTTTTTATTAATAATGTTTCCATTATTTTAACCTCTTTTTACATGTGGATGATGCTATTATATTTGTTTTATCAACTAATTTGTTACGTATAGATTTTGATAGGTCTCCATGTTTATTTAAATGAGACCTAATTGAGCTATGGTCAGAGAGATGTAGCGTAAAATTTGTATATATCCAGGGTTTATCAAAAAGACTTTTATAAACTTTGGGGGAGAGTTTTTCACACCAAGACGAGAACAAAACTCAATATAAAAATATGTCCTCCGACAGTTTGTAGAATGTCTTCTTCGTGGTCAGGTGTACGAGCGGTCTTCCTTGATCCATTGTTTATGGTGTCACGGATCCTGTCTCAGCAACGCGACGATAAACAGCAAAGGTTGGATGACTCGTCTGTCTTTGGTCTGGAAACGCAATCTGATGCAGCAGCCGTGCAGCCTCGCGTCCATTACTATTCTCTCAGTCATATGTAAAAATCATATCTGCCTACTCACGATAGTAATATTCCGCCATTGTTAAACGGAACACTTCTCAGTTAACTCACGAATATATAATTATATATGGACCTTTTTCCTTGTTTTGGCGCGATGAATCCACCACCAAATTTTGTAAAAATATTTTTGATACTCTATCTCTCTCTCTCTCTCTCTCTCTCTCTCTATATATATATATATATATATATATATATATATATATATATATATATATTAAAAAGAAAGAACAGTAAGATACATAATCTGGTGTTCTTATTGATATTTTTAGTTTTAGTTTTAGAAAACACTGCTCAGTGTAAATTCACAAAGCATGAATATTATAAATTAACTGATTTAAAATATGGTTTCTTCGCTACACAGGAATTACCATGTTTCAAAAACAGAAGCTAAAAACTTCAAATTTAATTGTATAACTAAATTAAAAGCATTATGTCTGTTGCATCATCAAGCGAATTTTGGAACTAATGCTTTTAATTTAGTTATATAATGTTTTTAATTTAATTATATAATTTAATTTAATCATATAATTTAATTTAATTATATAATTTAATTATATAATGCTTTTAATTTAATTATATAATTAATTATATAATTAAATTTGAAGTTTTTAGCTTCGATTTTTGAAACATGGTAATTCCTGTGTAACGAAGAAACCATATTTTAAATCTGTTAATTTATAATATATATGTGTGTGAGTGTATATATATATATATGTGTGTGTATGTATTTGTATATATGTGTGTATATATATATATGTGTGTATATATATATGTGTGTGTGTGTTTATATATATATATATATATATATATATATATGTTTGTGTGTGTGTGAAATGTGTATGAATATAAATATAAATATGTATATATATATGCAATTTATTATATATATTATTTGTCTGATGATCGCAAAAGTGTGAACCCCACGGTACAAACTTACATCAATCCAACTATATATATATATATATATATATATATATATATATATATATATATATATATATATAATTATTTATTTAAAAATATGATTCCAATGCTACATAACAGTTCTCATGTTTCAAAACAAGAGCCGAAATTTTCAATATAATTATTTGAATTAAATTGAATCTCTGTTCCATCTTCAAGCGAATTTTTTTTTCTTTTTTGGAATCAATATATATAAATAAAATTAACAAATCGGAAACCTCAGGAAGCCATGGTAATATTTTATATTTCGCGAAAGCGATAAAATTCGGTTTACGCTTCGTCAGACCTTGCGGTTTCAAAATAGGATTTATATTCTCCCTACCAATTAACTTTATCAATATATTTAAATTAAAATTTCAGATAGAGGGCATATCTGTAAAAAGACAATATGAATAAAGACAAAAGGAAAACTTACCTGGGCTTACGCATTTCATCCTCTGAGGTATTTGCCTTGATACAGTCCCTCAGAAGACGAAATATCTTTTCCTTTTGTCGTTATTCACACACACAAACACACAAATATATATATATATATATATATATTACGAAATGGACAAAGTCCGACAATTTATTTATTAAAGACATTTTTATGTTTAACGTTCTTTTTATAGATACAAGTATTTAAGTAAATGCTCTGTTTATAATAAACAGTATTAAATAACATTTACCGGCCTGAATGTCCGAGAAATTTTCATAGAAAATATTCGTCCATTTCGTAATATATGACGTCATTTGTTTACATTTGATACGCCATGAGCAGTTATGAATATTCGAGATTCATGGAAGATTGAAGTTTATAAGCAGTAAATTCGACCTTGCCTACCGAACGCTTCTTTGTAGCCTAACGGTAAGGCACGTATAGGATGCAGGTTCGAATCCTGTCAAAGGACGAATATTTTCTATGAAAATTTCTCGGACATTCAGGCCGGTAAATGTTATTTAATACTGTTTATTATAAACAGAGCAAATACTTAAATACTTGTATCTATAAAAAGAACGTTAAACATAAAAATGTCTTTAATAAATATATATATATATAAATCGGCTCTTTAAATGGGATAAACATATTTGATATTATTGAGAAATCCAATTTTTGTTAAAATATTGGGATCTCTTGTGAGAAAAATCGCAGTATTCGAAATATTCAGGCTGAACACAAATAATTCCGGTTATACAAGTGTAGCGGTAATGATAGCTCGAGATTGTGATTTTTGCTGGAAAAAATTTCCGCGGGAAAAAATATTTGGCGGGAAAAATATTCGGCGTGGAAAATTTTCGGCGGGAAAAATATTTTGTGGGAAATCGTAACCTGAGTGTGATGTAAAAAGTGAATGTATGTTCGTAATTCTTTTTAGCAATATTAAGAAAAAATTCGGAGAAAGAATTTACATATAACAATTGTTTACACTCACTTTTTTGCTGTTTATATTGAATTCTAAAGAACAAAGAAAATGTATAAATTCACTTTCATATGCAGAAGACATTTCGATTAAAAAAATCTAGCGATGATCAACTGGGATTTAATAGTGTTTTCGCTTCTTATTTAATTTAATAAAGGGTTAAAAGTATTTTAAATGAAATGCATATTCCAAATTTCGTATGGTAGAATAAACGCATTGTTTCTTTATATCTTTGTCTATTCTTCATTACTCGGATTGTCTGGCATCTTGTCAGGTCCCGAGATTAAGATTAAATGAAAAATTAAATGAAACTATCTTGGGCTAAGAAAACGCGAAGAAGAAAGAAAGAAAGAAAGACAGAAAGAAAGTACGAACGAACGAACGAACGAACGAACGAAAGAAAGAAAGAAAGAAAGAAAGAAAGAAAGAAAGAACGAACGAAAGAAAGAACGAGCGAACGAAAGAAAGAAAAAGAAAGAACGAACGAACGAACGAACGAAAGAAAGAAAGAAATAACGAACGAACGAAAGAATGAAAGAAAGAAAGAAAGAATGAAAGAATGAAAGAAAGTACGAACGAACGAACGAAAGAAAGAAAGTACGAGACGAAAAAATATAATACGAAATCAAAAAAAAAAAAATTCAACCTTAGCGTTTCGACTGCACGCTCCAAGAGTTTGTATCCCTTATCAATAACATATTTCAAAAAAACATATTTCGATTCGCATTTAATTTTTTCGTCTCTGATGCTACCTGAATTTTACCAAAACCAAAATAATTTCCATACCTGAAGAAGGCTGAATGTACGGTTGAAAGTACTTCCTTATTAAAGAAAGACCTTATACAGCTTATAATTTTTAAAAACAAGGATCATAACATTCATCGAGTGATTTGTAGGTTAATGTCCCTTTAAAAATTTGTTAGCGATGGGATTTCGCCATTTTATATAATTAACTTTACTAATCTACTTTTTGTATGAATGATTCATTTTATATATATATATATATATATATATATATATATATATATATATATATATATATATATATATATATATATATGGCTTGGCATCATTCCTAATAACCGTTACATATTACTTTATTGTAGATTATTTTAAACTTTAAAACAAAACTTAACGATATTTAAAAATCGTGTTTAACTTCCAGTGATATTTAAAAATTGTGTTTAATTTATGGCGATACAGTGTAACCCGGATATAAGAGACCCGGATATAAGAGAAACACGGATATAAGAGACATTTTCTCTGGTCCCAAAATAGACCAAACACGGATATAAGAGACATTTTCTCTGGTCCCAAAATAGACCAAACACGGATATAAGAGAGACCCGGATATAAGAGACTTCTTATCCGGTCCCGACAACTCTCTCATATCCGGGTTACACTGTATTTAGGATTTAGTCTATAAGGATATCTGAAAATAGTGTTTAGTTTAGTGATATCTAAAATAATATTTAATTTGCAGTGATATTTTAAAATGGGGTTTAGTTTATAGCGAAATTAAAAAATAGGGTTTAGTCTATATCGACATTTAAAAATAGTATTTAATTTGCAGTGATATTTAAAAAAAGTGTTTAATCTATAGCAGTATTTAAGAATAGTTTTTAGTCTATCGCGATATTTAAAAATAGAGTTTAGTCATTAGTGATATTTAAAAATAGGGTTTAATCTATAGTATATAATCTAGCTATTTAAAAACTGTCATATTTTTAGATTTCCAGTGTCTGTTGTATAACTCCACCCGAACATTTTTGCTTTTTCAAACACACACACATACAGAGAGAGAGAGAGAGAGAGAGAGAGAGAGAGAGAGAGAGAGTGATATCCGTGTTTCTCTCACATTTTCTCTGTCTTTCTTTCACACATCTTATACTTGCTTTCTTTTACCCTTTCTCACTCTCTAACGTAACCTCTTTCAAACACACTTTCATTTTCTCTCTTTTTTTCCACACTTGCTCGCTCCTCCCCCCTGTCATTATATCTTTTATTCACGCACGCTCATTATATTTCTTTCATATTTATACTCTTTCTTTTTATCTCTCACTCACTCTCTCTTATTTATACACTCTCACACACTCGCTTTCTCTTTTGCTCTAATACAGCGATACACACGCGCACTCACATGCACATACCCACAGGCGCGCACACACAATTCAATATAAAATGCTTCTTTAATCTAATTTCGAAATCAGTCATAATTAAGACCAATGAATAGGAACAACAAAGAAACGCCAATCTAAACTAATTCAAAAGTCAAGTTGGTCTGATTAAAACCTTTTAATTTGACCAGGTTAAATATTTTTCTTCCTTTTTCATTTCACTTTTGCTTTTTAAACGGGATTCTTTTTTATTTTTTTTAATCCAAGACTTGTACTTTAATTTGAGGTTTGAGAGAAAAAAAGTGAAGAAGTAGAAAAAAAAAGAGAGAAAAAAAAAGAAGAAAAAGTGAGGAAAACGGAAAGAAAAAGAAAAGAAAAACGGAAAAAAGAGGAAAAGAAAAAAAAAAAACAGGAAAAAGAAAAAAGCGAAACAATGGGAAGAAGAAAAAAGAGAAGAAAAACGAGAAAAAGCAGAGAAAAAAGGGAAGAAGAAAGAAAGCAAGAAAGAAAGAAAGAAAGAATAAATGAAATATAAAGAAAAGAAATATCTAACAGACGTACGATGGGAAGGAGGATACTGTTATAAGCAAGGTGATAAAAACAACAAAGATCACGATACTAGTTCAAGCATTTCACAGCATAGTGACATTTAATATTAAAACTTCGGACTTTACTTTGATCTCGATTAAGACAATGGTTGTTCAACCGATTCGTTCTCCGACCTTCGGTAAATTAACTTTTCTCTTTAAATAAAAAGGGTGGTCTCTTGCAATTAACGCCGCTCCCATAAATAGTAATCTTGAATAAATTCGATTACTTTTGTTCTAATCTCTCTCTCTCTCCCTCTCTCTCTCTCTCTCTCTCTCTCTCTCTATATATATATATATATATATATATATATATATAGTTTAGAGGAAAAAGATGTGGGAATTGGCGCTTTATTCAGTGTGCTTTAGACGGCTTGGACACGCATAGTCCATCAAGGCTGAATTAGTCTTTTAACGGAAGGCACATCTTCTTGAAAACGTAAACAAAGTCGGATGAGACGAAGTTTCCCCCCGCCCGCCCTGCTGTTAATGGGGGCACTCAGCTACGGAAGCCAGTCGGAGGACATATTTTCTTTATTAAGCCTCTGGGATGAACAGGCCGCCAATAGATTTAATACACATGGTTGAAAGAAGGAAAAAAAATCAGGGCGTGTATTCAAACACGTGTATCTACCAAAATATAATCTTTAAATTAATAAGAAATAACGTTGGATTAAAAAAAAAATTCATTAATTCCTTACTAATTATCTATGTATCTCTCTCTCTCTCTCTCTCTCTCTATATATATATATATATATATATATATATATATATATATATATATATACATATATACATATATATATATATATATATATATATATATATATATATATAATCTAATATAGAAGATTAAAACAAGAACTATAATAAATAATATAAAGCTCTACTCTGTATTGAGCCGTTTTTAGAAATTAAATGCTACGGACAGTGGAATTATAGTCCATTTATTCTCTTATACCTGAATATATATATATATATATATATATATATATATGAGTGAACATTGAAGTCAACACTCAGAGGCGACAGGCTGTTTTATGCTAGATGCAATCGTCAGGCCGCACATCTTAAAACTATATTTCTTCACACACACACACACACACACACACACACACACACACACACATATATATATATATATATATATATATATATATATAATGAGAGAGATTTGAGAGATAAAAAAACAGCCAAGATAATAATATTCATAATAAGATTAATAATATTTTTTGCATATTAGTCGGCCTTTGACCAAGGGGAAACGAGAATATATATATATATATATATATATATATATATATATATATATATATATATATATATATGTAATGAAAAAAAATTGAGAGATTAAAAACTACCATAATAATATTTCTTGTGTAATAGTCGGCCTTTTGACAAAGTGGAAACGAGAAATATATATATATGTCTATATCTATCTATCTATCTATCTATCTATATATATATATATATATATATATATATATATATATATATATATATATATATGTAATGAAAGAAATTTGAGAGATTATTAATTAATTAATTTACTTTACCGTATTTTCCGGCTTACAAGACGCAATTTTTTCCTAAAACATACCCTGAAAAATACGTGTCAGTCTTCCAAGATGAATGTAAGGCAACGCCCAGCCTCAAGTAAGTTTCAACGGTCACCGAATTGGCTTGACTGATAGGGACGTGGATTTGTATATTGAGTCATTACACAATAATGCTAGCTATCTAATTCAGTCTTTTATATGATGTAACCTCAGCACTTAGCTGTTACAAGTATTTCCAAAACCATAAACCTTCCTGGAGCCGAGTCACAAGCTTAAACATGCTCTGTTTACTAGCAGCGGCAGGAGCCATTCTGCTCTTGACTAGCATATTATTGCCATACAAACAAAATCGAACGAGTGATTAATGTAAATAATACGTGGCGCCAGCATGTGAAGGACTCTTGGTGAATGTGTTGTTGTATGAGAATAACTTGTTTTTTCTTAGAAATTTCTTTCCAATATCAGAGTGTATGTATATATGTATGTACGTATGTAAATTATTTTCAGATAGAGTGTATCTGTGAAAGAACAAACTGAATAAAAACACAAAAGGAAAAACTATTCTTAACCGACGCGTTTCGCTCTCTCAGGGACTTTATCAAGGCAATGTAGGTTTTATTTCGTTGCGCGTATTTATATACAAAATCAAGGATGTCATTTGGTTTATCAAGGCTTTCAAATTTTAGAACGTTCATTAATATTCATCAGGGGTTTGAAAGGTCACTCAAAGCAAGTGGAGGACACAAAAGTGTCCTAATTCAAATTCTGGTAAGACAAAAGTAAGCGAGTAATATTCAATATTTTTTTTTAAGCAAATGAATATTGTTTAAATTGTGGTCAGATTGTTATGGCTTGGAATCTACTTATGTGCTATATATCTTCAAAAACACGAGGTGATGTATTTAACTAGTTTTGTTTTTTTAATTTTACAACATCGTTGTGGTCGTGTATGTTGGCTTGGGAGGGGAGTAATTCTTTCAGGAAGAGTGAGATTGGAAAGAAACAGGGCCTAGATTTATATTTTGATAATATTCGAACGAGAGAGAGAGAGAGAGAGAAGGGTGGGGAAGAAATAGATAGATAGATAGATAGATAGATAGATAGATAGATAGATAGATAGATATAAAAAGGCGAGATTTTTATGAACTCGCTATATGAATCCTTAACTGTAGATAAAAATAGTTGGTTGCAGGTGGCTGAACAGAGAAAGAGTCCGAGAGAGAGAGAGAGAGAGAGAGAGAGTCCGAGAGAGAGAGAGAGAGAGTCCGAGAGAGAGAGAGAGAGTCCGAAAGAGAGAGTGAGAGTCCGAGAGAGAGAGAGTCCGAGAGAAAGAGAGGGAGAGATAAAGTTATAGAAATGGAGGTAAAAGTGTGAGGGGTAGCAAAAAGCGGGGGGTATATCGAGGAAGTCGGTTGTCCTCATGTAGGTTTAACATAAGTATGAAAAAGAACAGCCCCTTCATTAAACACACACGCATGCGCGTAGGCACTGCCACAACGTAAGGACTCCTCCCATCAAGACGGAACAAGCTAGAGAGAGAGAGAGAGAGATCATGAACGCTCTTTCTGATGACTCAAATAAAAGAGACCGCTTCCCGGCAACCACCGGCACCTTCCCTCACCCCAGAAAAAAAAAAAGAAGAACCTGTACTCGATGACAATAATTTATACTCAGAGAAGAACTAACTTGATTAAGAGCCATTTTGTTGGCCATCTTGATTTGGCACCTTGTTCGCGTCTTTGATCAATAGACGTTCTCCTTACTCATCTTGTAAGGATGTTTCTTGATCGCCGGGCGAATAGCGAACAATCTGGCAACTAATCACACGGCGGCATTTTTCGGCAAACTTCTCATTACTTTTGCCAAAATCGGCGTTCAGCAGTTAGTTGGTAAATTCAGGCAACATGAGGCTATGAAGCGATGTACATACATATTATCATATATATATATATATATATATATATATATATATATATATATATATATGTAGCAATCCTTCTTTTATGCATGCTTCGGTGAGTATGACAGAAAAGGAATAGATTTGAAGTTTTTTTTATCTAGTTATGCTAGTCTTTTTACAATTATTCTTTTTTTGAGAGCTATATGTACGGAGAAACTGGTACAATATTTTTTATTGCCTCGAACGCTTTCGGCTAGTTCATCAGCCATTTTAAATTGAAGTGTGAGAGATTGTTAGTATGTTTGCTTTGTTTCTGTATTTAAAATCAATTTCATATCTTTTAATAGATTAGATTGATATCATACCTTAATAAGTTAATAAGTGGATCTGCGAAACTTTGATCCGGAAGTCGTCGGACATTTTTTTTTCTGTTCTTTATATTAATGCGCTGTTGTTTTTAGAAGAAGAAGAAGAAGAAAGGAAGAAGAAGGAAAAAGATGATGAAGAAGAGAAAGAAGAAGAGGTGGAGGAAGAAGAAGAAAAGGAAGAAGGAAGAAGGAAGACAAAGAAAAGGAAGACGAAGAAGGAGAAGGAAAGGAAGAAGGAAGAAGTAGAAGCAAGAAGAAAAGGAAGAAGGAAGAAGAAGGAGGAGGAAGAAGAAAAGAAAGAAGAAGAAAAGGAAGAAGAAGAAGGAAAGAAAGACGAAGAAGGAAAGAAAGAAAGAAAGAAGTAGAAGATAAAGAAGCAGAAGAAGAAGACGAAGAAAAGGAAGAAGTAAGAAGAAGAGGAAGAAAGAGGAGGAAGAAGAAGACGAAGAAGAAGGTGAAAAAAGAAAGAAGAAGAAAAAGAAAAGGAAGAAGTAGAAAAGGAAGAAGAAGAAGAAGAAGAAGGAAAGAATGGATAAGGAGGAAGGAAAGAAAGAAAGAAGAAGAAAAGGAAGAAGGAAAAAGAAGAGGAGGAGGAAGAAGAAGGAGGAAGAAGATGATGAAAAAAAGAAGATGAAGGAAAAGAAGGAAGAAGAAGAAGAAGAAAAGGACGAAGAAGAAGTAAAAAAGGAAGAAGACGAAGAAGAAAGAAAGAAAGAAAGAAAGAAGAAGAAGAAGAAGAAGAAGAAAATTTCACACTTATATTGGCAGAATGCGGATTGAGAGAATTAATAAAATGACAAGCATTTCTCAGAACAAGGTTGCGGCCCTATCAGGTAGAAACACCGATTCCCGTTTGATCACTGAAGTTAAACAATGTGAATGACCGCTTAGGAATACCAGGTGCTGTAACCATAGATGTGCGGGTGGTGTAATAGATAATGACTCGGAATTGTTAATTGGAAAGCAGAGTTCCAATTCCAGTTGGGTTCGTTAAATTCACTTACGTGCAAATACCTTTGGGAAAACTATAAATCTACCTATTCTCCCTCCAGCTATGGGTTAATTAGTAAGACTTGTATCACTGAATCATTATCAGAAAATCATCTTACAATCTAAAAATATATTTTCTGGCTTTGAATAATCTACAAAGGGTTGATAAGCCGTAGAAAACGAATCAATCAATCGATATAAAACTACGAAGAAACAGGAAGTTGTGGAGAGCCTCCACCATGAAAGGATATGATACCTTAAAAGAGAATATGGAAAAATGAAATCAGTTTGAAATGATATCAAGAGGATATCGGTTAAGATCACACCTTTTTTCTATTGTTCGATTCACACACATCCCTCGTATTTTGAACAGGAGTAGAGGTTTATCCCTTGTTTCCGGTTAAGGGTTAGCGTTTCCGGTTCCTACTAAGGTCTACTTCAACTCTATACTTCTAACGATCCACTTAAAACACTGAATTTTTATCTACTATTTATTTACATTTTTTAACCAATAGGAGTAGATAGGTTCGTCTATTGTCTGCTTCATACTTCGATTCGGTCTTTTGAACAGGACTAGAGATTTATCACTTGTTTCCTGTTTAGGTTTCCGACTCCCTCTGAAGTCTTTTCTTACTCTGTTCACTTCCGGTGGCTCCTTGTGTGTTGGTGGCATTATCTCCTCGGTTGCCTCTTACTCTGTGACCCTCTACCTCGAGAGGTTCTTAGGCCTTGTACAGGGTGAACATAATTAAAAAAAATAACATATTGTGACGACTTTGTTTAAAATTCGTATTTTCTTGATTTCAAATGAAAAATAGGAAATTATCTAACATATTTCAGTAAAAAAATTAATTCTAGAATTATAGTTTATAATTATAGTTTAGATACCCGGAGTTAAAAACAGATGATATTAATTTAAACTTACACCAGGACTGATTCCCCTTTTTTTCGGCATTGTGACCATTTTGCTTAAAGTTCGAATTTTCTTGATTTCGGATAAAATCTTGGAAATTTTTCAACATATTTCAGTGAAATTCTTACTTTCCGACATTGTCATTCATAAATTGTTTAGATATATACAAAATATACAGAAAACTCCTTGGCGTTTTTCTATTAGGGGAACAAAATCCAATGAATTTGTGCGGAAAACGTTTGAAAGTTTTGTGGTACCTCAGGAACCTCTTCTCGCCACTGTCAAACGGAGAAAAATGGAGTGGTTTGGACACATTACGGGGCACGACAGCTAGTGCCAGACCATCATGCAAGGCACCATTGAAGGTGGACGTAGGAGAGGACGCCAACGCAAGAAAATGGTTGGACAATGTCAAATAATGGACAAGTATGACTTTACCAGAATTACTGATGGCTGCCATTGATAGGCCGCTTTGGAAAATAATTAGTTTGGCTCCGCCTTACGATTACAAAAGTCAAGATGATGATGATGATGATGATGATGGTATCTATCTATCTATCTATCTATCTATCTATCTATCTATCTATCTAACATTACAAGGCACGACATCCTGTGCAAACCATTATGCAAGGCACCGTTGAAGGTGGATGTAGAAGAGGACGCCAACGCAAAAACTCGTTGGACAATATAAAACAATAGACAGGTATGACTATACCAGAATTACTGATGGCTGCCGTTGATAGACCGTTGGGGGAAAAGAGTTAGTGTGGCTTCTGCCTTCAGATCCGCACTACGATTACAAACGTCAAGGGGATGATAATGATAATGATGATGACAGAAAATATGAAAGCTCTCACTTTAAAGCTTGTGCCCTATTTCATTTTTTGGACTGGCAAATAAATATAATCATTCTTGCATATTCATTTTGTATTCATCTCCACCTTATTCTTCCGATCCAGTATGTAAAAATCATTTCACCGAAAGCAAGGCAATAAAGCCACGAAGATGCAACGAGGGCTACTCAGTGTTAGAGAAAACGAGAATTAGAAGAGAGAATGAGCAATAAAGGAAGAGGAATCAAGAAGACGGTAGATGACGATTGACATTACATTTAAATTTTTGAAGTTCAAAGTTGGATAAAAAAAAAGAGCATGAAACAGGGAGGGGTTTCCACAGGCGAGGAGTGCGACAAAAGAAACTGTTAGCAGAGAACTTACAGTTACATCTATTAGGTTGGTGCAAAAATAATGACGTAATAATGTCGTTTTTTGACGTATTTTTAACGTCAAAAAACGACATTATTACGTCATTATTTTTGCACCAACCTAATAGCTCTTTCAGTAGCATAATCACGAGACCTTGCCACCAATCCACAGGGTGTCCGTAAAGTCTGAACACATAAGAAATACCATTAACTACATTTTTTTTTACCTCTACAGATCAAATATGTTTTTGTCAAAAGAAGAAAGAATTAATTTCTTTTTTCTGATGAATGCAAAAGGAGAAGGTGTACTCAATGAAAATGACAGATGCAATACATTTGATTGAATGCATAAAGAGTGAATGTGCTAAGTTATTGCATTGAGTTCACGTGACTCTTGCAAAGTGCATCAACTTTTGCATCACAAATGATGGAAATTATATTGAAAATGTTATTTGTTAATATTACAATTCAATAAAATCTTGTTGGAAATTTCGTTTCTTGAAAACATGCATTTTTGCCTATGTTTCCAGATTTTCGGGACACCTTATATATATATATATATATATATATATATATATATATATATAGATAGATAGATAGATAGTTTTAAGGTATATCAGGGATAGAGCGTATGTAAATATAAAAAACGGACATCGGGATCAACACCCAGAGTCTGTTTCATGCGAAACGCAATCTTAAGGCCGCGCGTGAGCACACACACACACACACACACACACACACACACATATATATATATATATATATATATATATATATATATATATATATATATATAAATAAATATATATATATATATATATATATATATATGTAGAGAGAGAGAGAGAGAGAGAGAGAGAGAGATAGTAAAGGTAATAAATCCGTTGGTATATAATCCAAGTAGATCCTAGTAATATAAAATATTAAATCTGATTTATTATTACAGAGCAAAGAATAACTGAAACATTATTATTATTATTATTATGATTATTTTTTTTTTTTTTTTGTAGCAGCTTTCTCTGTTAAAGTTCTAAATCCGATATGAACTCAGTCTATACCGCGGTTGATTAAGACTGACGAAGTTTTCGTTGGTTGAAATAAGCCGATTCCCCATATGAGATAATTTTGAATTTTATTCTGTACTAATTACTACACACACACACGGACACACAATCTTGTAAAGGGCATCAACATGATGCAAATTATATTGAAAGCCATCAGAAAATTATATTGAAGGCCATCACAAATGATGCAAATTATATTGAAGTTGCTATTTGTTAATATTAAAATTCAATAAAATCTTGTTGAAAATTTAATTTCTTGAAAATCTGCATTTTTGCCTATGTTTCCAGATTTTAGGGACATACTCTAGTAGAAGATCTTATCTGTTGGAAATTTAAAATTTATGTTTAAATATATAAAGTCAAAGTAAGTTTGAGGAAAGTTCATTAGATCAATTACCATGAAAGTATTTATAGAAAAAGCACAGAGATGCAACGTTACAGCGGTAGGAAAGTGAGTGAAGACTAGATTCCAGATCAAGACTAATAACATAGCAGATTCTTCTTTGGATTTTATCAAGAATCTCTAAATAAATAACAGGAACACCAGACCAGATGTGCCAGCAATATTCAAAGCAAGGACGAGTGGTAGACTTATAAATATGTAAAAGTTATATTACCACTACTACTGATGCTCCCATTCAGTTTACTAGTACTACTATTGCTGTTACTATCATTATTACAACTTTTAGTTCTTGTATTTCCATACTATCCCCAAATGTCTCGTGGTTGACGAAGAGGTACTATTTCTCTTTAAATGGCCAGCACCCCCCGCAGTATTCATGCAGTCCTTAGTTAAGACATTGGCTGGCCAGTCTTCTCGACTAACCAATTACTTCTTTGCTTGTACTTGTTATTTTCTCATTAATCAGAGTGTAAATTATTCTGTAATTAACAGTTAACAGAACTGGAGTTATCTCTCTTGAATAAGTATTTATGGTCAGTTTATACATAATTAATTAAGTAACAATTATTCTGAAAATCGTTACCCTGAATGAAATGGAAATGACTTAATTTTCGAGTTAGAGAATTTTAATAGAATTGCGTAGACGTATATTGCACTACGATGTGACGTTTTTTCTTGTATTGCGTTAACAAACGCAGAAACATATAGAAATCAGGATCATTATTATATCGGTCATTATGCATTAAAACAAAATTATGCACCGATTAAACAGTTATTAAAATAATGAAAATTAAAAGAAAAATATTGAATGGCCGTCACTTTACGGACTTCATACTAAAATAATCCAGTATGTCTACTAACTTCGATATATTCGGTATATCTACAAAAATCACGGTCTGTTGATGGGTGCTTTCAAATATCATACAGCTAAGTGTTTCTGCATTTTAATATAGGAGATGGGCGCCGCCAAGATGATTGTTAGTAAAAAGGAACAGCCCAACATGCGAATTACAAACTGGGGATGACAAAAGCAAGTAGGCCGTCTTTTAAAGGAGGACGAAAAGTACGATACCGCGATCCGAAGGCGCATTGAGATAGAGAAAGACGCCTTCCAAAAGATAAGCAAAGTATTAAGAAACAGGAAAATCTTGTCAGAAAAAAGAAAACAGCACTGAACTGTTATGTAATATCAGTCCTCCTATATGGCAGGGAATGCTGGAAAATCTCCTCACAGATGAAGAAGAGACTTGAAGCAACAGAAACAAGATTCTACAGAAGGATGCTGAGAATATTATGAACGGAACATGTGACGAACGACGAAGTTATAGAGAAAAAAGGAAAGAAAAAAGGGAAACAAAAAGAACACTTGTACTTAACATCAGAGAGAAAGAGAGCAACAGTTGAAATTTCAAGGGCACATAATGAGGAAAAAAGGCTTGGAAAATTTGACACTCACAGAACATATTGAAGGCGGATGGGACAGAGCAATTCAGCACATAACTTACTTGCCGAGCTTGTGTAATTGGTTGGCAGAACAGGGATTAGGAGAGATAACAAAAAGACAAACCTTTACTAAGGTCTACAAAGGATAGGAAATTGTGGAGAGCCATGATTGCCCACATACCGAAGAGGCATGGAATATAGAAAAAGAACAAGCTTTGTGTAAATGTATGGCAGAACAGGGATGAGGGGAGATAACAAAAAGACAAAATTTATTAAGAGCTACAAAGGACAGGAAGCTGTGAAGAGCCATGATCGCCAACGTTCTGAACGGACATGACACATAGAAGACCGAGCTTGTGTAAATGGATGGCAGAACAGGGATTAGGAGAGATAGCAAAAAGACAAACCTTTACTAAGCGCTACAAAGGATAGGAAATTGTGGAGAGCCATGATTGCCCACATACCGAAGAGGCATGGAATATAGAAAAAGAACAAGCTTTGTGTAAATGTATGGCACAACAGGGATGAGGGGAGAACAAAAAGACAAAATTTATTAAGAGCTACAAAGGACAGGAAGCTGTGAAGAGCCATCATCGCCAACGTTCTGAACGGACATGACACATAGAAGACCGAGCTTGTGTAAATGGATGGCAGAACAGGGATTAGGAGAGATAGCAAAAAGACAAACCTTTACTAAGCGCTACAAACGATAGGAAATTGTGGAGAGCCATGATTGCCCACATACCGAAGAGGCATGGAATATAGAAAAAGAACAAGCTTTGTGTAAATGTATGGCAGAACAGGGATGAGGGGAGATAACAAAAAGACAAAATTTATTAAGAGCTACAAAGGACAGGAAGCTGTGAAGAGCCATGATCGCCAACGTTCTGAACGGACATGACACATAGAAGACCGAGCTTGTGTAAATGGATGGCAGAACAGGGATTAGGAGAGATAGCAAAAAAGACAAACCTTTACTAAGGTCTACAAAGGATAGGAAATTGTGGAGAGCCATGATTGCCCACATACCGAAGAGGCATGGAATATAGAAAAAGAACAAGCTTTGTGTAAATGTATGGCAGAACAGGGATGAGGGGAGATAACAAAAAGACAAAATTTATTAAGAGCTACAAAGGACAGGAAGCTGTGAAGAGCCATGATCGCCAACGTTCTGAACGGACATGACACATAGAAGACCGAGCTTGTGTAAATGGATGGCAGAACAGGGATTAGGAGAGATAACAAAAAGACAAACCTTTACTAAGCGCTACAAAAGACAAGAAGTTGTGGAGAGCGATAATCACTAACGCTCTGAAAAGACACAGGGATCTTTTCTGTTAATTCACCCCAAATAATGTAAGGTTACTTATCACAAATATTAATTCACCCCAAGAAATTATAAATTTTAAATCAAAGTTTGTCTTTTTCATTTAAATTTTGGCACTTTTCTGAAATTGTTTAACTTGCCTCACAACAACTCCAACCCTCAGAATGAAAAATTAACAAAAATCAGGGGGTTATCCACATTTCGTAAGTGCGGATGACATTTGATTACAGGGGATTTTTTACAATTTAAAGAAAAATTTTTATAAATCCGTTTTTGGTTTGTTTATCGGGGTGAGCGCGTACGCAGACCCCACAAGTAGAAATAGCACACCCGAGTCACACAAATTTGGGGCGACGCAAAGGTCAACCTAACCGGAGTGCAAAGGAAGAATCTCGGTCTTTGGAGCATTTAGTATGAATTTAGTAAATATAAATTACCATATTTGACGGTATATAAGTCGCACGGGTGTATAAGACGCACCCCAATTTCAGCAGGGAAAATCTAGAAAAAATTAGCAATTAGTAAAATTAGTAAACCTGTATATGGCATATAAAACGCATAGGAATTTTTAAAGATATTTTCAATAAAAAGTATGTGCGTCTTATATGCCGTCAAATAAGGTATTTTATTTTTGGGTGAATTAATATTTTGGGGTGAATAACAGAAAACATCCGGAATACATGAGGTATGAATCGATAAAAATCATCTCGCATTACGATTAAAAGAATATTATTAACCAGTAAACATGATATCGTCTGAACACTCACTTCCTGTTCACTAATCACTGAGCACTTTACGAACCCCAGAGCTAAAAATAACAGTCCGAAGAATCCCATCAATGTTCCTTAGTCAAACCTTGATTTGTATACATTCCTTTTGCCAGAAGATACAATACTGTTTACTTTTAAAAAATCGTTGGATATTGTTATCCTCTTGTTGGAAAGAGATAAGCGAAAAATTCATTTAAAAAAAGTATCTTTTAAGTTCGACGTTTCTTTTGTGTGTAATTTCTGGTAAAAAAAAATCGCGCTTTTTTTTTCAAATCTCGTCAGGATGAGATGAGATCTGCTGGAGGCATTCGTCAGTCGAAAAAGCGCTGTGTCTCAAACAATGTGGTTTGAACGTTGAAATGCGAGATTTGGAGAGAGTGAGAGAGAGAGAGAGAGTGAGAGAGAGAGAGATGGAAGAGAAGAGTCAAAAGAAATTGTAAAGATTGCGAAAGAAAGAGAATTGAAAAGAAATGGTTTTGGCTATCGATATTTATAAGTCTTGAAGTGACGATTTTCCAAATATTTTCAAGTTCTTTGCTGCATTCAGTGAACATTTTTTCTTCATTTTTACTTTGTTTCTTTCTACTTTTCACTCGCCTTCTCATTTATTTTGTTTTGTTCCTTTCTTTCTGTTTTCCTTTCTCGTTTTCTTTCTTTTTCGTTTTTCATCGTTTCTTCTTTTCTCCTTCCTTTTTTCTTTTTTCTTTCTCGTTTTGGCTTTCTTTCCTCTACCTTTCATTTGCCTTCTCATTTTTACTTTCCATCTTCTTTTTTCTTTCTTTCAGGTTTTCTTTCACGTTTTCTTTCTTTTTCGTTCGTTCGTTCCTTCTTTCTTTCCTTTCACTAGCCTTAACATCTCTTTTTCCTTCCTATCTTCTTTCTTTATTCTTTCGTTCTTTCTTCTTTCTTTCTTTCTTTCTTGCTTTCTTTTTACTCACCTTCCCTTTTTTCTGTCCCTTATTCTTTCTTTCTATATTTCTTTCTACTTCTTTCTTTTTATCTTTTTCCTACCCTTGTTCTTTCTTTCTTTTGTTGTGCATCAAGATTTCAAAGATAGGCTCTGTTGATCCTCATTGGGAACACCGTGACGGGGATCTTGTTCCAGACTCTTTAAGTTGATGATATGAATATTAGCAAACTAATCTTGCAGACTATTACTTCTGAAACATCTTTACTACTCATTAAGCACCCTATGCATGCAGTCTTCTGCCAGAGTAAGTCATTGTTAAAAAACATACAAAACAATTAGGTAGTCTGAAGCAATGCTTATCAAGATAATTTTCTAAACCATTACTAAACCACAATGGGTGCCCTGATATATATATATATATATATATATATATATATATATATATATATATATATATATATAAATATATAAGGCTCAAACACTAATATTCCATGGTTATAATTTATTACATTGGATGCAATTCATCAGACCTTGCTCTGTCCTGGACATTGAGCTCTACCTGGATTCTATCCTCTTGAAAATTCACACACACACACACACACACACATACATACATACATATATATATATATATATATATATATATATATATATATATATATTCCACTATCCCGTCGTATTCCTAAGAACCAACAGCCAGACGTCAACACATGTGATTTGATTATAGTGGTTAAGGCTTTGTGCACGACCATCCACACTTTTTGAAGGCCCGAATACAGAGACGTGGAATACAACGTGCCACAAGGTCCTCCAAACGACCCTTCGCAGGTTTTGAGTTTTCCTTCTCCTAGGACAGTCTAGACTGGTCTAGGATGCACACACACACACACACACACACACACACACACACATATATATATATATATATATATATATATATATATATATATATATATATATATATATATATAAAACCATATAACAAGTTGACCCAAGCCTTATGATTGAAATTAGGTAGACAGAACCGTTTGGAACCTGCCGATAGCCCGTCTAGCATGAAGTCACAAGTCATCGTGACCGAGAATTTGAGAGTTTGAACACGTCAAATTATGCTCTGCCCTCCCAGAAACTTTCAATAAGCTTTGGCACTGGTAAGTTGCAGTATAAGCCACAGGGTGAGCTCTGTGAGTCGAGCAGGCGTCTCTGCTGGGAATTTTCTAGTCACGCTGGCAGATGGGTGTGGCCAGAAAGAAGTAGTAACCGGCAATTTATATATATATATGAAGCCAAGTTATGTGACTTGCATGACCATTTTCAGTAGAAAGAACGATATAGTAGTCAAGATGTCTGTGAGGTTTCGTTTATGGGAAAGAGGATGTAGGCTGGAAACTCATTCATCAGCTACAAGGCCGCGTAAAAATGTTGGAACTCTGTCAAGGCTGGAAAGTGAGAATTGGACAGCACTAGCCCAGATATGCCAGAAATTCTCTGTTTTTAGTTTAATTTGATTCCTTTAAAGATAAAGTAGAGAAGGGGTGTGCATGGACATTGACTGCTTTTTAAAACTAACGGACAAAAAGTTGAAGCGTTTTCTGATACGTCCTAAAAAATTACGTCCCCACGTCCCCCAAAACAAAGATCATATCGTGTATTTAACAAACAGACAGTCTTGTTTAAAAGAAAATGCAAAGTTAATAACGGACAAAAAAGATCAAGTATTTAGGTGAACTCCATCTTTTCTCAGTCTTTCTTTCCTTTTTTTTAGAGAATAGAGCAAATAAGATAGATAGATAGATAGATAGATAGATAGATAGATAGATAGATAAAGAAAGAAAGAAAGAAAGAAAGAATGAGAGGGTAAACAATGAAAAAGAGTAAGGAAAGAGAAAAAGAGAATGAGAGGAAACAGAAAGAGGATGAAAGAGAGAGAAATGAAAGAGGGAGAGAGAAAAATAGAGAAAGGGAAAGAAAGAGAGAGAGAGATCACTCCACCTTAAAAATGAGAATCTGAATTGAGCTATAAAGGTTCCCAATTGTTGGAAATGTTGCAAAAATCTAATAAAAAAGAAAATAAATAAATAAAAAGATAAAGACACACAAAATAAAATTAAAAAAGACCATAACAATCGCCATTCCAAGCCACTCGAACGATTCTTTCGTCTTTTTCCGCGGCCATTTTGTCTGGTTGGATCCTTTTTCTAATCGTGCATTCTTTCTCCAGAGCCATTGTTGCTGATCTGAATTCCACGTGACCAATATGGCCGCCGTTGTCATTGTTTCAATTGTGACGGGCTCGTCTGCTGCAGCCGTTGCTCTTATCGTCGAGTTTCTATTTTGATTGTTTTCTCTTTTCTTTCACCTTTTCTTTCTTTTCATTCGCTCTCTATTTGTTCTTTCTTCTTTTTTTTTTTTTTTTAGTTTTTAGCTTTTGCATCTTTTCGTATTTTGATAAAAGTTTTTTTTTTCTTTCTTTTCCTTTTATATAAAATTGCGTCGGCGTTTATTATTTGGACGATTTACACTTATCGTGTTTTTCTCTCTCTTTTTTTTTTTTTTTTTTTTTCTTTCATCTTCTGATTCCAGTTTTATTGTTTGTGACATTCAGATTTCGGTTTTGGTACAGACAAAAACGCAGAGGGACGTGAAATAAATTATATTTTCTACAATCTCTTTTCTTTCTTTCTTTTTGCTTTCTCCTTTCCCTTCTTTCGTTCTTTCTATTTTTCTTTCGCCTTTGCTTTCTTTTTTCCTTTCTCTCTTTCTTTCTTTTTATTCTTTTTTTCTTTCTTTCTTTCTTTTCACTCGCCATCGTATTTCTTTCTTTCTTTCTTTCTTTCTTTCTTTCTTTCTTTCTTTCTTTTCATTCGCCATCGTATTTTTTTCTTCCCACCTTTCTTTTCTATTTTTCTTCTGTTATACTTTCTTTTTTCCTTCCTTCCTACCCTCCTTCCTTTCCTTCCTTCCTTCTCCCCTTCCTTCCTTCCTTCCTTCCTTCCTCTATTGCTTCCTTCCTCTATTGCTTCCTTCCTTCCTTCTTTCCTTCCTTCCTTCCTTCCTTCCTTCAATTATTGCTTCCTTCTTTCCTTCCTTCTTTCCTTCTACCCTCCTTCCTTTTCTTCCTTCCTTCCCTTCTTCCTTCCTTCCTTTTTTCTTCCTTCCTTCCTTCCTTCCTTTTCCTTCCTACCCTCCTTCGTTCATTCGTTCGTTCGTTCGTTCCTTTTCCTTCCTACCCTCCTTCGTTCGTTCGTTCCTTCCTTCCTTCCTTCATTTATTGCTTCCTTCCTTTCTATTTTCTTCCTTTCTTTTTTCTCTTTTTCTACTTTTCACTCGCCATCCCATTTCTTTTTTCTTTCAATCTTCTTTCTTTCTATTTTCTTTCCTTTTTACTTTCTTTTTCCTTCCTCGATTTCTTTCTTTTCTTCTTTCTATCTTTCCCTCGCCTTCCTATTTCCTTTTTCTTTCCATCTTCTTTGTTTGTTTGTTTGTTTGTTTGTTTCTTTCTTTTTATTGATTTTTTATGTTCTTTCTAATGTTTTCAATAATAATTTTCATTTAAGTTTAAATCGTTGTGTTTTCTATAACTTTCCAATTTTTAATCGTCTGTTTCCGTAAATCTTCAAACGTTTTGTCTTTTGCTTTTTCATGTAAAACTGACACATATCTCTTCCTTTCAAACACATGTATTGTTTAGAATGTGTTCTTTATAGGGGAAGACTGTTCAATATAAGAGTTAGAGTGTTTATATACAGTGTGGATATAGGAATCAAAACTGCATAGTGACTGTTTCACACTTCACTACGATCTTTGGTTGCTGGTTGTTTGCCACGATTATTGTTGTAGAGATTTTATAGATGGCTTTTGGGGAAAACAGTATTCACTGAGTATGCCTAAATTCCTATTTAAACCTAGAATCTTTACTATCGCAAGAGGATTAATATTTTTCCCAAGGTTATTAGCACGTAAGTGAATGTAATGGATTCGACTGGAATTCGAACTCGACTCTCTGATTCCTCAATCCAAACCGCGATCCATTGCTTCACCGTGAGTCCTCCAAATTCAAACTACAGATCCTCAAAGCAATATACATAAAAAAAAAAAACAATAAAAAAATGTTACTTAATAGAATTAACTTTGAATACAGTAGTAAAAACAGTTTTCTCGCTTTAATGCGGGCATCACCATGACATTACATCAGAGAAGAAAAAATTCTATAGTGGATAATTTTTTTATATTCTAATGAAAGCTGAGTATGACTGTCAACAGTTGCATTCGAAACCAAAAAGAAAAATTACAGTAATGGAAAAAAAAAAAACAGTTTTGTATTACTACTTGCATACGTGAGCAACACACAGTTTGTATTACTGCGTACACTCCTGGAGATGATCTCGGAAGAAGATCGAAAGTACTTGGGAAATAAGTGATTTTCATAGTTATAGCACATTTCTCACATCATTTAATTGCAATATACGGAAGGTTATCCGTGAGTATGAACAGATTGCGTTAAAAATAAGCAGACATAATGTCTCTAATTTATTTAATCAGACGTGCCTAAATGAACACACATATATATATATGCACAGATACTGCACACTAATCCTTTCTTTTCTTCAGCCGCGGAATGTGAGATATTGTCTATTTTATATGTGCCCCATTTGTTCATATGAGCCAGGGACCCAAATTGTTCCTTTCTCCCTCCCATTTAAACAAGCTCTGTTCTTCCTACCTTCAATAGGTCATGTGATCGTCAATTTCACTAAGCCTTCTTTCTTCATTATGTGTCTTAGGAGTTGTAACTATCTCTGATTCGATGTATAATTGTCTTTTTTGTTTCCATTTCTCTCAAAACTTCCTTATTACTCACATGTTCGGTTCATGGTATTCTCGGCATTCTTCTGTAGAACCACATTTCTGATGCTTCAAATCTCTTCTTCAACTGTGAGGAAATTGTCCGACATTTATTGGCATATAGGATGATTGATATTACATAACATTTAAGCCTTTTTTTTTTCTTTATTTCTAACGAAATATTTCTGTTTCTTAATACTTTGCTTAGCTTTTGCGACTTTGGATTTCGGTATCGTATTTTCTGTCTTCTGTTAGATATTTAAATATTCGTACTTGCCTGTGTCTCCAGTTCGTGGCTCGCATCTTCTGCTCTTGCTTTTACTGGCAACCATAGATTCTATCTTCTTACAATTTGTGCTTAGTCCTTTCTTCTCGCTTTCCTTCACTATCTTTTGTAGGAGTTCCAGTAGATTCTAACAACAACACAGTCTATTTTCTCGTCCAGTTTATCATACCTATTAACTTTTTAATTAATTCTTTCTCTCCGTTCCGCCTTTTTTCTATCTGGATCTAAGTGTTCAGTTCGACATTCCAACCACTTGATGAAGGCCGGAGTGTACAACGGCGACAAAGATGAGGACAATAGTCCAAATAATGTAAATAGAGTAAAGAAAATCGGTCAATAATTATTTATACTGGGACTCATGGTTGCAATTACAAGTAATGCATAATAATATTTTAAATTTTGAAATCATACTTATTTTTCGCATATGAAGCTTTTGAATTATTCCGCCTCACCTGCTATCCTCTACCGCCTCACATGCTAACCTCTTCCACCTCACCTGTTATCCTCTTCCGCCTCACCAGCTATCCTTTTCCGCCTCACTTGCTATCCTCTTCGGTCTCACTTGCTATCCTCTTCCGCCTCAGCTGCTACCCTCTTCCACCTCACCTGTTATCCACTTCCGCCACACCTGCTATCTTTTCCCGCCTCATCTGCTATCCTCTCCCGCCACACCTGCTATCTTCTTCGGTCTCACCTGCTATCCTCTTCCGCCACACCTACTATCTTCTACCGCCTCACCTGCTCTCGTCTTCCGCCTCAGCTGCCACCTCACCTGCTATCCACTTCCGAATCTCCTGCTATCCTACTCCGCCTCACTTTTTATCCTCTTCGGTCTCACCTGCTATCCTCTTCCGCCTCACCTACTACCCTCTTCCACCTTACCTGCTATCCTCTTCCGAATCCCCTGCCTTCCTCCTCCGCCTCACCTGCTATCCTCTTCGGTCTCACCTGCTATCCTCTACCGCCTCACCTGCTATCGTCTTCCGCCTCACCTGCTACTCTCTTCCACCTCACCTGCTATCATCTTCCGAATCCCCTACTATCCTCCTCCGCCTCACCTGCTATCCTCTTCCGCCGCACCTATGAGGCACACCGGACCGTTTCGTAACCACTTAGCTTTGCGGTTATAGCAAAACTCGGAAAAAGCTATGGAAGTAAATCCAGGCAGAAAAATCTGGAATAGAGTCTCAAAGGCGGTGGACTATCAACACTGACAACTCTCCGTCAATTTTCAAAGCCGACATCAGAGGTATTCCTTTAAATCTTGTCGGCACGGCCGAGAGTGGAGCAGGTGGTCTGGGCAGCACATGGTTACCATGCAATATCGCCTGGGCCTACGGGACTGAATTTTGATAAAAAAAAAAAAAAAAAAAAAAAAAAAAAACAGGGTGCTACCATTATCTCGTGAGATAAATGGATGCCTACAACCACTAAACAACTGCAGTTCCGTCGGAATAAAATAATGAGAGAATGAAAAACTGGAATAAAATGAAAAAGAAAGAAAAGGAAACAAACGAGAAATGAAAAAAAAGGGGCGAAAACGAAAGAAAGAAAAATCACCCGGAAGAAACAAAGAAAGACTGAATAAAAACGAATGAGAAAGAAAAGACAAAAAAAAAATCAGTGATAAAGCAAAAAATGTGAAGAAATTACATCAAAAGACGGATCACACACGTGTTGGATGTTTAGCTTTTGAAATAATTTTGCCAAAAGTAAACGTAAAGCTATCGTACGATTTTCTTTATCGGCTGCTAAAGGCTGCTAAAAGATGGCGCCTGCTTTTTCTCCATCGTCCATTCTCTTGGTATTCCAAATTCATTAGAATTCAGATGCCTAACTGCTCTAAATCCGTGAAACAATTGAATATATAATCTCTAAAAATGAAATACAATGGACGTGCGGCAGCAAAATACGGCGTAGCTCGTCATTGTTAAGAAAATAAGAAAGCAAGAAAAACTGATGAAAGGTAAGTTTGAACGAAAGGAAAAAAGGCGGGAAAAGGAGAAACAAGACAACGAAAGAAAATAAAAAAATTCAAAGGAAAAAAAGAAAATAGTAAAATTCATGAAGAATTTTTTTTTTTTTTAAAGTTTGAAAGGCGCGTATAATCGGAAGAAGTTAAATTTGAAAAGAGAGAACAAATATTACCAGCTAAACCTGGTGTGGGGGGAATTTATTAAGCATTTCAAATTATTGTTTTTGATATTACTGGAGTGAAAACGGGACAGTCGTTAAGTTTTCACCCCAGTAATATCAAGTGCGTCAAGTGACAGAAAGACACCACAAACACCAGCACCCTCCTCAGTATTCATAAAAATTACAATTTCCGTTAACTCTCCTTCTTATAAGTGCCATATCTCTTTAGCACGTGCGAAATCACGGCTCTCCACAGTTTCCTTTTGTCGCTTAAGTAATTTCTGACACACTACCATTCCTTTTCTTGTTCTGATATCCATTCACTTTTTCTTATTATTTCATGTGTCAAGTCCTTTTAACATATGGTGAGTTATGGCTCTCCATAACTTCCTGTCATTTGTTGGTTTAAACACTTTACCAACCCTTTTTGTCCTTGTTCTGCCATCATTAACACAAGTTATTCACTGCTTCCAATTACTTACTTTGCCTTCAAGAGGCACCGTAAGTGTACTTAAATACCAGGAATAACCCATTAAGGGGGCTAGTTAAATACACAGGATAATCCATTAGGGGATTAGTTAATTACCTGGAATAATCAATTAAGCGGGTTTAATTTAGCAGAATTGAAGCGGAAATATATATCGCTCTTCGCTATGGTGCCTAGACTCTATGAATTTAAACGCAGTACTAGACTGGCGGTGAGGTCTCATCCGTTTCACAGTTGAGCTGGCTACATGTAACCGTCTATGCTAACAGTTTCTTTTCTCGCACTTCTTGCTTGTGGAACTACCTTCCGACTCCATGCTTTCCTGCCAACTTTAATCTGCCAAAATTTAAATCTTAGGTACTGAACTACATATTTACTCTAGTGTATCTTAATTCACCAAGGCATAACATGTACATCTTAAAAAACTCCAACCAATTAAGACCAGAAGCCACAAGCCACAAGTCACAAGCCACAAGAGCCATGCCAGGTATATAATCAGAGCATTTATTATTATTATTATTATTATTATTATTGTTGTTGTTGTTGCGTATTACTAGCTTCTCCGCCCTCTTTTTCGTATTATCATTATTATTGCCATATCTTCCTTTTCCTTCTTCCCCTACTTTATTATTATTATTATTATTATTATTATTATTATTATTATTATTATTATTATTATTATTCAATCTCTTCTCACGTTTCGTGTCCAAGTCAGCACATGGTTGCACAAGATCGTTAACCTTAATTCAAACACGAACGTTCAGACGACGACTGCTCTTCCATTAACTTCTCATCCTCCCGTTACTATCGCCGCGATCAACAAAACTGAAAAAAAAGTTTATCAAATAAAAATAGATTCCCTGAGAAATAAATGAATATAAAATAAGAGGCCCAAAACAAATAATGCATCTCCCACGGTTCACCTTCTTTCTTCTTTACTTTCTTCTTTTTTAAACATTTTTTTTTTCTTGTGTGAGTGTGTCGTCTGCTTTTGATGGAGAAAAATGGCCGAAGACTTTGAGATTATTTTTTTTTCCTTTTCTTTTTGACTGCTTTCATTTTCTTATACACAGAATTCCGTCTCCACAAAACGAAGTGTGCTAGGCAATACGTTGTTGATATGAAAAAGGCCGGCCTGACAATGGCATTTATAGTTTAAACCGAACACGCGACCTCTGTGCTTTTATATAGCACAGGATAGACTGACATTTTTCGTTACCCCCTTTTTTTTATTTCTTTTCTCTCTATGGAGGGGATCAGCAAAAAAAAAAATGAACAAAATATTCAGATCAGCAAGTTCACGATGAACGTTACGACTAGCTTCTTAACAGACACACTTACAGAAAACTATTAGGTTGGTGCAAAAATAATAATGTCGTTTTTTGATGTTAAAAAAATACGTAAAAAACGACAGTATTACGTCATTATTTTTGCACCAACCTAATAATATTCATTTGATAAGGATAGCCTAGATGCGGCGCAAGGCCGAAATTATGAAGCACCCAGCAAGGATCGAACAGACAACACAGCTGTGATTGATCAAGCGATTCATGATTGCTAAACATTACACTACGTCAAAGTGTCCCTCCCTATCTATCTATCTATCTATCTATCTATCTATCTATATATTGACGTGGTTGATATATATATATATATATATATATATATATATATATATTGACATGGTTGATATATATATATATATATATATATATATATATATATATATATATATATATATATTGACCTGGTTTATTTATAATCGGTTTCACCCCATGCAAGGCAGTAAAGTCACTAAGGGGAGTGTGGAAGAATTGGGAACAGGAACATTAATAATGAACAGGAAGAGAAACTAGTAATCAATAGGACAGTAGATAGTGATTGACATTGCATTTAAATTTTTGTGGATGAAAGTTAGCTGAAAAGAATGGATCTGGAAAGGAGATCTACAAGCGAGAAAAGAAACTGTTAGCATAGAACTTACGGCTACATCAAGCCAGCTCAACTGTAAATTGATGAAACCTTGACATCAGATATGTATATATATATGTGTGTGTGTGTGTGTGTGTGTAGAGAGAGAGAGAGAGAGAGAAATAGATAGAGTTTGATATAGATAGAAACAGTCTGACGTAGATGATTTACTAAGTGAATCTTAGATATGGCACAAGGCAGAATGTATGGAGCATCCAGTGAAGGCCGAACTCACTACTCAATCTAACGAGACAAGCTTGCTGACCATGACACAGCATCAAAGTCTCCCTTAAAGAAGCCTAATAAGTGGACTTCATTTTTAAAACGCGGCTGATTACAAAAGTTTATTCCTGACAAAGTCAAAAGGAGCATTATTATCTGGTTTGTTGTTTTTTTTATCAATTCCCCCCCAAGCAAGGTAATAAAACCACTAAGATGCCAGGGTTTGCTGAGTGTTAGCGAATATAAGAAAAAAATACTATTAAGGAGAGAGAACAATAAAAGAACACGAATTAAGAAAAGAGAATATAACGATTGACATTGCATTTACATTTTTGAAGATCAAGCTTGACTGGGAAGGAATAACCTGGAAGAGAGTTCCACAAGTGAGAAGTGCGATTGAAGAAACTGTTAGCATAGAACTTTTGGGTGCATCTAGCTATTTCTACTGTAAAATGACGGGACCTTGACACTAATCTAGTCAGTCAGTGATGTGCCATGCGTGATACACGCTTAGGCGATCATGTATCTTTCGATACATGACTGACGAGGTAGATTTTTTCCCGCAGTAGGTTGACATTTCTTTCTGCAGGATACCAGTTGCTATCCGGTCAGTCCTGCTACTTACCCATAGCTGGGGAGAGAGAAGAAGAGGATTCATACCTTTCCCAATGGTATTGATACCGCGCTTAAATTCATAAAATCTAGATACCAAAGAGGAAAGCTCATCAGAACAATTAGCATGAACATATTTATAGAAAAGGCAGAGGGAAGCTATATTATGGCTTAAATTTATAAAGTCTAGGTACCAAAGAGGAAAGCTCATTAGAACAATTAGCATGAAAATATTTATAGAAAAGGCAGAGGGAAGCTATATTATGGCTTAGATTTATAAAGTTTAGGTACCAAAGAGGAAAGCTCATCAGAACAATTGCCATGTAAATATTTATAGAAAAAGCAGAGGGAAGCTATATTATGGCTTAAATTCTTAAAGTTTATGTACCAAAGAGGAAAGCTCATTAGAACAATTACCATGAAAATATTTATAGAAAAGGCAGAGGGAAGCTATATTATGGCTTGAATTTATAAAGTCTAGGTACCAAAGAGGAAAGCTCATCAGAACAATTGCGATGAATATATTTATAGAAAAGGCAGAGGGAAGCTATATTATGGCTTAAATTCCTAAAGTCTAGGTACCAAAGAGGGAAGCTCATTAGAACAATTGTCATGAAGATATTTATAGAAAAGGCAGAGGGAAACTATATTATCGCTTAAATTCATAAAGTCTAGATACCATAGAGGAAAGTTCATCAGAACAATTACCATGAAATTATTTATGGAAAAGGCACAGGTTACGTTACGTGGTAGGAAAGACGAGATGCTGGGCCAGAACTAATAATATTGCAGATTTTCTTTGGATTTTATCAAGAATCTCTAAAGATATAACAGGAGCATCAGACTCTATGCGGCAACAATATTCAAAGCATGAGTGAATGGTAGACTTATAAATTTGTAAAATAGATTCTGTCAGGAAAAACTTTCTAGCGCGACACAGTGAACCAACTTTTCTAGCAGCAGACCTAGCAATTGTTTCAATATAATGCAGGATGTCCTTGCTTCCCTGCCACCTACAATCTTCAAAAATTTAAATTTCACAAAGGCAGAAAGGGTTACCGAGAGTGAAAGAAAATAAGAAGATGCTAGTGAAGAGAAAGGACAATAAAAGAACGGATACAGAAGGACAGGTGACGATTGACATTGCATTTAAATTTTTGAAGGTTTTAGAAAGCAGTGAAGCAAGAAAACAAAACAGATTGCGATAAAAGAAACTATTAGAACAGAAGTTACCGTTACTCTTTCAGCAGTAAAACGATGGGACCTAATTACCAATCAAGTAGTAAGCTCAAATTTCTACGGTCGATGCGCCAGGACTGAAAGCTTCTTAGAACAATTACCATGGAATTATTTACAGAAAATTCTCAGTGGTGGGAATGTGACAAAAGTCAACATGACAAGACGTGACTGATAACATTACAGACCCTTCTTTGGATTTTGTCAAGGATCTTGACATCTATAGCAATATTCAATACACAGTCAAATGGTAGATTTATAAATATACAAGAAGGATTCTAGTGAGAGGGATTGTCTAGCACCATGAGCCAACTTTCCTATCAGAAGACCTAGCAATTGATTCAATATAATCATTCCATTTCTTTCAGTGGAAAACATGAGACAAAAAAGCACAAGGAGTTTGTATTTTGAAGGTTAGCATCAGCCATGCTGATGGAGAGCAAAATTCATTTTCCACGATGATTAAGCTTATTCTCGCCAGAGGCGTATATTATCTATGCAAATTCCCTCCGCTATACCCGAAATTGCATTCTGTCGCCTTGAGAGAGCTACTAAAAATAAACACTTGTGAAATGTTGTTTCTGGTATTTTAAGCTGGAAACCGCCCACTTTGATTCAGAATGAGGCTAAACTTCCGTTTTCCGTTGATAGGGGAAATAATTTTGGAGACAGTGGGTCTATTGAAGGTTAAAATATGGCAGTTTTATTTCAGAGTCATTATAATTTATACTCCATATCTTTTAAGACATTTTTATGTTTAACATTCTTTTTATAGATACAAATATTTAAGTAAATTCTCTGTTTTATAATAAACAGTATTAAACGACATTTACCGGCCTGAATGTCCGAGAAATTTTCACAGAAAATATGCAACCTCCGACAGGAATCGAACCTGTATCCTATACGGAACCGTCATATAGCCTGATGTGCCTTTAACAGATTGGGCTACAGAGGAGCGTTCGGCTAGCAATGTCGAATTTACTGTTTTTAAACTACAATCTTCCATGATTCTCTCACGTACATTCATATCTGCTCATGGCGTATCAAATGTAAACGAATGACGTCACACATTATGAAATGGACAAAGTCCAACAATTATTTTTAGACATTTTTATGTTTATACATTCTTTTTATAGATACAAATATTTAAATAAATGCTGTTTATAATAAACAGTATTAACAACATTTACCGGCCTGAATGAATCATGGAAGAATGTAGTTTTCCGCTTTGTCATACATCTTAACTCCAAAAATGTTCTTGGTATATATATATATATATATATATATATATATATCGAATCCAAAGAACTAGAGGAGCGCGCCAGTGGTCGACCACGTTGGCGAATCACACTTCATGATGCTGCTATCACCTTCGAGGGTGCTCGATGCCAGAAGCTCACCGCTGCCAGAGATCAATGCCACAGGACATCGTCAGCAGTGATTACGATGACGGACTTTCAGTGCTCTCACTGTTCCAGACTCTGCGCCTCCAGCCTGGGGTTGCGGAGCCACCTCCGAGTTCACAGATGAGATGGAGAAATTTTACATCATCTTCGAATTCGAAGGACAAATGACATTATATAATACTTACAGTATACCTACTTTTGCAACCCCTGCAATTATTCAAGTGTTTTTTTCTTTCTTCTCTGATCGTATTAAAAAAAAAAGACATTTGACCATTAGACGTCCCGTAAGTCCCGTCAGTGATCACTCATCGAAGTACCTTCTTCATGTCTGGGAAACTGGTAGGCCATTTTCCTGTATGCGGTTGGCTCAGAGCGGCGCAGCAGCCATAAACCGCCGCGTGACTTGTTTTGTCAGGATGGAACGACGAGGTGCGCGACGTTACCCTAAGATGCATGATAAATGAAACTATGGAGAAAGTGATGCAAGATGATCCCGTACGAGGTGACTGGTGCGTTAAGGGGAATGAGCTCACCGTTTGGCTGGATGCTAGCTCGTTGGCCATGGGTGTCGCCCTTGAGGATAACGGGTAGACGACTAGAAGACGCCTGCTGGTTACGGCCTGAAAATGATACACGACACGACACATATACCTGGCCGAAATAACTTGTGTTGAAATGTTTCACGAAAGAAAAAAAAAAAAAAAGAAAAAATTTCGTCTCTCTCTCTCTCTCTCCTGCTGTCGTAGCAACAGGCGCAGTCTCCACTTCTGAGACAAAATCTGCCCTGCTTCTCATTCCAGTCCTTTACATAGAGCTTGGTAACAGTTTCCGCACCTGCCCACCTCCATTGGCTTTAGGGGTGTCAAGTTGACTATATTTAGTCACCCCCCACGTGGGCATCATGTGGCACAAGGCCGGTTTAACGTGGGATCTCCGAGCCCGTTGGCTCGGCCAAAAATATAACAATTGAACCCGTATAAACGGGTTCAGGGTCGGTTTACCTCCCCGAAAGAGAGTCCGCCCTTCGGCGTAGCCTCCTTCGGGTTCCTCCCGCCCGAAGGCAGAGAATTCAACCGAACAGTCGGTCAAAACTTGAGCGACTGACAAGTTGACTGATCAACTCATTACAACCATATATATATAGGTCGCTGGGGTTTTATGGGAAACTGAGAAAGGGGAAAATGTTTTTTTCCCATTTTGTTTAGGGTCAATATTTTTGACTAGAAATATCTGTGAAGATATCACGGTCTTCCAATTTGGATCTTCTGATTAATCTTAATTGATGATTTAAGAAGCTCATGGCGAGTTCTACGACAATAAAATATCCGTACAATCCCTCTTCCGGTTGTCTCAGTTATCTCCCTTTAAATCAACTCTCCAAGTTTTTGTTCACCACTGTTGTATTGAATACATAACTCTTTGGGTCTAGTCACTGGATCTATTCATCAATGTACCTCGGTGGACGAAAGAGTTCGATAGAAATTCCAATCACCCGAAGAGCGTACAACGAATAATGTAAATAATGCAAATAATCATAATACCTCATTTCAGAGATATAGAGGCCGAAACGTTGTGAATATGGCAATGAAGATGAGGATAACAGTCCGAATAATGCAAATAATGCAAGTAACCGTAATAACTCATCTTCGAGATATAGGGGTCGAAACGTGAATATGGCAATGAAGATGAGGATAACAGTACCAAATAGTGTAAATAATGCAAGTAATCATAATACCTTATTTCAGTGATATCGACAGATATACAGAGAGACATAGACATAAAGGTCGGAGCGTAGAACGACCGAAACGTTGTGAATATGGCAATGAAGATGAGTCCGAATAATGTAAATAATGCAAGTAATCATAATACCTCATCTCAGAGATATAGAGGCCGAAACGTTATGAATATGGCAATGAAGATGAGGGTAACAGTCCCAATAATGTAAATAATGCAAGTAATCATAATGCCTCATCTCAAAGATATAGTGGCTGAAACGTTATGAATATGGCAATGAAGATGAGGATAACAGTCCGAATAAAGTAAATAATGGAAGTAATCATAATACCTCATCTCAGAGATATAGTGGCTGAAACGTTATGAATATGGCAATGAAGACGAAGATAACAGTCCGAATAATGTACATAATGCAAGTAATCATAATACCTCATCTCAGGGATATAGGGGTCGAAACGTTGTGAATATGGCAATGAAGATAAAGATAACAGTCCGAATAATGTAAACAATCATAATACCTCATCTCAGATATTTTTTGTTGTTTTTAAGGGATTTTAAGTTATTTTTCTTTCTTTTTCAACATTTCACAATGGGATGTTGCATACGGCAGACTTTAAAATCATCATCATCATCATTGCCGACTTCTTCTTCTTCTTCTTCTTATTATTATTATTATTGTCTCTTGTATTCCTTCTCTTTCATCAACTTCATTTAATCCCCTTCCCAACACCTGGCCAGGAAATTTCCCCAAATTTCGAGATTCTCCTGTTAAGAAGAGAATAAACGATTATGGGAGAAACCGTCAATCCTCATCGGGTAATAATTATCTGTACTATTGATTCGAAACGATTTAATGACGTCACATGAACCTGAGATATTGGTACTGAATCATAACAGTAGAGAAAAAATAAAAGATTATAGATGAAAAGACAAGTTCCAAAAATCTATGGAATAAAAGCAAAAAAGAAAACCCTATAAAAAAAAACAAAAAAAAAACTTGAACACTATAATTTCGCAACTTTTCAAAACAGAGACAACTTAACATCACTGGCAGAAATGCGAAATTTCCAGAGAAATCAAAATTGGAATATGGCATCGCTTCGAAGGGTTGTAATTAAATTTATGGAATGCAAAAAGGTCATTTTTTGCTAAAAAAAACAAACAAAAAAACAAACAAACGAACAAGCGGACAAATACAGACAGATTTCTAAAATATTGGTCTATTTTAAAGAACTACATTTGATTCTTTGTAATTATGTCACTTTCCGGCTGCCATAACGTAGCTTCCCTACGCATTTTTTTTTTTTTTATATATATATATAAATACTTTCATGGTAATTGTTCTGCTGAATTTTATTCTATGGTACCCTAGACTTTATATATTTACAGTTGAATTGGTGACAGTTTATTTTCTCGCATTTCCCACTTGGCTCCATGCTTTTCGGCCAACTTTGTTCTTCAAAAATTTAAACGCGGTGTCAATCGTTATCTACTTGTCTTCTTGATTCCTCTTCTTCTATTGCTTTCACTTTTGCCTCTGGAACTCACTTCTGGCTGCATGCTTTTCAGCCAACTTTCATCTTGAAAAGTTTAAATGCAATGTCAATCATTATCTACTGTCTTCTTGATTACTCTTCTTCTATTGTTCTTGCTCCTTAATAATGTTTCTCTTTTTTTCTTATTCTTTCACACTCAGTAACCCCTTGTGTCTTAGTGGCTTTACTGCCTTGCATGGGGTGAAATGATTAGAAAACAAATTTAAATGCAATGTCAATCATTATCTACTGTCTTCTTGATTACTCTTCTTCTATTGTTCTTGCTCCTTAATAATGTTTCTCTTTTTTTCTTATTCTTTCACACTCAGTAACCCCTTGTGTCTTAGTGGCTTTACTGCCTTGCATGGGGTGAAATGATTAGAAAACAAATTTAAATGCAATGTCAATCATTATCTACTGTCTTCTTGATTACTCTTCTTCTACTGTTCTCACTCCTTAATAATGTTTCTCTTTTTTTCTTATTTTTTCACACTCAGTAACCCCTTGTGTCTTAGTGGCTTTACTGCCTTAATAATAATAATAATAATAATAATAATAATAATAATAATAAGAAGAAGAAGAAGAAGAAGAAGAAGAAACGATGACAGGATAAACATCTTCATGGTTAATATTCAGCCCGTACCAAACAAGTTGATGTAGTCAAATCCCGTACCCATAAGTGGCTACGTAGTGCAGGGTTAAAATCTGAAACCGAAGGTTTAATTCTTACTGCACAGGACCGATGCTTGCTAACTAGAAAATAACAAGCACATATACTGAAAAATTATGTTAGTCCAAAATGCAGATTCTGTATATAAATCTCCAGAAACATTTGACCATCTTGTATCAGGTTGTGAGGTATTGGCACCGACTGGATATAAAACCAGGCATGAGTTTTAAGGACTTCACAATAGACACAGACAACAATCAAAGCTAATCGTCCTGACATCGTGATCAGAATGCACAAGAACAGAATGCACGAGAACAGAATGCACAAGAACAGAATGTGCTTTCTTATTGTTGTGTCAGTCCCTGTAGATTGTAATATATCTTTGAAGATCTTCAAATAAATATCAGAATACAAGGATCTTGAAGTGGAAATCCCAAAAATGTTGTACATGAGGACATCAACAATTCCAGTTGTAGTTGGAGCACTCGGATTGATTGGAAAAGGTTTCAATAGATTCATTAAAAAGATTCCTGGTAGCTTATGACTTATACAACAAAGATTCAAGGTAGTAATAATAATAATAATAATAATAATAATAATAATAATAATAAAGGTTGCAAGGTATTGGCACCCCCTGGCATGAAAGGGCGTGCCAATATATGCATTGGAAAACCTGCAGCTTTTACAGAAAGGAAACTGCAAGAAATTGGTATGAACATCACCCAGATCCGGTTACAGTCATTGGACCTGCAACAATTTTATGGGACTTTCCAATACACACAGGCTGAACAATCAAATCTAATCGCCATGACATCGTGATCGGAGACCTCAAAAACAAAATGTTCTTTCTTATTGACATCGACAGTTCCTGCAGATTGTAATGTATCTTTGAAGATCTTCAATAAACTATCAAAATACAAGGATCTTGAAGTGGAAATCCCAAAAATGTGGCACATAAAGACATCAATAATTCCAATTATAGTTGGAGTACTCGGATTGATTGGAAAAAGTTACGATGGACTCATTAAAAAGATTCCTGGTAGTTCATGACTTATACAACAGAGACTCAAGAAAATAATAATAATAATAATAATAATAATAATAATAATAATAATAATAATAATAATAATGAGGTTGCATGTTATTGTCACCCACTGATTGGAAAAGGGTCTAATAACCTCATCGATGGCATCATTGGTAAATCATGCCTTAAAGAAATATAAAAAAAATGTTCTTACAAATACAGCCGACATCTTACGAACGGCTTTGCTTATGTAAAATGTGTTTGCTCTTCTGCTGACACTTTTCTTTTGCCTTTTTAATAAAAAAAAAAATACACAATGAAATTATCATGAGGTCATTTCTGACTTTAGCCATTTTCAAGGATATCTTAACTGTTAATATTTTAATGCTCTTTCTCTACTTCCAATATTGAGTACTCTACCACAAAGGCTGTTTGCCTGCTTATCAGCAAAAGCCATTGGAAAACCAGCAATTTTGGCTTCAAAAACAGTCTTTCAAATTAACACTATGTATATATCTATATATATATATATATATATATATATATATGTGTGTGTGTGTGTGTGTGTGTGTGTGTGTAGAGATTGTATTACATCAAATAATGGTCGACTAGGTTATTTCTGAAAAATAACGTTTTTAAAACAAATAATCCTCATGGGAAAACTGCTCGATATCAACAGATAAACCAATAATAATAATAATAATAATAATAATAATAATAATATAGGTTGAAAGGTATTGGTACGCACTGGCATGAAAGGGCACGTCAATATTTGCATTGGAAAACCTGCAACTTTTCCTGAAAGGAAACTGCAAGAAATTGGTATGAACATCACCCAGATCCGGTTACAGTCATTTGTGACACTATTTGGCTTGCCAAAAGGGAGAAAGAAGGAAAAAGGAAAAGGGAAAGGCGAGAATTAAATTTAGGTGATAAGAGGCCATCCCGAAAAGGACACTGAGCGGTGTTATTTTTCTGACAGGGAAAAGTGGTAAGATTTTTTTTTATTTCCATTGTCGAGAAGTCGAAAAAGGAAGATACTGGAATTAATCTGATTTATGTTACGGGGCGGGTGAAAATTCCAGGTTGGCCAAATAACCTCAGAGACAGACAGAATTCTAAATAGATAAACATTTAACTGTGTCGCAGGAATGCCCATTTGAGGCCTCCCACAGAATCCTAAAGAGATAAAAATTAAATAGGTCATTCACTGACCGAGAAACAAAAATGTCCGCTGACCACCATAAAGTAGAGGTTAAGCCTTTGTCGATGGGAAGATATCGTTTGGACAAGGCATCTGTTTTGTGTTGAAATTCGGCTATGGTGGCGAAACTATTTTATCGGATCGGTAATTGGCACCAAAAATGCGATCTCACCATATGACCACCCACTTGATGCTGGCGAAAAGTCTCGATTGATAAAGTCCAGGTGACATTGGGATAAGAATTGAGATTAAGGGATCACACTACGGGTCGTATTGGCTTGTTGTCGGTCAGAGGAAAAGAGAGAAAGAAAAGAAAAAGACGAAAAAAAAAGATAATTTTTTTTCTTTGAGCAAGATTTTTTAAAATGAGGCTAGTCTGGCCACACCCACACTGCTGAGCGCCCATTGGCTGAGTTGTGTCAGGAGTATTGGGCGGAGGTGATCATGTGAGGCAGGAGGGGAAAACCTGCTGGCACCTATTGTGGGTATGGTGAGACACCAATATGAGAACAGAAGAAGGTGGGAGGACGAGAAGACTTCCAAAAATGGAAAAGAATAAAAATTTCCTGACCGAAACCAAAGAAGTGGATTGTGGGTTTGGAATTTTCAAGGAACCTCAAACCCCGACGAGCCCACACTGGTTTTGGTCGGCGTCCTTATAAGCAAAGTCGCAGCGAGCGAAAATCAGTTCGAGTTCAAGTTCCAGTTCCAGTTGAGTTAAGTTCGAAGTTCGCAGTTGAAGTTGCACCCGCCTCG
>OZ010615.1:23371090-23376090 GCA_963932145.1 Acanthosepion lycidas | reverse complement strand
TTTAGCATTTTATAATAACTAGGATAGTGGAGGATTCCTCGGGGCTGCACATTTTTCATGAGTTCAGTCCTTCGGATTTACATTTTTTAAGTTTGTAAACTTTTTCGGTATTATTATTATTATTATTTATTTATTTATTTATTCATTCATTCATTCACTGAGTGTCCACACCAGTAGGAACTGGTGCATACCACTGGAGATCAAGTGATCTTTTATTTCTATGTGCCATGTTCTTTCAGGATGTAGGCAATCATGGCTCTCCACCTCACTCTATCCCTTGCAGCTCTCAGCAAGTTCCTTCCCTCTGCTTCCTTCCCCAGACCACATTCTGTCATCCATCGGTTCAAGCTCGTCAGGTATGTCACGTGCTGCTTCCCCTTGTCTATCTTTCCCTCTATTCGACTCGTGAGTATCGGATTCTCCAGGCCCTCCTTCCTCATTATGTTTCCCAGAAACTTCAGCTGCCTCTTTCTGATGTTAAGTATAAGCCTCCTCCTTGTTTGTATCCTCTCTAAGACCTCATCGTTGCTCACACGCTTGGTTCATGATATCCTCATCATCCTTCTGTAGAACCACATCTCAAGTCTTTTAAACAGTTCTACACACTTCTTAATATTCCAGCTGTTTTCAATTATGCCGGACTTCGCATACTTCCAACTCATACCCTAATTTACACTAACTGCAGTCTTTCCCCCACGCTCTTTCAGACTGTTTCCAACACTCTTGTAACGACTGGCACTACCGTCACCTTGTTTACAACTTTCTCAGATCCCTTACAAAGTCGAGATTTTCTCGCTTCTTTTGTTTCTTCTTCTATGTGACGTATTCCTTAAAGATGTGGGCGATCATGGCTCTCCACAGCTTTTATATATAAGATTTGTCTGTTCGCTATTCCCCCGTAGTCCCTATTCTGCGAACCATTTATACAAGATCGTTAGGTAAGCTATTTTCCTCTGTCTTTCTTCCCTCAAATTCAACATGCCCACTTTCCACATTGTGTTCCATAGAAATTGCAATAGAACCCTTATACTTAATCAGAAACAGAATGTTCCGTTTCTAAGAAGGAAGTTCCGGCCGAACAGCTTTTTTCCTAAGTACCGCTATTTCGTGGAACGGACTCCCGAGAGGATACTCCCCCGATCACTACAATCTTAACCTCTTCCAATTAACAGTTATCTTTCCAACCTCATTCAGTAACCCTCTACCTTGAGTGCCTCTTGGATCTTGTATTGGATGAATAATAGCATAAAAGTTCGTTTCTCTGTCATCTATCGGACTGACCAAACATACAAATTATCTAATTAAAGATGGATTGCTAAAGGGAGGAACTATTTAAGTAGACAAGTTAAATCCTATATGGCAGTCTGATATAAAAGTCTTAGTGGCTTTATTGTCTTGCTTGCGGTGAAACGATAAAAAAAACAATCATGTTAAGGTTCCTTGTGACTCGGTCAAAAATCAACATTTGTAATCAACCCCCTTTTTAAAAATGGAGTTTACTTATAAGGTTTCTTTAAAGGACATTTTGATACCGTGTAATGTTTAGCAAGCTTGTCTCGGTAGATCGATTACGACCAATTACGAGTAGAGAATTCGATCCTCACTTGGTGCCTCATAATTTCGACATTATGCTACATCTTAGCTTCGCTTCGTAAATCATTATCTATCTATCTCAGTCTGTTCATATATATCTATCTATCTCAGTCATTTCATTATCTATCTATCTATCTATCTATCTATCTACAGGGGTTGGACAAAATAATTGGAACACTTGTTAAATTCAAAGAAAATTTATTTAATATGGAGTTGGTCCTCCTTTAGCCTCACAGACAGCTTTAATACGTCTGGGAATGGAATCATACAGCTTCCTGACTTCATCCAGAGGAATTTTCAGTCATTCTTCCATTAAAACCTTCTCCAACTCTTTACGACACGACGGTGGAGGATTGCTGCTCTTAACTTGTTGCTCCAAAATGCACCACAAATGTTCAATAATATTGATATCTTGAGATTGGGGAGGCCACTCCATGTATTCTAGCTCACTTTCATGTTCTTCATACCAATTCTTAACCACTCGAGCGGTATGTATTGGAGCATTATCGTCTTGGAAGATGCAGTCACCATCAGGGAATAAAGTCTTGGCCATTGGATGAACATGATCTCCCAAAATGTTCAGGTAATCTTTGCTGTTGATTCTACCATGCAGGGCAACTATTGGACTGAGACATTTCCATGATATGGCAGCCCAAACTATCACTGATCCACCTCCATATTTCACTGTTGGAAGAAGGCAGTCACGGTTGTAAGCTTCTTTGGTCTGCCTCCACACATTAAACTCGCCCTGAAGTTGGGAAAAGAGAAAAATCAGACTTGTTTGAGAATATGGCTTGCTTCCATTGGTCTGCAGATCAGGCATTGTGATCTCTGCACCACTTCAAACTCTTTTGAATGTTGCGAGTGGAGAGAAGACGTTTCCTCACAGCGGCTCTTCCATGATATGGAGCCTTATGGAGCTCACGGTGAATTCAAATGGTTATTCAACTCAGCAGTCACTTTGGCCGCATTTGACGGATGATTTTTTTTGCCACATTGCGTTTCAATGCATGTCAGTACCTGTCAGTAAGTTTACAAGTCCGGCCCGAATTGCTACGGTTGTTAGAGGTCTTGCACTGTTTCTCGAATTGCATCAGTGTTCTTGATAAGGTAGCTCTTGAAAAACCAAACAGTTCAGCAACCTTAGTGATCAAGATTCCTGCCATGCGAGCTTCAACAATTTTCTCTTATTCGAACTCGGAAAGGTCATGCAATTAGCTTAAATTTTACTAAATTCTAAAAAATAAATAAGACAAAGACAGTAAATTAGATAAATAAACGTATTTACAATAGATATAATTTGCAATTATAAAGTTTTAGTTAAAGTTCTTAATATAATAGGTCTTTGAAATATAGGAGTGGATTTTGCAATTGTTACAATTATTTTGTCTAACCCCTGTACCTATCCACTCGTATGGGGCTACACATTAATAGGATCATATTTTTAATGTATGAGAAATACAATGAAAATATCAGGCAGTTTTGATCAAACCAGTGCTTAGGTCTACATGGATACTGATGAAGGTGCTGCATATTTGAGGAAACTTACGACTTTCTTAGTAATCAGTGATAATCACCAAATAAATTCATAAGTTGCTTGCTGTCCTGTGTAATAGTTAACAAGCTTGTACACAGTTCGATCCTTACTGGGTGCTCCATACTTTCGGCCTTGTGTCACATCTAAACTAAATTAGTCATTATAACAGCTGTTTGTTACACAAATCTCTCATATTTTTTTTCTTCTTCTCTTTCTAAGAATTTTCAATAACAGCACTTCCCCCGATTATCCGTACCACAATTTTCCTGACTTCGATTATCCGGAGGTGAAATAAAGAGAAAATGGAAATAACCCGAATAATTTTCAATTATCCGGACTAAACCTATTCTGATATTTCATTCAAGACAAGCATTTTAAGAATTTAGAATACCATTCTCAATATTCAAATTTTTCATTTCTAACAACGAAGCCATGATTATGCTTGGCAAATGCTTAAATTGGTTGCGCCTTCAAGAAGCTACCCGTTTTCCAGAAGCTATTAATTTTCAAGAATCTACCCGTTTTCAAGTTTTTAAATAAGCTATCCATTTTCAGAAGCTATCCCTTTTCAAGAAACAGTCTATTTTCAGAAGTTACCCCTTTTCAAGAAGCTACCCATATAAATACATTTAGTTTGATCCCGCTTTACGAGTTAGCGGCAGGAAAAAAAAAACGTGAGGTCAACCAGAACCGGACGGAAATTGACTGATATTTTCATAAAAAAAATAAACTGGGCCAAAACCTTGAATAAAGCACTTGAAAATATTATTTCGATAATAGAAATGTTGAATTGTTTTAAAAAAAATTACTTTTTTCTTCAGTCTTTTTCCGTAATTTATATTTTCAATTATCCGGAAATTTTCAATTATCCCAAATATCTGTTTCCCCCCACACCCCGTATTAAGGTGTCCGGATAATGGGGACGGGCTGAAGGCCGAAAGAGAAGTACTGTAGTGAATTATCGTCTCTTTCTAAGAATTTTGAATTATTTTCCCGTACAAGTCTGTATTGTAAAATGGCATTTGGACTTGAAAATTAAATAAATGTAAATATTTGGCTGATGAAGAACAGGGAAGTCTCGAAACATGTCCCCCCAAAATTTCTTTAGATACATATTGCACAGTAACTCATTCTTAAAATTAGAAAAATAGAATTTATGTACCATTATGACATTACTTTCCCATAGTCAAATATAGTATGCTTTAAATACATACCAAACATACTTACACTTTAACAGTTAAAAAGCAAAAATAATTTTTAAACAATGATTGGGTTTGATTTGGTTTGTTTTACGGCATATCAACCTCAATAGATTATTTAATGCCGACAAGATTTTTATTGCTAGTAAAATTATTTTCAAATAGATAGATAGATAGATAGAGTTTGGTTTGATTTGATTTGGTTTGTTTTACAGCATATCAACCTCAATGGATTATTTAATGCCGACAAGAGTTTTATTGCTGACAATTTTTTTCAAAATGTATTTTTGGTAATATTTTTTCCCAAAAATATATTGCTGGTACAGTGTAACCCGGATATAAGAGACCCTGATATAAGATAAACCCGGATATAAGAGAGATTTTATCTGGTCCCAAATTAGAGCCATACTTACCTAAACAAAATAGACCAAACCCGGATATAAGAGAAACCAGGATATAAGAGACTTCTTCTCCGGTCCTGACAACTCTCTTATATCCGGGTTACACTGTAATATGTTTTTCAGAAATATATGACTGGTATTAAAACTTATTTTTACTCGTTTTGACCCCTGTTTGAAAGTTCACTATTTGATCATAGTTGGGACCCTAACAGGTGCTACCACTCAAGATCATGGTGGACCTGGGAACACATGCAATTAAGAAGTGGTTCC
>OZ010615.1:23358590-23366090 GCA_963932145.1 Acanthosepion lycidas | reverse complement strand
TCTGTTTTAGAAATGGGGGAAAGATTTTTTTCTTTGGAGAAAATATTTTCTTCCGTAATTAAAATATTATAGATAGAGTTTGGTTTGATTTGATTTGGTTTGTTTTACAGCATATCAACCTCAATGGATTATTTAATGCCGACAAGATTTTTATTGCTGACAATTTTTTTCAAAATGTATTTTTGGTAATATTTTTTCCCAAAAATGTATTGCTGGTACAGTGTAACCCGGATATAAGAGACCCGGATATAAGAGAGATTTTATCTGGTCCCAAATTAGAGCCATACTTACCTAAACAAAATAGACCAAACCCGGATATAAGAGAAACCAGGATATAAGAGACTTCTTCTCCGGTCCTGACAACTCTCTTATATCCGGGTTACACTGTAATATGTTTTTCAGAAATATATGACTGGTATTAAAACTTATTTTTACTCGTTTTGACCCCTGTTTGAAAGTTCACAATTTGCTCATAGTTGGGACCCTAACAGGTGCTACCACTCAAGATCATGGTGGATCCTGGGAACACATGCAATTAAGAAGTGGTTCCACGCTCCTCAAAACATCCCGATCAAAAGTCTTAATGCTGGATGTAGTCTATCGTCTTACCCAGGACGCGTTTAAGCAATGAACTAACATATGAAATATATATGAAAGTATTCACTAGATTTAAATGGAAATATATTTTCTTCTGTAATTAAAATATTGAAGTCTTCGTATATTATCACGATTAACACACCCCAATGCATATAATTTGTTTTTAATTAATTCCTTTGAAAATACGAAAATGTAATTGTTTTATGTAAAACAAATGTTTACACGTATGATCTTCCTTAATAAAAATCGCCAATAGTTTAAAATTCTGAAAATCTTCCTTTCATTGAAAGGTTACAAAATTCAAAAAATACTCTACCTACTTACTGACTATGTATGTTTTTTTTTACGATGATACAAGGCCCAAGAGCCACTAGAAGTAGAAGCTTAAAGAGTAAGAGAAACCACACCAAGCAAGGTGCTAATACCACCAAGATGCAAGGGGTCACAGGAAGTGAAAGAGAAGGAAAAGAAGGAACCGGAAACTTAACCCTAAACAGGAAACAAGGGATAAACCTCTGATCAACAGACATGAGAAGAGTGTGAACCGGACGATAGGATAACCTATCTACACTTATTGAGGGAAAAATTTAATTAATCCTTTGAGGTATGACCACTGCTTTACCGGTGGTAGAGAAAAATGACTTAATGACCAGTTACCGGTTGAATGGTTGGGAAATACATGCAACTATTTTTATATCAACCGTGAACATTTACATACCAATTATTTGCGAATTTTGACTCAGGAGCTCAAGCAGAAAGGTTAAAATTGTTCAGGAACACATGGCTAAAACGGTTAAATCTTACTTATTATAAAACGCAGATTGTGTGTTTGTGTGTGTGTCTGTACGTTTATATATTGGATCCGATTTCCTACATTTTTCAACCGATTTCAACAAAACTTCACAGGACTACGTAAAATTACCTTGCGGTGGTTCTGACAGTGCCAAAAATTGGAAAAACACAATTGTTTTTGCACGAAATCAATTTGAAAACACGATTAAGAGGGATTAATGAAAGGGGGACAACTCATATCGAGTTATACTTATTAATATGGAGTTATCGAGTTATACTTATTATAAAACCCAGATTGGTTGTTTGTGTGTGTGTGTGTGTGTGTGTGTGTGTGTGTGTGTGTGTGTGTGTGTTCGTTTATATATGGGATCGGATTTCCTACATTTTTCAACCGATTTCAACAAAACTTCACTAGTTTTTGGCAGGTAGTGTTTCTTATTGTCTTGCACACTTTTTTTTTTATTTTCATATTCAGAATGCTTTTAAAATTCCATTTACAAGACAATTGTTTATAATAAAATTCTATTCAATCGGTAGAATCATAACGATTGAAAACAATGTTTTTGTTTGACTTTGGGTTTGACCAATTCGTAAAAATAAAAATAAAAATAAATAAAAAAAAAACTAATTAAGACATGCGTGTCCGTCAACCTTAAACAATAAGCTTTATCAATTTTATTTTTCAGTCTTTATGATGGTAGCTACTTGATCTATCTCTTACTGTTACATCACCGGGCAACGCCAGGCTCTACTGCTAGTAGTAAATAAAAGTTCAGACATTTTAAATAAATAAAAATTTAGAATTTTAGACGGAGCCGTTAGAAGTATTGAGTTGAAGTAGACTTTAGAAGGAACCGGAAACCCAATCCTAAACAGGAAACGAGGGATAAAACTATGTTCCTATTCAAAAGACTGGATTGGAATGTGAACAGAGAGATAGATGAACCTATCCAGTCTTAGTGAGGAAAAATGTATACAATAAATAAAAGTATGTGTTATTGTGGGAGACAATGCGAGTGAACAAGTGAGAATGAAACAAAACAAACAGGATTTTAATAAACGTTATTTTCTTCATGGAACTAAGCGTGCCATTCATAAAGCTGAACGGTACGCAGTTGGACTATGATTGGCCGACACTTAGTCGACCAATAAAAGCAGCCTCATAATATTTTTTTCATATCACAACAATAAGATAAAATAGAAAATAATTATAAGATTTACTTAAGAAACCTTAAGATTTGCAACCGCGACGAATTCTGCTCGATCCTAGGAATTTCATATAGAATGCTAAAAGAAAAGCATACAAAATCTATAAAACCAAAATAAAAAGAGAGATGACGAATGCCAGAGCATGAAACTGACAGTAGTGCCTATGATTATTGAAGCACCAAAAATGACACTGAAATCCAAAGAACGAAAGCCATCCACCCATTACTGAAAATGCAAATATTACTGAGTTGACTTGTTGTCACTTATTCCTGCTTGACAATCATTTGATAATGCCGTGAAGATAATATAACAATAACAATAATAATAATAATAATAATCGCTATGATTCTTTTTATCAGGACATTCAAAAGTTAGACATAATCACAAAGAATTAAGTTCGATTCTAAGAATTGGATCCATCTTTTAGAAGTCTGTCTGCATTTGTCCTTTGGCTTTACTTTATTTTAGTTTATGTTTTTTAAAGAAAAATGACCTTTTGCCTTCCTTAAATTTAATTACAACCCTTCGAAAGAACGCCATGGAATTTTCTTTCTTACTTTAAGGAAGGAAAATGACATGAGGAAATGCCGAGAGTGCGACCCTGACCAACATCAGTTATATTTCAATATTAACAACATTAATGAGAAGAAGAAGAAGAAGAAGAAGAAGAAGAAGAAGAAGAAGAAGAAGAAGAAGGGGACAAATGAGAAAAAATGTGGAGGAAAACGAAGAAATAGGGAGAGGTAACAAAACGAAAAAGACGAAATAGCAAGAAAGAAAGAAAGAAAGAAAGAAAGAAGGGAAGAAAGAAAGAAGGCAGAATATGGAGGAAAAGTGAAGAAAGAGAGAGGCATAAGCAAGGAGAGGAAGGAAAAGAGAAGAGACAATAAGAAAAAGATGAATAAAAGAAGAAAAGGAAGAATATGTAAGAGAAAGGAAGGGGTTAAAAAGAGGCAAGAGACAGAAAGCAATAAGATAAAGAAAGAAAGAAGAAAATGAAGAAGAAAAAAGAAGACAGAATTGAAACAAGAATGAAAAGGCGCATGTGACAGAAAAGAAGATGGTGATAGGCAGAGTTAATTAAAAAAGGACAATGAAATAGGAAGAGGAGACTAGGAGGAGAAAGAAAGAAATTAAAAGAAAGAGAGAAAGAAAGAAAGAATATGGAAAAAAGGCGATAGAAAAGCATAGGACGACGGAAAGAGGAAGAGACAATTAAAAAGAGAAGAATGAAAGAAAAAGAAATAATAATAATAATAATAATGATCAGAAGAAAAAGAAGATGAGAACAGAATGAGAAGAGAAAGAACGTGGAGGAAAAGAGGAGAAATATAAAAGAATCAAATAGGAAGAAGCAAGATGAAGAAGAAGAAAGACGAAAAAAGAAAGGGAATGAAACAAGAAGAAGAAGAAGAAGAAGAAGAAGAAGAAATAATAATAATAATAATAATGATCAGAAGAAAAAGAAGATGAGAACAGAATGAGAAGAGAAAGAACGTGGAGGAAAAGAGGAGAAATATAAAAGAATCAAATAGGAAGAAGCAAGATGAAGAAGAAGAAAGACGAAAAAAGAAAGGGAATGAAACAAGAAGAAGAAGAAGAAGAAGAAGAAGAAGAAATAATAATAATAATAATAATAATGATCAGAAGAAAAAGAAGATGAGAACAGAATGAGAAGAGAAAGAACGTGGAGGAAAAGAGGAGAAATATAAAAGAATCAAATAGGAAGAAGCAAGATGAAGAAGAAGAAAGACGAAAAAAGAAAGGGAATGAAACAAGAAGAAGAAGAAGAAGAAGAAGAAGAAGAAGAAATAATAATAATAATAATAATAATGATCAGAAGAAAAAGAAGATGAGAACAGAATGAGAAGAGAAAGAACGTGGAGGAAAAGAGGAGAAATATAAAAGAATCAAATAGGAAGAAGCAAGATGAAGAAGAAGAAAGACGAAAAAAGAAAGGGAATGAAACAAGAAGAAGAAGAAGAAGAAGAAGAAGAAATAATAATAATAATAATAATAACAGTACTACCTCTACTACTACTACTACTACTACTGCTACTACTACTACTACTACTAATAATAATAATAATAATAATAATAAGAAGAAGAAGAAGAAGAAGAAGAAGGGGACAGAATAATACGTAAAAAGAAAGTAGAGAAGAAGAAGAAGAAGAAGAAGAAGAAATAATAATAATAATAATAATAATAATAATAACAACAGTACTACTACTACTACTACTACTACTACTACTAATAATAATAATAATAATAATAATAAGAAGAAGAAGAAGAAGAAGAAGAAGAAGAAGAAGAAGAAGAAGAAGAAGGGGACAGAATAATACGAAAAAAGAACGTAGAGGATAAGAGGAGAAAAAGAAGAAGAAGAAAAAGAAGAAGAAGAAGAAATAATAATAATAATAATAATAATAATAATAATAACAACAGTACTACTACTACTACTAATAATAATAATAATAATAATAATAATAATAATAAGAAGAAGAAGAAGAAGAAGTAATAACAATAATAATAGTAGTAGTACTACTACTGCTGCTACTACTACTACTACTACTACTGCTAATAATAATAATAATAATAATAAGAAGAAGAAGAAGAAGAAGAAGAAGAAGAAGAAGAAGAGGAAAAGTGAATGTGGTAATATGAAACATCAGTGGTTACGTTGTGTTAGGATCAAACGCTGGAATCAAAGCTTTTGTTCTTCATGAACAGGGCCAATGCTTATTAGAAATTATCAAGCATGTATACTGAAAAAATGTGGTACTCCGAAATGCAGATTCTGTGATAAATATATCAGTTATCATCAGTTATCTTCTGTTTAATTACCTCTTCAAGTTCTCCACTGCTATGGGGACACATGAGAGAGTGGATAATGGCGTTGGTTAGATCCAGTGACAGGACCAAAGAGCGTGAGTTCAATACCTAGTTAAGTCGGTGGAGAACTTGGAGAGGGAATTAAGCAAGAGATAACTGATAACTGATATCCATTAGACATGGCACGTGGAACTAGAACAGTCTAACCCAGTGAGCGAAATAAAGGGTTCAGTTCGACATTCCAACCACCTGAAGAAAGCCGGAGCGTACAAAGGCCAAAATTTTGTACTAAATATGTCGACAAAGATGAGGACAATAGTCCGAATAATGTAAATAGTGTACATAATACCTCATTTTAGAAATTTAGACAGATACTGAAGGCCGGAGCATACAACGGTCGAAACGTTGTAATAAATATGGCGACAAAGATGAGGACAATAGTCCAAATAATGTAAGTAGTGTACATAATACCTCATCTCAGAAATATAGACAGATACTGAAGAAGGTTGGAGCGTACAAAAGCCGAAACGTTGTAATAAATATGGCAACAAAGATGAGAACAATAGTCCGAATAATGTAAATAATGTACATAATACCTCATCCCAGAAATACAGACAGACACTTCCCGGGTATTTAAATTGATTTTAGCATATTCCGGACTGAATTTTATTTCCTTCCAAAGACGTTCTCTTTACAATAGTAACAGTTGATGCACGTGTGCAACCTTTTAACGACAGCGAGAGAAGCACATCTTGTCTTTACAAGAGAACCACATCTAGTTTTTTTTACAAATCTGTTCAGTAGTGAATTTATCAAAAATTATGAATACTTTGCTTAGCTTTTGAAAGACATATTCCGTTATCCCAATGAACCTTCGGATTTTGCAGTCGCACTGCGTGTCATCTTTTAAAAGATTTCTTAGATATTTAAATGTATCTACGGGTTTGAGTTTGATATTAGGTTGGTGCAAAAATAATGTCGTTTTCTCACATATGTTACTATGAGAAAACGACATTATTTTGCACCAACCTAATAACTCTAACTGGGAAGTGTTTTGATAGAGGACGATAAGTGCGACGCTGAGATCCGAAGACGTATTGGGATGGCCAAGGACGCGTTCTAAAAGCTAGGCAGAGTATTGCGAGACAGGAGGACTTCTTTGGCAACAAAGAAAAGAGTACTGAGCTGTTACGTGACATCTGTCCTCTCTTTCGGCAGTGAATGCTGGACGGTCTCCTGAAAGATGAAGAAGAGATTCGAAGCAACGGAGTTATGGTTCTACAGAAGGATGCTGAGGATATCATGGACCAAACATATTGAGATGTCCAAAGACGCACTCCAAAAGCTAGGCAGAGTATTACGAGATAGGAGGACTTCTTTGGCAACAAAGAAAAGAGTCTTGAACTGCTACGTGACATCTGTCCTCCTTTACGACAGCGAATGTTGGACGGTCTCTTGAAAGATGAAGATACTTAAAGCAACGGAGTTATGGTTCTACAGAAGGATGCTGAGGATATAATGGACCGAGCGTGTGAGCAACGATGAAGTCTTAGAGAGGATGGAAACAAAGCAGAAACTTATACTTAACATCAGGGAGGGGCAGCTGAAATTTCTGGGATACATAATGAGAAAGGAGGGCTTAGAGAATCTGATACACACAAGGCAAATAGAGGAAAAGAGAGACAAGGGAAAGCAACACATGACATACCTAACGGATTAAGCAAGTGGACAGAACATGACCTGGGGGGAAGTAGCAAAAGGACAAAACTTATTGAAATCTACGAGGTATAGGGAGAAGTGGAGAGCCATCATCGCCTACGTTTTGATGCGACACGGCATATAAAAGAAGAAAATATTTGCAATTAACATATCCCGTTTTCTGCTTACTGACAATCATACATTCTGGACAATTGGCGTTTAGTCCTTTCTTCTTGCTTTCCCTCATTACCTTCTGGTGGAATTCTTGTAGTTTCCTTTATATGTCTATTAAAAACACTGTGTCATCTGCATATCTTGTTGATATTGTGGCCCCGTTAATGAATCCTGATGGGACATCTAATTTTTTCAGAA
>OZ010615.1:23336090-23348590 GCA_963932145.1 Acanthosepion lycidas | reverse complement strand
TATCCCCTCTATCCCCAATTTTACCGCTGAATAGCTTATTTCATATCCCTCCGCACTATTCCCAACGTTACCCCCCGAATAACACATTTCAGCATGAATACCTGACTAACCATAACAAATTAAACACAGACTGAAGAAAAGTACCAAATTTATGGTAACTATTCAGAATGTAATAATTAAAAGAGAAGTTAACTTCCGTCAATGACCTTTAATTTATAGGATGCAGGGTGGTTTGGGGAGATATTTTATAGGGGGGATGCGTTTTATAGGCATCGAAATACAATATATGTGTTTGCATATATGTATGGATTGTTGTCAGAATTTGAACTTCACCATTTATGTGGAGTTCTAAAACGACAGGGAAAATCTGAGATTTAATTTTTTTTTTATAAAAGCATGAAAATTTCCCCCCTTGTTAATTTGACTACAGTAAATGGATATATAGTTTGGTCAACGGCATAGCCAAGGCCAGCAGTAGATACGCCAATTTTGCATCTCATGTATGATGTGACCCCCTTAAAATTAGCTTAAAAATTAGATCTTCAAAAGTTGATTTCCTGTTTCATGCTTCGATGAATTTTTGTTAAAAAAAATAATGAATAATGATTTTATTCAGTTTTTTTTTTAAATGTTACCTCATTACGACATTTCTAGATTTTATCATAAAGGGAAAGTTGTAACAGCAAAATTGTCCAAATCATGTTACAGCAAAATTGTCCGTCCCACAAAATGTTAAATATCTAAAACACCACGAAGCTAAATTGAGTTTCTTTTTTGCAGGTTTTTAGATAAGACGTTTGGACATCTTGATTCCATTTTTCGTAAGAATCAATGAGAAATTTTGATTTATTCAGCTAAAAAAGTAAACAGGTTAAAATTGTTCTGAATTAGACACACTGTCTTCCCAACTGAGCAATGGTGAGAGGAAAAAGATCATTCAGGCCTTCAGTAATAGTACCAATATTCATACTCTGGCTTCCATCTTCAAAGTCCATTCAAAAACCCTTCAAGAGAACGGAGAATAAATTTAAAAAAAGAGGGAGCAGTAGAGAGGGAAACCCTGTCAGGAGGTCGCAACAGGAAAAAGAATCATCACTTCAACTTAGAACTGAAGAGATCAATTAGAAAAGATCCAACTCAACCCATTAGAGGTTTGGCACGGGAAAGAGGATATTTCAGCTATGACAGTCCAAAGCACAGTGAAAAAAAGACTTGAAAATGAAACGTGTGAGACACCTTGTTACTACAGGACAGAAAATTAGTAGTTTAGAGAGGGTGAAGATCATCTTGAATTCGTTGGAAAACGATCCTGAAATAATATATATATATATATATATATATATATATATATATATATATATAAACATTATTTCAATTCTTCATGTGTTTTCGATCCTTAAATATGATTAATTAATGATGAACATGTCATTTTCGTTTATGGTCGATTTCATCACGATTCTTCTGTTAAGTTTGGAGAGTAATTATACATTCTTATTGCTCAAAGTAGAGTCCATTAGTGTTATAAAAACTTCGGAGAATTCCAGTAATATATATTTAATCATTTCTACGATACAACGGTTCAAATCTTAATTTAACAAATGGACAATTTTGCTGTTACACGATTTGGGCAATTTTGCTGTTACACCCAGTACATAAGTAGACTGATAGCTATTCGACCACACCCGGATTTTAATGAGAAGTGTTACTGTGGATCTCTGTTAAATGTCATCCGTCACTTTGCTCGGTAGCAGATTAGCTAGGACTAGCAGGACAGAGGGCGGCAACGGGCCACTTACTTGATTAGCTTATTTTTATATTTTTATTTTTTTGTAAGTAATGATGTACATCCTGTACAAGGCCCCAAAACCACTCGAGGTAGAGGGTTACGGAATAAGAGGCACAGTTTATGCGAATATATAAGGAAGATAACGGTTAACCCAAGACTTGGACAGGTTCTTATCGATCGAGCTCTGAAGAGGGAGGAGCGATAACCGGTTAGTGATATTTTTTTAATTTTTTTTTGTTGAAGTCCTACTAAACAAAGTGTATGCCTCCGACAGAAATCGAAACTGTATACACACACGCACGCGTATATATATATATATATATATATATATATATATATATATATATATATATATATATTATGAAATTGACAAAGACCGCAATTATTCTAAGACATTTATATATTTATACATTCTTTTTTTTATAGATACAAATATTTAAGTAAATGCTCTGTTTTATAATAAACAGTATTAACAACATTTACCGGCCTGAATGTCCGAGAAATTGTCATAGAAAATATGCCTCCTCCGACAGGAATCGAACCTGTATCCTATACGGAACCGTCATATAGCCTGACATGCTTTTACCGATTGAGCCACAGAGGAGCGTTTGGTTAAAAACAGTAAAATCGAAACAATCTATATGTTTAATATATATATATATATATATACATACATGTGTGTACATGTGTACATATATATATATATATATATATATATATATATATATATATATATATATATATATATATATATATATATATATATATATATATATATATATATATATATAAACAAGCAGCCAGTTTTTAGAAGTTCTACTAAACAAAGTGTGTACTTCCGACAGGAATCAAAACAGTAATGGAAATTTTCCCACCAGGGAAACGCCTCTATACTCAAAACATGTGGCTACCAATTTGGCCAAGTTCACCTTTTTGATAACACAAGGCTTGTGTTTCAACTGGGTTATGAAAAACCACAGTGGAAAACCGGAATTGGTCTAACAACAAGTTTTGGTGCAAGGAAACATAATGTAGAATGTATCTTCTAGAGAAGATAATGTATAGCCGTCAATGACTGTTTTCCGCAAAGGCTACTGCTGTTACTGCTACTCCTGATACTGCTCTTGTTGTAGGCGTATTTTATGCCTCTCGTCCGAGTCCAAACATGTAGGGAAGTATTTTCCCTCACAAAAGTTTAAATGACCTATTTAAGGAATACACTTGAACTGGGATTTCTACGAATCAATACCTACTACTTACAGTGTTCTACTCGAAAAGCAAATAATAGTCATTTCTAAAAGGATTTTTTTAACGAACATTATTTCTTATTACTATAAAGTTATTTTTAGGGGGAACACGTAATTGAATTGTATCCTTCTTTTTTTATTTACATATTTTATTAATTAATTTATTTACTTATATAGCAATCTAGGACGGGTGTTTTCACAGTTTAAAAAAATCAAATAAACAGTAGTGAATGAAATAACTCGAATACGCGTAGTAAAAATGACGTTTATCTTATTAATAATCTAAGTAATTATATAAACTAGTAAGGCGCATGTGAAATTTTCACAGTTTTCCTATTTGAAGTTTCTGATGAAACATAATTCTTCAGTTAATGATTGAAGAGGCCCATCTCAAGTTCTACGACAGTAAAATATCCGTAGAAGTTCTCCTACCGCATCGATAAATATTTGAGCTTAACTTTAACAAAATATTGGAATAACAATAAGATTTGAAATTAACAATTATTTTTCCATTTCACTGAAACAGACGATAATTCTATCTTTCCTTTCTTTCTTTCTTTCTATGAAGAAGAAGAAGGAGATACTTCGATGGTGATGGCAAAAAACTAAGTTTAAGTGTAAGAAATCTATTTATAATGGTCAAGTTCATGTTCAAATGATAATATATATATATATATATATATATATATATATATATATATATATATATATATATATGTCTCAGTTACGGTGGACTGGTCATGTCTTGAGAATGTCTGATGACAGGATTCCCAAGATCCTAATGTACAGCCAGTTAGATCAGGGCTACGGGAATGTAGGACGCCCATGGCTAAGATACAAAGACAAGCGGAAAAGCAACTTGTCAGCAGTCAATATACCACATAACACCCTTGAGCGCTTAGCTTTGGAGCGGGTAGAATGTAGATCAATGTGTTTTAGTGGACTCGGCAATTTTCAATCTGCTTGTCTGAATCATCTTCAAGAAGCGAGATCAAGATCTAAAAGGTCAAAAAATCTAACAGTGATCTCATCTCACAATCCTCACACTTGCTCCATATGTGGGCCTCCTTTGTAAATCACTAGCGGGTCTTAAATGCCACTTAAGATTATCGCACAAAATTTCATAACTGAGTCAATAAGCTGGCAGATCCTCATACGTCGAATCCGACGGGAGAGTCCATTATATATATATATATATATATATATATATATATATATATATATATATATATATATATAAATATATACGGAGTTTAGAACGGCTCATGAACAAACATAAGAGACATTTATTGTTTGTTATATTTAACAATACATAATATAATTTTTTTTAGAGTGCAGGCATCTTATAATCTAATGTTTTTGGAATGTAGACATCTCATAATCTCTGCTCTCTTGTTTAACAGAGAATGCGTATCTGCAAACATCAAAATTACCTGTCTATATTTCTGAGATGAGGTATTATGTACACAATTTAAATTATTCGGACTATTGTCCTCATCTTTGTCACCTCACCATATTTATTACAACGTTTCAGCCGTTGTACGATCCGGCCTTCTTCAGGTGGTTGGAATGTCGAACTGAACCCTTTATTTCGCTCACTGGGGTAGACTGTTCTAGTTCCACGTGCCGTGTCTAATGGATGTCAGTTATCAGTTATCTCCTGTTAATTTCCCTCTCCAAGTTATCTAGGATCAGGTTGAGATCATAGACAAAGAACATCATTGGAAAATTCGTAAACTTAAGGAATCAGCGCATATGCTAGGCCACAAAAATATCCTGAGCCGACCAAGCATAGAAATGAATATAATATGGGAACCAGTAATAAGGAGTGCCAAAGAAAAGCGATAATAACAACAAACATTGCAATATGAGCTCTGGTAAAAACATGGAATGATGATAGCAAAAAATTGCAATATGAGCACAGGTACAAAATGGTTGATGAAGAAATTACGTTTTTAATACCTAGAAATTCATACACAGATGTCCTCAAGGACACATGTCAGAGTGGATGAAGGCGTTAGTTAGATCCAGTGACAAGACCCAAAGAGTTTTAGTTCAATACCTGGTTAAAATAGATAGATAGATAGATAGATATAGATAGATAGATAGATAGATAGATAGATCTGGTCAGATGATTGTTTAAGGTATATATATATATATATATATATATATATATATATATATATATATATTATAATTAAAGTAGTGGAGAACTTTGAGAGGGAAATTAACAGGAGATAACTGACATCCATTAAACATGGCACGTGGGACTAGAAGAGTCTACCCAAGTGAGCGAAATAAACTGTTCAGTTCGACATTCCAACCACCTGAAGCAGGCCGGAGCGCACAACGGCCGAAACATTGTGATAAATATGAGGTCACTAAACCGAATAATGTAAATAGGGTACATAATACCTCATCTCAGAAATATAGACAGATACATTATCTATCTATCTATAAGATGTAAATAAAAAATGTATATATATATATATATATATATATGTATATATATATATAGTGTTCGATATAAAAAAAAAACAGAGCTAAAATTTATACTTATATAAAATTATACAAAAAATAATAACAAATAATATAATATAAAATTATATAAGTATACAATATACTGAGTAACAAATGTATATTTATGGCTATTATATTCATGAAATCTAACCATTTTTATTGCTTTCTATTGAGGCATTTCACCTGTGAAATTCAAATTTTATAATCGTCTGCTTCAACCATCTATGATGACGTCATATATCAATGTTGTAAAACGCCCGTATTTCAAACTCGCCCGTTTGTAGTGCAACTTCGATAGTATGTATATGTAATAATTGTAGGAATTGGAAAAGTCTATGAATTAATTGACAAATATATATAAAAAAAAAAGAGAAAATTACACACACATACATAAATGTGTGTGTGTGAAAATAGAAATAGAAAATATAAGATGAGAAAAATGTTAGGACATGAAGACAAATGGATTTTGCGCCTCAAAATAATTCATCCACACGTGCTTAACAACAAATTTAACAACATAGATAGAATTAATATATAACCCCATAAATGAAGTCTTACATTTCTCACCCTCACAAGACAGACATGCTTGCAGATGTATTGATGTCTCACACTTATACACACACTCATACCGATATATAGACTTACACACATCATACACCCTCCCAAAGAATTAAGTTAAACATACACTTAACACCCACACCCCTCCCAGCAACTAATAAAATTGTCAAAATGACCAAGAAGATAATTCTGAGTTGCATGAATGTCCCCAGCCTCTACCTTAAAAACAGCTTAAAAGAGGCCGTTTGACCAACACAAGGACTTGCCAAAATTAACGATAAAAAAACAAATGAAAATTGCAGATAAAGTTCATTTTCTTCAGAAATATTCATTCATTCCTTTAGTTCACTACTGCTACTAACAAGAAGAAATTTTTCCCTCTAAATTTTTTTTTCTCCTAAAACTTTTGTCTCCTGATGATGGCCTAAACTAGTCGAGGAACATAATTGAAATAATAAAACAAAAAAAGATATTAATATACAACCCAGTGTGTCTGAAAATTTTAATTTATTTAAAAAATTTTATTGTTCAAAACATATATATGGTTGAAAGAAATTTTCAGGCTAAGAAGATTGAATTTAAGCATGAAATACACTATCGTCGGGTGGGGAGGGTTGACTTTAATGCCCACTTTTATACAAACACACACACATAATCGGTTGTTAATTGGGGCAAGAATTGGATGGTCAAATTTGACGCCTCAAAAACTAAACTACTCTCTATTAATCACCACAGAGATCCTTCCCTACCCACCATTAGAATGTCTGATAGTCAACTTCTTGAGAGCAACTCCCTGCGTCTGCTCGGTCTCACGTTGACTGCTGACCTGAGATGGAACAAATACATTGAGTCAATTGCTTCTTCCACCGCGAGGAAAGTTGGCTCTCTGTGCCGTGCCAGGAAATTTTTCTCCCCGGAATCGATACTTCAAATATACAAAAAAACCATTCGCCCTTGCATGGAGTATTGCTGCCATATATGGGCTGGGGCACCTTCTGTTTACCTCGGAGTTCTTGACAAGATCCAGAGACGGATATGTAATGTAATTGGCCCTGATCTGGCGTCTCGTCTACAGTCACTCTCTCACAGACGCGCCGTCGTCTCTCTCTGTCTTTTCTACAAATACTTTCATGGTAATTGCTCCGATGAGCTGCTTTCACTGGTTCCCAGACTCCATAAATTCAAGTGCCCTACGAAGCTGGCATCCCGCTCCCACCCTTACACTTTTAAATGTAGCCGTCTCTTCTACTCCAATAGCTTCATACCTCGCACCTCTCGCCTGTGGAACACCATTCCCAATTCCTGTTTCCCTGAGAGCTATAATCTCCAACTATTCAAATGTAATGTCAATCGACACCTCCAGTTACCTTGATCTATCCACTATCCTTCTCCTCATCCTTTCTTTTATCACTCCTATCTGCTCTAGCTCCAAATCTTCTGCAACCCCCTGCATCCTAGTGGCTTCACGCCTTGCTCGAGGAGTAATGCTTAAATATATATATATATATATATATATATATATATATATATATATATATATATATATATATATATATATATATATCAAGATTTCTCTAATATTCAGCCCGAACGTCTACTCAAATATAGGTGCCCACTAAAATAACGTTTAAATTAATAAAATATGTCGGAATAATGAATAAAAAAACAATTTCTCCTTTATACATACATATATATATATATATATATATATATATATATATATATATGTGTGTGTGTGCGTGTGTGTGTGTGTGTGAAATCGATTAAATCCGATATATTTTTAATTTCTTTCTTTAAACGTTATTTTTTTATCTAATATATTGTGTACCCATTAAAAATAAAGTTTAAACAAATATATATATATATATATATATATATATATATATATATATATCAGTATAGGATTGGTGAATACGGAATAAATTCCAATAACCAACAAATACTATTCTTAAAAGAGTGTTCAATACAGAGTAGAGCAATAGTAAATATAAATATAATTATTTATTCGAAAATTATAACATAAAAATGTTATAAAATCACTACAAAAATGGCCATTATGTTTCAAGGCTTCTGGTGTCTTCACAAGTGATGCCCAGAAGTGTTGAAACAAAATGGCTATATACATGTGTGTGTGTGTGTGTGTGTGGATGGATGGATGGATTTCTGTGATGAGGTATTTTTCGGACGGTTTTCCTCATCTTTATTGTCATATTCATATAAATATGTATATGTTTGGATGTGTGAGTAATTTCCGTGGACGCAATAAATTTTATTTTTCATCCACTATTATTTCCTGTTATTAAAAAGTTATATTTTAGTAGATGCTCGTCTTTAAGTAGACTACTCCTTTTTTTTCTCTCTTTAACTGAAAAACTCCAAAATAACGCAGCCCGGTTGACGAAGACGCACTACTTCAAAACAGAGACATCTACTCGAACACTTGCATTTACTTAATATAACAATGATGGACAATGTCGGACTATCGATAAAAATACATTAATTCCTTAAAAAATTATTTAGTTGGATTGATGTATGTATATATTTATATACATACACATTCCCCCCCCCGACACACATATATATATATGTGTGTTTGTGTGTGTGTCTCCCGTCGTATTCGACCTATGAGCGTCAAGCATCTCAGTACCTAGAAAACGACAGCCAGACACCAGCACATATGATTTCATTATAGTGGTAAGGATTTGTGCAGAACCAACCTCAACATATATATATATATATATATATATATATATATATATATATATATATATATATATATATATATATATATATATATATATATTTTATATGCAAGGCATTTAGAGGAAAGCTCTGAATATCAGTGATAGAGCTAACATAATAAACCGAGGGTCACAAACTCATATCCATACAACTTATTATATATATATATATATATATATATATATATATATATATATATATATAAGGTATGTATGTTATCACATGTTTTTATATATTTGGTGCACTGCCCCTAGGAAGCTACAGCCGAGATACCTTATGATAATAGCATATCACATGATTTGATTATACCGGTGAAGGCTTTGTATAGAGCCAAACACAGTTTTTGAAGGGCTGAATATAGAGACCCATAAGGTCCCCAAACAACCCTATGCAGGTTTTGAATTCAGAGTTGTCCTTCTCCGAGACCAATTGCCATCCAATTCTATAGAACCCTCTCTGTCCTGCTATTTACCCATAGCTGCAGGGAAAAGAGGATTCATACCTTTCCCAAGGGTATTAGCACGTAAGTGAATGTAATGGATTCGACTGGAATTCGAACTCGGCTCTGGGATTCCTTAATCCGAGCCGCTATCCACTACGCCTCCATATATATATATATGTATGTATTATAATTTTAAAAAAAGAACAGCAAGATATATAATCCGGTGTTCTTATTAATATCTTTATTTTTACAAAACAGTGGTCAGTGTAAGGCCGAAAACCTTTTTCTCGTTGATAAAAAAAAAAAACAGTCGACATGCTTTGAACGGATGTCATAATACGTTGTAAAATGCACCGCTACCCTCGGTAGATTAACCTCTTTTTCGAACGTAACTCATAATTGATACAATAATAGTTAATAAAAATGAACACGCTACAGCCTCTGTCTAAATGATTGAATTTCTCTGTATCCTTGGAAACAAAAACTTATGAATTTATTTGTGTGTTTAAAAATCAGTAAATTTTAAAATAAGTTATTCCAAAATTCGCTTGAACAGAACTAATGCTTTTAATTTAATTATATAATTAAATTTGAAGATTTTAGCTTCGGTTTTTGAAACATGGTAATTCCTGTGTAGCGAAAAAAAGCATATTTTAAATCAGTTAATATATATATATATATATTTTCTCAATTCGTTGTTGGAAGATTTACCTGATGATCCTGAATCCTTAAAAAAGGATTTAGGTGAAATAAATTATCGTAATGGTACATTAAAGTGGTTTGTTTTTCATTACATATTAGCTCTGTCCTAACATTGAGCTCTCAGGATTTCATCCTCTTTGGATTTACCAATTCGGTTTACCAAGTTCCTTATAACTTAATTATATATATATATATATATATATATATATATATATATATATATATATATATTATAAAATGGATTAAAACCGACATATTTTTAATTTAATTGTTTAATCATTATCTTTAATGGATACCAATATTTGAGTAGACGCTGTTTTTATTATTAAACAGTATATTTATTTATATCTACCTGGCTGAATATTCTAGAAATCTTGTTAAACAAATATGCACCGTCTGGCCGGATTTGAACCTTCGTGACCGAAAGTAAAACGTCTTTAGATCTGAAGTGCTTTGAGCTCTCGTCCACATAGGACCTCCCGATCAAACAAAATCCGGTTGACGTATATTATTCTAAAAAGATTACTTGAATATCTAGGCCGGTAGATGTAAATAAATAAATATAATGTTTAACGATAAAAATAGAACACCTACTCAAACATGTGTACTCACTTAAAAAAATAAAGTCTAAAGAAATTATATATATATATATATATATATATATATATATATATATATATATATATATATATATATATATATATTTACTTGTGTCGGAGGCTTTTTTCTTTGGACTCTGAGCTTGGATTCTGGTCGATTATTTTTGCCAAAATTACATGTTCCTAATTCTTTCTTTTTTATTCCTTATTTTTGCTTGGACATTCGTTTGTTCATTTACAAGCCAAAACACCTTACCTTTTTTCCGGACGAGTATACTTACATATATTTATAAGATTATATATATATATATATATAAGTAATATTACTGATCCTGGCTTTTCTAACGCCGTGAAGTTGCTTCCCTGTGCGTCTTCTATAAATACTTTCATGGTAAATGTTCTGGTGAACTTCCTTCTATAGTACCTAGACTGTATGAATTTAAGCTCAGTACCAGATTAGCATCAGAGTCTCACATTTCAATCGGCTTGATGTAACCGTAAGTTCTATGTCAACAGTTTCTTCTCATGCACTTCTCGCTTGTAGAACTCTTTTCTGGTTCCATGGTTTCCGGTCATCTTCAATCTGCAGTAATCTAAAAGCAATGTTAAACGTTATCTAGTGTCTTCCTTATCACTCACCTTTCGTAATCTTCATTGCTCCTTAGCAATGCTTTTTTTGTTTTCTAATTCTTCTACACCCGGTAATCCCGTGTGTCGTAGTATCTTTATCTATCTATCTATCTATCTATCTATCTATCTATCTATCTATTTCTCTCTCTCTCTCTCTCTCTCTCTCTCTGTATATATATATATATATATATATATATATATATATATAAAATATCAAATCGTAATTGATAGTGGTTATGACAAAGAACACTTTTTAGTCCATATGAGAGCTCAATGTATGATACAGAGCAAATTATAAGAATATATATATATATATATGTGTGTGTGTGTGTGTGTGTGTGTGTGTGTTTTGAACAATAAAAAATTTTAAAAATTAAAATCTTCAGACACACTGGGTTGTATATTAATATTCTTACGTTTTTATTATTTCAGTTAGATTCCGCGACTAGTTTCGGCCAACATGGCCATCATCAGGAGAAAAACAATTCTGCTTGCTGCTAGCAGTGAACTACAGAAATGAATGTCTTGATGAAGAAAATGAACTTTTGTCTGCAGTTTTCATTTGTTTATTTATTTTTTAACATGAATTTTGGTCAGCCCTTATATATGGTCAAACAATCTCTTTTTTTTTCTCCTGATGATGGCCATGTTGGCCGAAACTAGTCCGCGAATCTAACTGAAATAATAATAATAAAAACGAAAGAATATTTATATACAACCCATTATGTATATATATATATATATATATATATGTATATATATATATATATATATATATATATATATATATATATATATTGTTTTAACGTTGTCTTTTAAATGGATACTCGTTTTTGAGTCGATGCTTTATTTATTAAACAGTATATTTATTTATTTACATCTGCTGGCCTGAATATTCGAGAAATGTTGTTAGAAAAAAAAATGCGTCCGCCGGTAGGATGCGATCCAGCGTCCCCGGAGGCTGCATATTTTTCTAGAAAGTTCTCTGGAATATTCAGGCCAGATGATGTAAATAAACGTTTAAAAGGATAAATCTAAAAAATATTTTTCTTTTAATATGATAGGGAAGGAATCATATTTTTAAACAAAAAAATATTATAATAAAGCTCTACTTCTGTATGGAGCACTGTCTTCTTAAAGATAAAAACAAAAATACTAAGGAACTCCGGATTATGCACCGCACATGTTCTTTTCTATTTTCTGCATACCTGCTCACTTATACATACATATATATATATATATATATATATATATATATATATATATATATATGT
>OZ010615.1:23326090-23328590 GCA_963932145.1 Acanthosepion lycidas | reverse complement strand
TTTTTCTTTTCGGATGATTATATAAAAGCTGTCCGAATGTCTTTTTTTTATCTGAGTGTGTGTACATATATATATATATATATATATATATATATATATATATATATATATATATATATATATATATATATATATACAATAATTATATAATTGGTGAATATATATGTGTGTGTATGTGTGGGTGTCTGTGTGTTTAAATCACAATTACCTCAAGGAAACCAGTAAAGACAATAATTTATGTATATACATATATGTGCGTATGTGTGTGTGTGTACAAGCGCGCGTGTTTTTGTGTGTTTTTGTGTGTGTGTGAGTTTCGAAGCAATATATATATATATATATATATATATATATATATATATATATATATATACATATATATATATATAGTTTATGAAAAACTAGGTAATCCGTATAGGTAAACCTAAGGAGGATAAAATCCAGAGAGCTCAATGTAAATCCAGAGCAAATAATTTAAATAAAAACTGGCCACTTTAAGGTTACATGTTATATTTAGTTTATGAAAAAGTAGATAATCCGTATGCATGGAACCTTAAAGTGGTCTGTTTTTATTAAAATATATATAAATTTATTTATATATATATAAATTTATTTATTAAATATATATATATATATATATATATATATATATATATATGTGTGTGTGTGTGTGTGTATATAAAACAGCACAGTGTGACCTGGTACTAATAAAAAATTTCTCGTTGCAAAATAATAGATTTAAAATTTATATTAGAAATTATATTGTTTCTAATATATATAATCCTAGCATATCTTTAAAAAGGTCTTTTTAAATGTATAGAGTATAATTATATACTTACGAAAGGATATTTGCAAATATTATATATATATATATATATATATGTGTGTGTGTGTGTGTGTATGTATATATATATATATATATGTATATATATATGATATGTTATGTAATTGTATATATATATATATATATACATATATATATATATATATATATATACATACATATATATACATACATACATATACATACATACATACATATATATATATATATATATATATATATATATATATAAATATATATATATATATGTGTGTGTAAAATGTTGTGAAATTTATGTTGAGAAAGCTGAACAATGTCGGTTGTGCATTGTATGTAGATATAAACAGTCCAAGAAGTATTCAACATCCCACGATATCTGTTAAAAACGAAACAAATTTCATACTACGCCCAAATGTCTAAATTTTGTCCCATAACGTAAAATTAATAAAATTTACTCTCTTATTTAAATATATATTAAAAAACATTATTTTCTATTTGTTAAAATAAATTAATTACTAACTTTACATTGAGCACTATTTTGTAAGAATAAAAATATCTATAAGAACACCGGATTATATATCTTACTTTTCTTTCTTTTTATATATATATATATATATATATATATATATATATATATATATATATATATTATTTTTGTTTTATTTACCCATTAGCCGCGTTGTTTCATGCTTTGCGATTTTTAAAAATGACCGTCTGTTTAATCATTTGCGCATTTAATAAAATAAAAATACTATTTTTATCCGTATTAAAAATCAATTATAAATATATTTTGAAAAGACCAAGTATGTACAAATGAGTTTACTAATTCCTCATAGTAAGACAGTATATGTTTAGAGGGGGAATATACGCACACATATATACACGCATGCTGACAGAAACACACGAAAATGGAAACAGACCCAAGAACACATAGGGGTCAGTAAAACATTAAAAGATAAAATGCTGATAAGTAATTCATCATTTCTGTTGGACCAACCTTAATTGTTTTATGACCCTTCGCGCAGAACTCTTCATTACCAATTCAAGAAAGAAATTCAGATTACTAACACAAAAACAGAAAATGTCTCATATCGAGAATATTTAACATTGAAAAACATAAGAAAAAATGAATTATTTTTAATAATATGTGGAAATCTCCGCTTTTACCTGAAGACGGTAGCGAGACCAGAAACACGTGTAGTAAAATTATGGAAAACAAAGCATAATATTTTTTTCTAAATAAATCCACATTATAACCAAAAACGTTTGCGGCACCTCTCTTCTCTTCTTTTTAATATACACACTTTTCTCTTGTTGGAACCACTACAACCTCTTTCTTTTATATATATACATATATATATATATATATATATATATATATATATATATATATAGAGAGAGAGAGAGAGAGACAAATGATGATACTGAAACTGTCTTTCTGACAAAAGAAATTGATAAGTAAATTTTCCAAGCATAGCTTAGAATTGAAAATAGGCCGAAAGTATGGGGCACCCAGTGAGGATCGATCTCACTCCTCATTTGTAATTGCACTAGCGAAATAATCTTGCTAGCCATTACACTAGATCGAGCTGAAATTTCCTGCGTCAGACATGTGAGAAGAAAAATTTGGAAATATTAAAGGCAGAAATGTTTCTTTGACAGAAAAAAATATTGATA
>OZ010615.1:23311090-23313590 GCA_963932145.1 Acanthosepion lycidas | reverse complement strand
TAATAATAATGATTATTATTATTATTATTATTATTAAGAAAAGCTTAAAGATTCATTTCGATTATAATTTATTTCGTGAATCTCTCTCTCTCTCTTTCTCTCTCTCTCTCTCTCTCTCTCTATATATATATATATATATATATATATATATATATATATATATATCTTTTGACGAAAATCTCTTAGTAAAAAGGTGATGTACAAAGAGATTTCAGTCTGAAGAGATGAATATATAGACATTCAAGAGAAAAAATTTAATCGAAATGAATCTGTGACCATTTCTTTTTAATTAATTAATTAATATATATATATATATAAAGAAATTCGGAATGTCTCATATTGAGAATATTTAACATCGAAAAATATAAAGGAGAAAAAACTTATTTGTAATAATATATGGAAATCTCCTCCCTTTACCTGATGATGGTCGCAAGACCAGAAACTCGTGTAGTAAAATTATGGGAAATAAAGCATAATATTTTAAAAAAATACACATTACAAGTAAAAACTTTTTCGGTATCTCTCTTCTTTTTAATATATATATATATATATATATATATATATATATATATATATATATATATATATATATATATATAAGTGTGCTCTATCTTAAATACTTTTAAAACAACTTTTAATATACATAATAAGAGGTCACCCCCCATATATATATATATATATATATATATATATATATATATATATATGTCTCTGTGTGCGTATGCATGTGTGTCTGTATGTGTGTCTGTATGTGTATGTGAAGTATCAAATTTAGATAAACAATGAAATATATTTATACATATTTTGAATGATTGATTCAGTTTTATCCTCAGTTTAAAAGTTCAATGGCCAGTCAGGCCGAATTCTTTTGACAAGTTTGGCCCTTCCAAGAGTAAGAGAATTCACAATTCAAAACCCCCCAAAAAAGTAGTAGGAAGCCATTCCACTCTCTTTCCCCAAGAACACTGATGGACCAATTTTAGAGACATTGCCTTTTTGTAGAAGCCATTTTTTTTTAAATAGTCAGGGGAAAATACAAGTTAAAATTATTTTACTTTAATGCGAATTTACCTTCTTTATTTGAAAAGAAATGATTCTCAAGGAAATAATGTCTTGCCGCTTGCGTTAAATATATTGTAAATAGGTAGAGAGTAACCCGTGTGCGTGTAATATCAGACAATTTGCTCAGCCCCGACAAAAATGAAATTTTGTAAAGAAAATTTTTTAAAAAATTAACAAATTTAAATATTACCATCAACAAAAATTGAAGTAAGTATTTTGGTTGATTTTGTTTTGCTAAACAAAATCAACGAAAATACTTATTTCTTATTTCGAAATTCTTTGTATATCAGCCACTACGGGTTATTTAATGCCGAAATAGAAATATTTTGAACAAAATTTTATGGCTTCAACTAAATATATTTTGAATGCAATTGTATGCCTTCAACTACATATATGTATTGTTGGTCATTTTATTTAGCGGCATATCAACATCTCTATGGGTTATTTAATACCGAAATCTAAATATTTGGAACACAATTTTATGGCTTCAACTAAATATATTTTGAACGCAATTCTATGCCTTCAACTACTGATAAAATATATTGTTGGTCATTTTGTTATAAAATATATTGTTGGTCATTTTGCTATAAAATGTATTTGCTTTGGTAGGATCCACCTAATTTGCATAGTGGAGTACCGACCATATAAATATGGTTGGTACCGGGGAGGAATCAAAAGATTCAACCAGAGACTCTGCCCGACTGCGACTCAGGCAACACAGTCTCCAGGTACGGTCTTTCCAGGAATATACAAAAGACTATATGTAAATATTGTGTACACTTTCTTGTTTCAATACATTTTGTTCTAAGTAGATTTTGTGTTGCATTATTATTCCATGCATTAGTCAAGTTTCAACAGTATTGTTGGTATTTTTACTATAAATATGTATTTTCACTATTTTCCCATAGCTGGGACCCTAGCAGGTGCTACCACCCCGGGTCAGGGTAGACCTGGGAACAACAGCAATTAAGAGACATGCTTCTCAAAACATCCAATCTCCTGATCAGAAGCTTTGCTGCCGGATGTAGTTTATCGTCATACCGAGGACACTTGAAGTAAGAAAACGAATTCAGAATTTTGAATATAGTTTTATGAAAAGTTTTTTTTTTTTTTTTTTTTTTTTTTTTAAGAAATTGTCAGTTTTATCTAGATAAAAATTTTCAGGGCACTTCGGTAGTTTCTTTAAAATGAAAAATCTTAAAAAATTTCTGAAATATAACTCCAAACTATTTTAATAGTTTTTAAAGAGGAACATATGAGTTAAAATTATTTTTTGCTTAAAACGAATATAAGATCTATATTTAAAAATAAATGAATTTTAAAAAAATATATGCCAAGATATAAATTTTATCGGCGGTACTATAAAATGATATTTGCCGTCTATTTTCAACGATAGTATATGTACTATTCATTTTCTACTATGGTATGAGATTTACCA
>OZ010615.1:23306090-23308590 GCA_963932145.1 Acanthosepion lycidas | reverse complement strand
GGTGACGCGTATATTCGTCGAAACATGTCCAAGTGAAAGATTTTTATAAATTCCTTTCCGTATTGAACATCTGTCAGATTCTATTACAACTATATATATATATATATATATATATATATATATATATATATATATGTGTGTGTGTGTGTGTGTCTTTGTGCGCGTGTCTTTGTGCGTGTTTGTATATATGTCGATATATATATCGATATGAGAGTAGTCATGTCTTCTCTACTTTCTGAAAATTTGACAAAAATAGCAAACATCGTAATTTATGTAGTATTATCTTCCTCGTGTACGTATATTTCAAAAGTACACCCACCCCCGTTTATATATATATATATATATATATATATATATATATATATATATATGGGGGGTTATATGTATGTATGTATGTATATATGTATGTATGTATCTATATATATGTGTGTGTAACATGAACGCTGACTAATTTAGTTTCTTATTTGAAACTGGTGCTAGTATTGATCGTTGTTTGAACACATAAAAATAAAATAAAATCAAAATAAAATTTCTCTGGCTCATTGAGTTAAGCTCCCCCTCCCCCACTTGAAATATTGGCGCTACACAGTCTTACTGTTTTGATTCCCTCATTTTGCCCCTTAATGAGTATCTATGTATGTGTCTGTCCGTGGTTTTTGTTAGTACGCGTGAGTGTGTGTGTGTGTTTGTGTGTGTGTGTATTGATGGATACAACCTTTTAAAAGAAATTTTCCGAAATTATTTTCCTAATATTCCCATTGTTGTAATTCTGTCTCACTTCGCAACAAAATTCAACTTTCCGAATCTACCTGGATGTTTCTTTAACAGACGAAGCAACAAACAATAATCGCTATATTTTACAAATAAGGAAGTTAAACATCTTCGCGTGGAAAAACACCTCATGAAAATTTCATTCGAAATAAAAACAAAAAAATTACGAAAAAAACAGACCTAAAACCTGACTATTAATTGTAAGAAATCTTTACGTTATTTTTTTTTCATATATAGACATTGCTGTGAAGATATATTTTTTTTTAAAGAACATTATTTGAGAAATTTCGGAAATTAAAAATACTGGTTTGTTTCTCTTGGATACACTAACAATCAACCATGCGATTTTTTTTCTCTTAAAAGAAACCTCTTGAAATAACAACTAAATAATAGCGATTTTAATACTCAATATTCTTTTTTTTAATATTTCTTTTCGCCATTTTGAAAAAAAAATCGAAATTTAAATACAGCATAACTACTAACGATGTCATAATTTTATTTTACTTACATTGCAAATATAAGTAAAATGATTGAATTCTGTATACCTTATACTGTCCCCAACCCTTTATACTCCTGTGTATGATATCACTTTTGCTGAATTGGGATCTAAATTTCTAATCTATAATGTTCGGTCCATATGATTTAGTCATCACTGAATTACGTGCATTAACACAGAGCAAGATTACGTTGAAAAATAAATATTTGTTGTAAACAACCGCTTTCTTAGATCAATAGTTAAAAATGGCTTTGAGCGTGTAAAGTCTGTGGGTTCTGGCGAAGGACAGACTTCTTCTAAACCTTGTGGTCTGGCGCTACACGATCATAAATAACTGTGTCAGATAACAGAAACCACATCACTTGAGGACTTTCAATAGCAGCAACAGATAAGACGGATATCACACGGGACAAAATAATTGTATAATCAAGATGTTGACATTCCACACTACTTCAAATAAAAGGTTAGGAAGGAAATCACCGTCAACACTGAAAAGAGTGATAGCAGCTATTGGACCTGAGGAACCTATTTTCCTGAAAAATTGTTTTAAAAGAAATATTTTATAAATTTTAACCAACAGTGGCCCTGACTGCTCGGTCAATAAATTCTGAAATTTTCCTTATAAGGAAACGGATATTTTTACCAATACCATAAATGCATTTTGCATCACTAGGCTACAGACTTAGTAATTTAAATATATAAAATTGTTGTTTTTCAGAAATTAGTATTTAAGTGTTATTTATCTTTTTTTGTGCTTGACGAGGAGTAAATCCTATGAAGACTGACCGTTGGGGTTAAGAACAGGTTCCTTTTAACAAACAAATCATAAATCATAAAATGATTATCTATCAGGTTTATAAAGCATCGACAATAAAGTAACGTTCAATAATTTTAATTTAATTTCGGCCGCGTGAGTAAACTAGGAGTTTATAAAAATCTGTATATAATACACTAGACGAATAAAATTTCCGAAAAAAATTATAGTATCTTTATTTAAGTAATTTTAATTTAAGTTCATTTATATTTGCCGCGTGAATAAAGTAGGATTTAAAACAATTTTAATGTGATACAAGATATGGATAAACTGTTCGAAAAATCTTATATATATATTTGAATAATTTTAATTAAAATTCAGTTACATTTACCAAGCATGTAAACTAATATTATTACAGTTTTAATACTAGACGCTAAAATGCTTGAAATACCCGAAACATTTTCACATATATTTGAAAA
>OZ010615.1:23283590-23298590 GCA_963932145.1 Acanthosepion lycidas | reverse complement strand
CAACTTATTTAAGATGATCATCGCCCTCTCTAACCTTCTAACTTTCTGTCTTAACAAGGTGCCTCACAGTTTTCACGTATGATTTAATTTTCTAGTTTTAAGACAACTAGAACAGACCGCGTCTGCGCTTGTTTTGTTTTTTAAACTCACCATCACAACGGAATGCCAATTTTATCGCAGTTATAAGTTTGTCGTTGTAAATTAAACCCTGAAGATAATCTTTGAAAAGTTTTAAAGTACTTCGGTTAGAAAAAACTATCGCGTCTTCCTTGATGAATTTCATCTTAACATCAAGAAACTGATTAGACAACAGGAAAGGCACAGTTCAAAAATAAGTAGACACAATATATCTATATTATTCAATGAAACACACACGCACGAAAACAAATACATACACGTGTGTGTGTATGTGTGTGTGTGTGTGTATTTTGTTTGCGGTCATTTTCCCTCTCTCTCTCTCACTCTCTCTCTCTCTCTCTCTCTCTCTCTAACACAGGATCGTTTTACAACCCGGAAAAAAATTCTGACTGAAAATTCTTTCTCTAAAAATGAGTCATTTTATTTATTTATTTATTTGTTTATTTATTTATTTTTAACTTTTCCTTAATTTATTGTTTTGTTTTTGTTTTGTTTTGTTTTTTTTCTTCAAATTTATTTTTCTGCTTCCGGGTTGTTTAAAATATTAGAATAATCATTATCTTCAACTTCGGATTTGCTTCTAATTTAATTAAAGGTTTTTGCCAAGTTGGATTTTTATACATTTTGGGAAACAATTATTTAAGGACCACACGCACGCATACCTACGCACATACGCAAACACGCACAAAAACGCACATACATACGCGTGTACACACACACACACACACACACACACACACACTAACTCTCTCTCTCTTTCTATCTATCTCTCTCTCTCTCTATATATATACATATATGTAGAGAGAGACAGAGAGAGGAGAAGGGAGAGAGAGAGTCAATACCACTATTCTATTATTAATGCTTGCATTAAATCCTTTTGTTCCTTATTTGCAATGCATTCCTGTACTAAAATCATTAGCAATGCATTTCCATTCTACATATAATAGCCCTATTCTATCAGTAATGCTTGCATTAATTCCTGACCAATGACTATCCCTTAGTTCCTGATTTTCAATTCATTCCTAAAGATAAAGTCATTAGCAATTTGTTTACATTGTGCGTTTTATTGTCTTATTCTATCAGTGATACTTGTATTAATTCCTGACCACTGACAATCCTTTTCTTCCAGATTTTGCTACTCTTATTGTGATTTCTGCTAGTTTACTATAACAATGAAACCGAAATATCTCACGGAAGAAAAAGATTAGCAACCGACCGACAAAGCCTATTTCAATATCAAGTTGAAGCAAGACGATCAGTTAATAGACAAAGGTATCTGAGTGCCTCACATGAAAAGCTTGAACAAATAAGACTGCAATGTAAGAAACGTATGGGTAAACAGATCATTTTGCTTGGGAAATAATTTTGCATATATTTTATTTGTATAGATTATTAAAACGAATATGGGACAGGAAATATATAAATAAATACACATTGATAATCATTATATGGTTTGATAAATACTAGGTCTAGAGTTTTTTTCTTTTAATTTAGTAATACAGTATATTCATGTTGTAATTATATAGTAAATTAATAGGAAATTAAGGAGCTTGCTTGTTATATTGCACCATTCACATGATATGGGACGTGAAAGTAGACAGGCTTCGTTGATACATTTTGTTTTGAGAGATGGAGGAGATGTTGTTTTCCATTGGTCAACCTTTCCTTTTAAAAATATCTATGATTTTCTTCGTTTAAGACCTCTAAAAACAGATGAATAAAATGAGATATTTTTAACTATATTTTACAGCAGATTTAGACGAAACCCTTGATTTTTTTTAAAAATGTAAGTTCCCGTAATATAATTCCCAACCTCGTTGGTCAGACATTTATAAAACTTCCTGTTATCCAGTAGTCATGTATGTGCGAGCGCATCTTAAAGTTCAGCTGGCTTGAGTTCCTCTTTATATCAGTGAAGCCACTGAGTCCCGATTCTGCAGTTCGTGTCTAATATAGACTTTTAAGTTAATCCTCTGAGGTAGCTCTCCAACACGATTGAATCCATCATTTTCCATAATTCAAAGCTCAAGAGTAACTCAAGGTAGAGTGCTACTGAAGGCGGTTTGTGATGTGAATGTAAGAGGAGGATGTAGGGAGTGAATATTACAAGGATAAGGAGGATAGATAACGACTGGCCCTAGAATTGAAGAAGTTAAGATTTTAAGCTTCAGGGAAGCATCCAAGTGGGAGTCTGTCACACAAAGTAGCAGTTGTTTTTTTTAGAAAAAGCTTTCTACTTACATTTGGAATACGGAGAAAAACGGGGTGGTGCGACTTCATTGGAAGTAGCACGACGTGTGCTAGCTGTAAAGGTCTTAAGTGGAGGAACTAAAGAATGGAGCGCCCATCTGAACATTTGATATAGACATAGCAATAGAATAGTGATAGGAAGAAATGAGTAGGGCTCGACTTCGTGGCGTGTCTGAACTGGTGGAACTAAAGAATGGAGCGCTTCTCTAAACATTTTACATAGACATAGCAATAGAGTAGCGATATGAAGAAATGAGTAGGATTCGACTCCGTGGCGTGTCCTAGCTGTAAATGTCTGAACTGGTGGAACTAAAGAATGGAGCGCTCATCTATACATTTTGCATAGACATAGCGATAGAGTAGTGATAGGAAGAAATGAGTAGGATTCGACTCCGTGGCATATCACAGCTGTATAGGTTTGAACTAGTGGAACTAAAGAATGGAGCGCTTATCTGAACATTAGCCATGGAGATAATGATAATGAGTAGTTACACAAAAATAGAAAGGAGCATGAGATAAGGGGGTATCTTCTTCCCAGATATATTCAGACACTACAGTGAGGCCATTTTAAGGTAACCGTAGTCCCCTACTAGGACTTATTAACAGTGGGCGTTAATCAGAACGCCATAAGATACGCATATGACACTGTGTTGATGGCAGACACGGAAAAGAAAACGACAGGGCATTCTAGTGAAGGTGGTAGAAGAAAGAGAGAAGAAAGGACTAATTGCAAGTAGACAGAAGGTATAGTCATCAGCAAGACGCGAGTTACGAATTGGGGATATAAATATCAAGCAGGTACAGAAGTTTAAATATCTGTGTTTTAACAGAGCAGGCAAAATATGGCACCGAGATCCGAAGACGCTAAGAGGCTGCGAAATAGAAAAAAAATCATTAGAAACGAAACAAAGGGCGATGGAGGGCGGCACTTACCTGATGAGTTTGTGTGAATAGATGGCAGAAATGAGAGAGGGGACCTTAGCAATGGGAGAAAACTGTTAAAAGCCACGCGCGATAGGAAGTTGTGGAGAGCCATGATCGCCTATGTCTTAAAAGAAAGAGGAAAAAGAAGAAAAGGTGATAGGTTTGTGATGTGGCGTCTCCAGGAAAGATCTTCAATTTCCTCCTTGTCAGCTGAATTTAATTTAACAAAACATTTTAATTGAATTTTGATGCTTAGAAATACTTAAATATAAAATGCTCTTTCTCACAGATACAAAAAGTATTTCTTTTTCTTTTATTTTTCATCGTTTTCTTAGAATTAGGCTTTTCTTAAATTTTACTTCGCAAATATTGCGCTTTTTTCATTTTGCATCGTATATATTGCGCTTTTTACATTTTCCTTCATATATATTGCGCTTTATTTTACATTTTGTATCGCAGATATGACGCTTTTTCCTACATTATCTTCGTTTTATTCTGCTTCGCAGATATTGTGCTATTCTTAAATTTTGCTTCGGAGATATTGAGCTTTTCCTTAAATTTATATCGCAGATATTGCGCTTTTTTATTTTGCATCGTATATCTTGTACTATTATGCATTTTGCATCACATATATTGCGCCTTTTTTTAAAGTTTACATCACATATATTGCGCGTTTTTCTTACACTTTGCATCACATATATTGCGCGTTTTTCTTACACTTTGCATCACATATATTGCACCTTTTCTTACACTTTACATCACATATATTGCGCGTTTTTCTTACACTTTGCATCACATATATTGCGCGTTTTATTACACTTTGCATCGCACATATTGCGCTTTTTCTTACACTTTGCATCGAATTTATTTAACTTTTTTACATTTTACTTTAATATATGATGTTTTTTCCTAAATTCTCTTCGTTCTATTTTGCTTCGCAGATATTGTGTTTTTACTTACATTTATATAACAGATATTCCACCTTTTACATTTTGCATCGCATATATTGCGCTCTTCCTTGCATTTTGCATCGTATTTATTGCGCTTTTTCTTACATTTTGTATCGCAGATATTGCACTTTTTCTTATATATTGCTTCGTAGATATTGCACTTTTTCTTACATTGATTGAAACTTTGTGATAATACTCTGTCAAGATAGATTTTTTGCCAGTCGCATTCGGTCAAATGTTGGTAATTCCCGAAACTATTTCACTGTTATGTTAGTGTCGCACATTGACCTAAATAATGGTAATTTTTTTTTTTTTTTTTTGTGACATGGTGCCAACAAGAATCCTCACAACTGAAGAACATTACGGAGAATCTTCGCAGTGTAAATAAAGGAAATGTTCTGGAGATCTATTGTCTTCGTTTCGATTCCAAATGTGACTAAGCACTTTTTCAGTTTTTATTATTAGTAGTAGTAATAATGCCATTGCTACTACTACTACTACTACTACTACAAATAATAATAATAATAATAACACGGCATGACAGTGGGCCAATATCTGCATTGGAAAACAGGCGTCTTTTAACGAGAAGGAAACTGCAAGAAATTGCTATGAATATCACCCTGACCCGATTACAATCATAGAACCTGTAATAATTTTATGGGACTTTGCTGTACACACAGACAGAACAATCAAAGCTAATCGCTAAGACACTGTGATCGAAGACCTTAAAAACAGAATGTGCTTTCTTATTGACTTATTGGCTTCAAAAATAGTCTTTCAAATTAACACAATATATATATATATATATATATATATATATATATGTGTGTGTGTGTGTGTGTGTGTGTGTGTGCTGATGTGTGTGTGCTGATGTGTGTGTGCCCATGTCTGTGTATGTGTGTAGATTGTATTACATCAAATAATGGTTGACTAGGATATTTCTGGAAAATAACGTTTTTAAAACAAATAATCCTCCTGAGAAAACTGCTCGATATCAACAGATAAACCATTAATAATAATAATAATAATAATAATAATAATAATAAAGGTTGCAAGGTATTGGCACCCACTGGCATCAAAGGGCGCGTCAATATATGCATTGGAAAACCTGCAGCTTTTACAGAAAGGAAACTGCAAGAAATTGGTATGAACATCACCCAGATCCGGTTACAGTCATTGGACCTGCAACAATTTTATGGGACTTTCCAATACACACAGGCTGAACAATCAAATCTAATCGCCATGACATCGTGATCGGAGACCTCAAAAACAAAATATTCTTTCTTATTGACATCCACAGTTCCTGCAGATTGTAATATATCTTTGAAGATCTTCAATAAACTATCAAAATACAAGGATCTTGGAATGGAAATCCCAAAAATGGAGCATATGAGGACATCCACAATTTCAATTGTAGTTGGAACCCTCGGATTAATTGATAATGGTTCCGATAGACTCATCACTGGTAGACAATGCCTTAATGAAATGCAACAAATTGTACTCACAAGTATAACTTACATATTTACTAAGAGATTTATCTTATATAAAATGCGTGTGACCTTAGTTTTTTTTATATACAAAATGATTAGTGGGAAATGTCATGGAGCCATTTTTGATCTTAGGTCTCTGGTTGAAATCCGAAAGGAAATGTGTCTACAATAAAAATCAAAGGAAACAATATTAGATCCTGGGGTAACAAGCAAAGAGTTAAAGCAAGAAGCTTATAAGTACCTCGGTGTAAATGAGTGTGAAGAAATTCACCATAAAAAAAAAAAATGAAAGAAATAATTCGAAAAGAGTTCTATAAAAGGGTGCGACTGATATTAAGAACTTAATTGAAGTCTCAGAATAGAATTAAGGCCATTAATAGCCTTGCCATCCCAATGGTTCAATATAGTTTCAACATCTTTAATTCAACTCTAAATGATATCAAACGAATAGATTCAAAGACAAGAAAGCTTCTTACTAAGCATAACATGCATTATTGAAAGACTGATGCGGACCATCTATACAGACCCCTTAAAGAAGGTGAAAGAGGTCTTATTCAGCTCGAATTGTCATACAAGACAACAACTATTGTCTTACTAACATACATAGAAACAACAAAGGACTGGATGATACAATTAGTCAAACAAAACGAAAACAGAAAGAAAAATATTCAATCATGAAAGAAGGTTGTAAATACTAACGAGATTTACATTTAGTAGATTCTGTAGAAAATCAAAACAGAACCCAAGAACCAAATTTTGAAGCAAAAAGTATGAAAAAGAAAGCCAAGAATAAAGCTCTTGAAGAGATAAAACAATGCTGGAAAAATAAACCTTTCCATTGCCAATATCCAATTAACACTCATCGATGGTTACAAGCCTTTGAATTAAAGGCTGGAACGGAAAGCTTTATTCTTACAGCGCAAGACCAAAGTCTTTTCAATAGAAACTTTCAGGCAAATATCATACATAATAGTATGGATCCAAAATGCAAGTTCTATGACAAATATCAGGAAACCATAGACCATCTAATTTCAGGATGTTCTGTACTTGTGCCAAATGAATATAAAAATTGTCACGATAGAGTGGGGCAATATTTACACTGGACAATGTGCAAACATTTTCGAAAAGATGTTAATAAGCTTTGGTATGAACAACATCCAGCACCGGTTACAGAAATAGAAGACATCACAAATCTATTCATTACAGACAGGAAGACTGAAGCAAATAGGTCGGACATAATAGACATAAACCGAAAAGAAAAAAAAAGGGGGGTTACTAAATGATATGGACTGTAACATAGCAAGCAAGGAATTTCAAAAATTAAGACCTGGGAATCAAAATAGAAAAAATGTGGAAATTGAAAACAAGAATGATACCAGTCATAGTAGGTGCGCTTGGAATGATAAAAAAAGGAACACAACAACACACTGAAAAAATCCCTGGAAATCACAGATTATGAAAAGTAGAAATAATTGTCAAGATAAGTACAGCCCACACGCTAAGAAGAACGTTGTTCATGTAACGCTAGTGGTTTTATGGGAGTTAAAAAAGAAATCATGAAATGTAGCCATAACAAAACGTCAGTAACTGTCTTAGGTTTTCCCGCAGACTTGGTAGGTAGTGTGACCATAGCAGGAAATAATAATAATAATAATAATAATAATAATAATAATAATAATAATAAAGAGAAAACAGGGTTAATAATATAAATAAACCCAAAAATTAAGTTGAAGAAAACATAATTATTATCACCTTTATGGCTAAAGGGAAATAATAATAATAATAATAATAATAATAATAATAATAATAAGAAGAAGAAGAAGAAGAAGAAGAAGAGGTTGGCAGAAGAAGAAGAAGGATAAAAAGGGTGAGAAATGGAGAGGAAGGAGGAGGAGGAATATGTAGCTATAACAACAAACCCCTACCTGCCTTAGGTCTTCCCGCAGACTTGGTAGGTAGTGTGACCATAGCAGAAATCGAAATATAATAATAATAATAATAATAATAATAATAATCCATTATAGCCATTCACTGCCCACAAAGTGCTCGAGTGAAAGAAATTTTTTTCGTGAACGAAATAATCAATCGATTCGGCAGACATCGTTGTTGTCTTATTTAGATACACAGCCATAATTTCATTCGGTTACCCCGGCCCCTGACCAAAGAACAGCTGTCAATATCGAACTTAGAACGGTCACAATCAATAGAATTCTCACCCACTGTAGACTCGGGTCAGAATTAACGTTTATTTTATTTTATTAGCAATAATGCAAAGCTTATGACTGGATTCGAAAGTCAATCATAAAGATTTCTTCTAAAATTTGAAATTAAGCGAAGAAAAAGAAAAGAATTGCCTTCAGCGAGATTCAGTGATCGTAGACTTAAATTCGGAGTTACCTATTGACACATGTTTTACATTTCCTTGAGAAAAACAAAAGTATCTTTTCATAGGATGAGTAGAGGGCGTCACGGATTTCGGAACGGAAAAGAAAACCAACGCACAGAGTTCGAATCCTAACCGAGTCTGTTGCGTTCATTTTCATGCTAAATAAATGAATCCATCTGTTCTATGGGTTAAATAGTTTGGTAGACTAAATAGCTGGGGTTGGTAATCAGTCTAGAAAGAGTTTGAATTCAATCAACGAAAAAGTCGCTCCACTATCTTTCCCAAAACGTCGGTTAACATTCAATAGAAAAATAAAGTTTTCGGAGCCACGATCGCTTACGTCCTGAAGAGATATGATATTTAAAAAAAAAAATGACTTTTCTAGCCTTGATAGCAGCCAGTTTAGAACAAGGAATCTCCTGAATTCGAATTTCCAGACAGCAACGCGAAATAACATTGTATTAGCGAAGACATCATGCCAATTTACAGACACTAAAGAAAGTCATGGAGATTCATAAACTATGAAAATGAAAGTCTGTCACCTTTATGTCTTAAAAAAGAAAACATAATTTAGAAACAGCAATCTTCTGCTTCTCATTGATAACATTTTTTTTACGTAAAATATAGGGAGTCGCATTATACATAGGTCATATTTTGGGAGAGGTTAAAAATCATGCATTTTTGGTGATCGGTTGCACTATACTCAGGGAAATTTTTGCAGATTCTGGGGTCTTTTTGTTTTCGTCTAAATCCGTGAATTTGTTTTGCTCATGCTCCTTTTCGAAGAAACGCTACATAAAATTCACCCTTTTTTTATCCATAATGTCGAATGTGTTAAATTTTACATTATTCAGACTATTGTAATAATCTTTATCGCCATATTTATTACAACGTTTCGGCCTTTCAGTATCTGTCTATATTTCTGAGATGAGGTATTATATACACTATTTACGTTATTCGGAATATGGTCCTCATCTTTGTCACCATATTTATTACAACATTTCGGCTGTTGTACGCTCCGGCCTTCTTCAGGTGGTTGGAATGTCGAACTGAACTTTTTATTTCGCACATTTATTTAGGTCACAGTGTATAAATGCGTTAGTTAGAGCAAGTGATAGGACCCAAAGACTGTGAGTTCAATACCCGGTTAAGGCAGTGGAGAACTTGGAGAGGGGAATTAACAGGAGATAACTGATAACTGACATTCATTAGACAAGGCACGTGGAACTAGAACAGTCTACCATTGAGCGAAATAAAGGGTTCAGTTCGACATTCCAACCACCTGACGAAGGCCGGAGCGTACAACGGCCGAAATGTTGTGATAAATAGATATTTTCTGTAACCCCCTCCCCACTGAGTCAGGTTGTAACACAAGGTCAGTTTTTTACGTGGGGACCCGAGTGTCTTCATTCGGGCCGCTGGTCTTAGCTGGTCATAGCTGGCCCAAGCTGGTCAGAGCTGGTCTAAGCTAGTCATAGCCAGTCTTGGCTTGTCATAGCTGGTCAAAACTGGTCAAAACTGGTCAAAACTGGCCAGAGCCGGTCCAAGCTAGTCGTAGCCGTGATACCACCAGCAGAGGGACGGAGCCCTGGGGCAGGTAAGTATAAATGTTGTAATAAATATGGCGACAAGAATACGGACAATAGTCCGAATAATGTAAATAGTGTATATAATACCTCATCTCAGAAATATAGACAGATACTGAAAGGCCGAAATGTTGTAATAAATATGGCGACAAAGATGAGGACAATAGTCCAAATAATGTAAATAGTGTACATAATACCTCATCTCAGAAATATAGACAGATACTGAACGGCCGAAATGTTGTGATAAATATAGCGACAAAGATGAGGACAATAGTCCAAATAATGTAAATAGTGTACATAATACCTCATCTCAGAAATATAGACAGTTATGCAACTATTTAACAAGAAAAATCTCCAGTTCATATCAAAAATTGCCGCAAGACATTGTTGTGATATTGTTGTAGGGGACGAACTGATAACCCCTAGTATACTGAACTGATACACCCATATTAAATGGACAGTTCCAGTAGGAATATAAGCATTCTATGGTGTTGGTGTCAGCGGGACTTGCTTTTCAGCTTAAGCTTGAGCAAGCATCAAGAGGCTATATCAAAACGCAGAATCTCGTCTGGAGAGGTAGATAAATCCGATCCCATGTATATGGGGTCTACGGGGAATTTTTTCCCGAACCTATGGTCTCGGATTACCCCACATAAAAATCAGCATTCTGCCACACCCTGCCTCATGGAGAGGTCGGGTTAATACTGACTTGCTTTCCAGCTTAGGCATCAAGATGTCGAACTCTCTGCTTTCGGGCGGAAAGGAACCCAGACGAGACTGTGCCAAAGGGCAAAGTCTCGTCTGGGGTGTTTGATAAACCCGTTACCCGTGTATGCGTAGTCTACGAGGAATTTTTGACCGAGCCTATGGCCTCAGATCGCCCCTTCATAAAATTGGCCAGGTGTAACACTCTGCAACGTGGGGTGGTCAGGTTAATACTGACTTGCTTTTCAACTTAGGCTTGAGCAAGCATCAAGACGTCGAACTCTCTGCTTTCGGGCGGAAAGGAACCCAGACGAGGCTGTGCCGAAGGGCAAAGTCTTGTCTGGAGTGTTTGACAAACCAGTTACCCGTGTACGCGTGGTCTACGGGGAATTTTTGCCCGAGCCTACGGGCTCCGATCAACCTACATAAAAATCAGCCTTGTGCCACATCTTGTCTCGTGGGAAGGTCGGGTAAATACCGGCTTTCTTTCCAGCTTTGGACGAACTTGTAAAGATCTGCTTGTATTGTTCTTGTTTAAAATAAACCCTTATATTTTGTAAGTTGCCATTCTAGTTATTATTTTCAATAACCACAACGGAAAACATAACAAAAGTTATTTAAGATGGAATGATTGATTATGGCACATGTCTCTAATTTTTATTTACATACATTGTATTTATTTTCAATTTTTCTTGTTGAATTGTTCACCTATATTGCATAGGATACATTATTGTACATAATTAGGTTACAATAAAATTTTTATTTTATATGAATACTACCTTATGAGAATTGATATTTAGTAGAGTGGTGGGGGAACCTGGATCATAGATTCGGAGGGAGGAGACCTTTCCACCTGCGCTGCTTCTGTTACTTTGTTTTCCCTAATTTTTGGACCATACCTTTTGTTGACAACTATACATTCTGTCTTATTACAATAATTGGTAGTTAATCATTTCTTCTTACCAGGGCCGGCACGTACTACCCCTCACTAAAATGAAGCTCAATTGGGGACGCTTGCTATCTTAACAACACTTGCATTTTTCTACTCACATTTATATACATTACAAATTAAACCAAGAAACTATTAAAAGAATAAAAAAATTCTAAGTTTTTTTTTTTCTTTCCAAATGCATGAATTTGTTTTGTTCATACTAAGTTTTGAAAAAATATGTAAAATTCACTTTTTTTTTTAAAATCCATGTTGGATGTGTTAAAATTCAACTTTTTAACAAGGAAAATCTCAAGTTGGTGTTGAAAGTTGCCACAAAACATTATCGATTTATTTAAGATGAAAGATTTATGACATGTCTCTAATTTTTATTTAGATACATTGTATTTATTTTTAATTTTGCTAGTTGAATTGGTCACCTATATTAAATATGATCCATTATTGTACATAATTAGATTACAATAAAATTTCTTTTTTATACGAATATTACCTTATGAAAATTGAGATGTAGTAGAGTGGGGGGTGCGTATCATAGATTCGGCGGGGTCATGAGACCCTTCCACCAACCCTGTTTAATGTTTGAGGAGTATCATAGATTTGAGGGTGAATTATAGATACTTGAGGGGGTGGCGCACAAGACACTTGCATCTGATCCATTGTAATTAGGTTACAATAAAATTTGTATTTTATATGAATACGACCTAATGAAAATTGTGATGTAGTAGAATAAGGTGGGGTGCTCATATAGATTCGTGGAGGGTATCATAGATTCAGGGAGGGGCACAAGAGACTTGCACCGCGGCCCTGTATTCATCATTTTCCATAGTTTACACTTTTCGAGCCGGGTTCTAGTATTTTCATTTTGTGATTTTTTTTTCTTTCAATACTATCCTCTCGGTACATCGACACATGTTTCCTTTAATTGGTTATAACATTTTTAAATCAATTCACTACTTATCTTCGGACATGGCGGTAAAGAGGCCTGTCGCTGAGGAGGGGCTTCTCCTACAGAAAATCATTTTCCATCACCCGAGAAAGTGATTTGAACTAATTTTAATGTTTTACCTTCATTTAGGCATTAAATTATATATATATATATATATATATATATATATATATATATAAATGAAAATTGAAGTGAGCACTCAGAGGCCACAGACTGTTTCATGGTAAACGCAACCATCGGGCCTGACGATTGCGTCTAGCATGAAACAGCCTGTCGCCTCTGGGTGTTGACTTCAATGTTCACTTTTATATTTATATTTACATACACTCTATCTCTGATATCGAGCACTTTATCCCATAAATATAGCATACCTTAAAACTATATTTCTTCACACACACACACACACGCACATATATATATATATATATATATATATATATATATATATATATATATATATATATATATATACTGAGTTTTCCCTGATTCTTCATTCAGGCTACGACTTAGTTGAATTTGAGCCACACTGACAGTAATATATATATATATATATAGGTATATAATACCAAATGTGGATCGTTTCTGTTAATTCACCCCAAATAATGTAAAGTTACTTATCACAAATATTAATTCGCCCCAAGAAATTATAAGTTTGAAAATCAAAGTTTTTTGTTTTTTTTTCAATTAAATTTTTGGCACTCTTTTTAAATCATAATTTTAAAATCAAAATTTATTTTGCTTAGATTGCAACATCTCGAACTCTTAGAATGAAAAATTACAAAAATCAGTGAGATATTCACATTTATTAAGTGCGGATGTTATTCGAGATACTTACAAGGAATTTCTTACAATATAAAAAAAAAGAAGAAAAAAAATCTGTTTTTTGTTTGTTTATCGAGGTGAGCGAGACGGAGACCCCACACTTAGAAATAGAGGACTCGTGTCGCTCATTTGGGGCAATCGCAAAGGTCAATCCGACCGGAGTGCAATGGAAGGGTCTCGCTCTGAGAGAATTTGGTGTGAATTTTAGTAAATATAAATTTTTCTTATTTTGAGGTGAATTAACTGAAAAGATCCTTAAATGCTTCTTACCCAAACAATTTAATTAAAAAGAAATAAAAATACACAATATTGCAAACTTTTTATAACCATGAATAATTAAAATAAAAAATTGTGATTTGACTTGACTTGTAGCTATAGCGAGATTTTCAGTCAAATGTATTCAATATCTACGGCCCGAATAAAATTTTAGAACCCCCTCGTCCACCACCACCACCACCACCTCCAGCAAATAAGACAAATAAAAATGAACGAAAACAAACGAACGAAGATTCCTTAAAACTTCGAGCCATTTTCCAAGCTGCGCTCACACGCAACGCGGAACAACGACAAGTACAACTTTCCCCCTCTCTTACAGTAACTTGTCTCCGCCTCGTTTTCATTCTCCTCCCCTTCCTCCCACTCACTGGTATATTGACGTTACGATCGCTGTCCTTAACTGGTTCCCTCCCACTGAACCTCACTTGATTTTTAAGATTATTTTTTTCTACTTTTCCTTTGTGCGCGCTGTTTGGCAATTGGAGCAGTGATTGGTTATTGCCTGCTGTGCTATTGACCAATCAGATGCACCAATATGTTGTTTACTTTTCTTTTCAGCAGTTGCAGTCTTTTCCTCTTTTTATTGACACACCCACTTTTAACAGTTTCGTTCATAGAAAGTTGCGTGCGCGCTGGACGATGTCTTTTATAGACGCTTCTATACATCGCTAACAGCTTATATCTATCTATCTATCTATCTATCTATCTATCTATCTATCTGGAACAATTATCTATCTATCTATCTATCTATCTATCTATTTATCTATCTATCTATCTATCTATCTATCTATCTATCTATCTATCTATCTATTATAGTCTATACATTATCTATCTATTATTATTTTCTGTTCATTATCTATATATCTATCTATTATTGCCTATACATTATCTATCTATCTATTATAGTCTATGAATAAAAGAGACAGGAGGAAAAACTATTCTGTGTCAACGCTTTCCGTCCTCGTAGGGACTTTAATATCAAGGCAATTGAAAATATCCCCCCGAGGACGAAACACAATGTCTAACAATAGTTTTCTCTTTTTTATTCGATTGGTTCCTTTACAGATACAATCTATCTGAAAATAATTTACACACACGCGCACGCACACGCACGCACACACACACAACTTTATTCCTAGAGGCTGTAGTCCAACATATTATACCATTTTGGAATGAGGCCGACTCCGAGAGCAAATTGAAATCATTCCGGACCAAATCTGGACCCGCCGTCCTGAAATTTTGGATTCCCAACTTTTCGATATTGCGATTGTTTTCGGCGATGTTTTTACCTGATTTTTTGCGACGAATTTTTTGTACGATAACAATTTTTATAACTTGGAAATAAATTGGGGAATAATCGAAATTAATTGTAAAATGTAGCAAAAGTCACCCACGTAATAAAAAGTAATTGTTTGTGGGGAAAGTAAGGACCTACGTGCATCATCAAATTGTCTTTAAATTAATTGGAGAAATATCGTTGAACTTTTAGAAGGTAACCTTAAATATTAATGCAATACTTAAATGCAGCGATTTAGGTTTTTCTGTAGTTTATTGTTGCCCATCGTATTTACTCCTCCC
>OZ010615.1:23276090-23281090 GCA_963932145.1 Acanthosepion lycidas | reverse complement strand
ATTGTATTACATAATTGTACATAATTAAATTAAAATAAAATTTCTATCTTATATGAATACTAACTTACGAAAGTTGATGTAGTAGAGTTGGGAGGTACCATCCCTGTGTATGGGGTTTGACTAATTATATTTTAAAAACATTCTATTCTCCAGTAGTTTCGTTTTCAATTTTCGGATTAGATGAGGCTCCGGCTGCGTTAACTGCTAATTATAAGATGGAGATTTGCATATGAATACAAAAATGGCAGGTCTCTAATTTGTATTTAGATACATTGTTTTTATTTTCTATTTTTCTACTTGAATTGTTTACCTATATTGCATATGATCCATTATTGTACATAATTAGGTTACAATAAAATATGTATTTTATATGAGTATTAACTTATGAAAGTTAAAATGTAGTAGAGTTGGAGGTGGGAGTTTCACCCTTGCACAATCCCTAGGTATAGGATTTGTCTCCATCAGCTTGATCACGAAGAGATTTACTTTACCATCTTGTCTACATTTGGTCGATTACATATGCTTTTGATTTTGCCCTTTTCCCTTCTTTACTGATATATATATATATATATATATATATATATATATATATATATAGATAGATAGATAGATAGATAGATAGATAGATAGATAGATGTTTTTCTTTGAACTAAAACTTCTTCCAGTTTCTATGCAGAGATCCTTAAGAATGTTCCTAGTGCTCCAATTTTTCGCAACATTCCCTTCTAATTTATGCACACCAATCTCCATTATTATTATTATTATTATTATTATTATTATTATTATTATTATTATTATTATTATTCCTTTGATTTCTGTTGTATACTCATTTCTTCCCGAGTACCAACCAGAGACCTAAGGTCAGAAATGGCGTCATGACATTTTCTTATGAACGTTTTTTGAGGAAAACAAAAGCAAAAAATACCTAAAATCAAACATATATTACATAGATAAAGCCCTTCGTAAAGTGTAAGCTGTACCTGTGAGTACAATTTTTTTTTGTATTTCATTAAGGCATAAGAGTCCTTTCAATGAGTCTGTTGGTATCTTTTCCAATTAATCCGAGGGCTCCAACTACAAATGAAATTATTGATGTCCTCATATGTCACAGTTTTGAGATTTCGATTACAAGATCCGTGTATTTTGATAGTTTTTTGAAGATCTTCAAAGATACATTACAACCTGCAGGGACTGTCATATCAATAAGAAGGCACTTTTTGTCTTGGCGGTCTCTAATCACGATGTCTAAACGATTAGCTTTTTCATCAACAATACTTAGAGATAAACGTGATTTAAGTAAAGAAAAAGGAAAAATTAAGAACAGTGTTTAACAATATTTATTTTATTTAAATATTTAACAATATTTATTTTATTTAAATATTTAACAATATTTATTTTGTCTATATTTCTGAGATGTGGCATTATGTACATTATTTATATTATTCAGACTATTGTCCTCATCTTTGTCGCCATATTTATTACAACGTTTCGGCCGTTGTACGCTCCAGCCTTCTTCAGGTGGTTGGAATGTCGAAATGAAACCTTTATTTCTCTCACTGGGGTAGACTGTTCTAGTTTCTCAAGGACACATGGCACAGTGGATAAAGGTGTTGGTTAGATCCAGTGACAGGACCCAAAGAGTGTGAGTTCAATACCCGGCTAAGGCAAGGGGAAATTAACAGATGATAACTGATAACTGACACCCATTAAACATTGCACGTGGAAATAGAACAGTCTACCCCAATGAGCGAAATAAAGGGTTCAGTTCGACATTCCAACCATCTGAAGAAGGCCGGGGCGTACAACGACCGAAATGTTGTAATAAATATGGCGACAAAGATGAAAAGAATAGTCCGAATAATGTAAATAGTGTACATAATACTTCATCTCAGAAATATAGACAGATACTGAAAGGTCGAAACGTTATAATAAATATGGCGACAAAGATGAGGACAATAGTCCGAATAATGTATAAAGTGTGCATAATACCTCATCTCAGAAATATAGACAGATACTGAAAGGCCGAAACGTTGCAATAAATATGGCGACAAAGATGAGGACAATAGTTCGAATAATGTAAATAGTGTACATAATACTTCATCTCAGAAATATAGACAGATACTGAAAGGTCGAAACGTTGTAATAAATATGGCGACAAAGATGAGGACAATAGTCCGAATAATGTAAATAGTGTACATAATACTTCATCTCAGAAATATAGACAGATACTGAAAGGTCGAAACGTTGTAATAAATATGGCGACAAAGATGAGGACAATAGTCCGAATAATGTATAAAGTGTGCATAATACCTCATCTCAGAAATATAGACAGATACTGAAAGGCCGAAACGTTGCAATAAATATGGTGATAAAGATGAGGACAATAGTTCGAATAATGTATAAAATGCGCATAATACCTCATCTCAGAAATATAGACAGATACTGAAAGGCCGAAACGTTGTAATATATATGGTGACAAAGACGAGGACAATAGTTCGAATAATGTATAAAGTGTGCATAATACCTCATCTCAGAAATATAGACAGATACTGAAAGGCCGAAATGTTGTAATAAATATGGCGACAAAGATGAGGACAATAGTCCGAATAATGTAAATATTGATTTTATTTAAATATTTAACAATATTTATTTTTCGACAGTATGTCTGTCGTCTTCTTTTATGTTTAAAAAGTGCATTTAAGGATAAAAATATACAAAAATATCTGTGTACAAAAATCTTTTGTCTTAAGAAAAACGGTTGTACTGATAATCAACTTGATAAAGCGAACGAAAGTAATGCAACAAAAACGCTGGTTAGATGGAAAAGTTACTTAAAATTTTCCATCAGTTTATTAGCCAGTAAGAGCAATTAATCAAATAGTTTTTTTTTTGTTTTTTTTTTTTTAGTATTTCACCCCAAGCGAGGCGTTAATATCACTAGTACATGGAGGGGGGGGTCACAGGGCATGAAAGAGAATGGGAAGACTTTAATGAGGAGGAGTAAGGAAAAGGACAATAACTGAACAGCTTTCAGGAAGACAAGATGGCGAATGACATTTCATTTAAATCTTTGAAGATTGTAAGGTGACAGGGAAGCAAGAAATCGGATTGGGAGTTCCACAGGCGAGAAGTGCGAGTAAAGAAGCTAACAGAATAGAACAGATGGCTGCAGCGAGCTAGGTCAATAATAAAATGGTGAAACCTAGTTGCAAATCTAGTATCTCACTTAAATTTATGCAGATGAGGCACTCAAGAGGAAAACACATCAGAACAATTGACATGAAAGTATTTGTTGCATCTAGCTAGTTCAACAGTAAAACAGTGAGACCTAATTGCCAATCTAGTGGCATGTTTCAATTCATGCAGATGAGGCAGTAAGGCATAAAGCTCATCAGAACAATTGCCATGAAAATATTTGTTGCATCTAGCTAGTTCAACAGTAAAACAGTGAGACCTGATTGCCAATATAGTAGCATGTTTCAATTCATGCAGATAGGGCACTAAGGCAAAAAGCTCATCAGAACAATTGCCATGAAAATATTTGCAGAAAAGACAGGGAAGCTACGTCACGTCGGTTAGAAAATGATTGAAGTCGAGATGCCAGGTCAGGATCGATTACATTGCAGATCATTCTTTGGATTTTGTCAAGAATCTCCAGATGTACAGCAGGAGCACCAGACCAGATACGGCAGTCATATTTAATGGACAGACGAATGGTAGATTTATAAATGTGCAAGATGGATTCTGAAGAGAAGACTTGTCTGGCACGACACAGTGAACCAACTTTCCTCGCAGTAGACCTAGCAACTGAAACAATATAATCACCCTATTTCATGTCAGTGGAAAAACGTTAGCCCAAGATGGCGTCATATGTTGTTCTCCTACACTTTGGTACCAGAAAAAGTTTTCTGTGGTGATTAGATGAAAGCACTTCAGTTTTATACGCACAGTATTTACATTATGCGGACTATTGTCCTCATCTTTGTCGCCATATTTATCACAACGTTTCGGCCGTTGTACGCTCCGGCCTTCTTCAGATGGTTGGATTATTTCGATCCCTGGGGTAGACTGTTCTAGTTCCACGTGCCATGTTTGATGGATGTCAGTTATCAGTTATCTCCTGCTAATTTTCCCTCTGAAAGTTCTCCACTGCCTTAACCGGGTATTGAACTCACACTCTTTGGGTCTGTCACTGGATCTAACCAATGCCTTTATCCACTGTGACATGTGTCCTTGAGGACATCTGGGTATGAATTTCTGGGTATTATAAACCTAATGTTTTCAGCAACCATTTTTACCAGTGCTCATATTGCAATTTTGCTGTCATCATTGCATGTTTTTACCAGAGCTCATATTTGTTATCATTATATTTGCAACTTTGTTATCATTGCTTTTCTTTTATGTTGAGATCATAGACAGGGAACACCATTGGAAAATTCGTAAACTTAAGGAATCAGCACATATGCTAGGCCACAAAAATCTCCTGAGCCGATCAAGCATAGAAATAAATACAATATAGGAACCAGTAATAAGGAGTGCCAGAGAAAAGCAATGATAACAAAGTTGCAGTTCGAAATTCCAACCACCTGAAGAAGGCCGGAGCGTACAACGTCCGAAACGTTGTGATAAATATGGCGACAAAGATGAGGACAATAATATTGCCCCTGTTAACAATTGACAGTAGGACATTTTCGAGACTAGCTGCCAGATCTTTGTTCGGATCTTTTTAGTGTAAAATATTGTTTATTACGTCTTTTCGATTTTCTTTCATTGGCCCACTATACATTGATATGTAGTGGGTACACGTGTCTGGATTGCTGTCCCTGTCTTTTATTTCCTTAAACAGTGAAATTAATTAATCATGGAAACCGACTTTTTAGTTAAAACGTTTCGCTAGCAGTTAGGCCACCCACAGAGCCCTAATAGATTTGAATTAGCTATTTGTGGAAAACACGGCTCTTGTGGGGACTTCTACGGATCTATACCTTCTAGTTCCTGTT
>OZ010615.1:23266090-23271090 GCA_963932145.1 Acanthosepion lycidas | reverse complement strand
AAATATATTGTTAGTATTTTTACGATGAAATATAAATTTTTACACTTTCATAATGTTTTGTCTTTGTTTGGGAGTTCACTATTTGCCCATAGCTGATACCTGAACAGGTGCTACCTCCCCGGGTCAGGGTGGACCTGGAAACAACAGCAATCAAGGTGTGGTTCCACGCTCCTCAAAACCTCCAGTCTCCAGATCAGAGGCCATGCTGCTGGAAGTCGGGATCTGCGAACAACAGCAATCAAGGGGTGGTTCCACGCTCCTCAAAACCTCCAGTCTCCAGATCAGAGGCCATGCTGCTGGAAGTCGGGACCTGCGAACAACAGCAATCAAGGGGTGGTTCCACGCTCCTCAAAACCTCCAGTCTCCCAATCATAGGCCTTTGGTGCTGGAAGTTGTGACCTGGGAACAACTGCAATGAAGGGGTGGTTCCACGCTCCTCAAAACCTCCAATCTCCCGAACAGAAGCCTTGCTGCTGGAAGTGGGGACCAGGGGACAGCAGCAATCAAGGGGTGGTTCCACGCTCCTCAAAACCTCCAATCTCCTGATCAGAGGCCTTGCTGCTGGGAGTGGGACCAGGGGACAACAGCAATCAAGGGGTGGTTCCACGCTCCTCAAAACCTCCAATCTCCTGATCAGAGGCCTTGCTGCTGGGAGTGGGACCAGGGCACAACAGCTATCAAGTTGTGGTTCTACGCTCCTCAAAACCTCCAATCTCCTGATCAATCAAGGTGCGGTTCCACGCTCCTCAAAACATCCAAACTCGCGATCAGAGGCCTTGCTGCTGGAAGTGGGGACCTGCGAACAACAGCAATGAAGAGGTGTTTCCACGCTCCTCAAAACCTCCAATCTCCCGATCAGGAGCCTTGCTGCTGGAAGTTGTGACCTGGGACCAACAGCAATCAAGGGGTCGTTCCACGCTCTGCAAGACCTCTAATCTCCCAATTAGGGGCCTTGCTGCGGGAAGTGGTGACCTGGGAACAACATCAATCAAGGGGTGGTTCCACGCTCCTCAAAACCATCAATCTCCCAATCAGAGTCCTTGCTTCTGGAAGTGGGGACCTTCGAACAACAGCAATCAAGGGGTGGTTCCACGCTCCTCAAAATCTCTAATCTCCCGATCAGAGGGCTTGCAGCTGGAAGTGGGGACCAGGGAACAACAGCAATCAAGGTGTGGTTCCACGCTCCTCAAAACACCCAAACACGCGATCGGGGTGGACCTAGAAACAACAGCAATTAAGGGGTGGTTCCACGCTCCTCAAAACATCCAATCACCAGATCAGAGGCGTTGCTGCTGGAAGTGGGGACCTAGGAACAACAGCAATCAAGGGGTGGTTCCACGTTCCTTAAAACCTCCAATCTCCCGATCATAGGCCTTGCTGCTGGAAGTGGGGACCTGCGAACAACTGAAATCAAGGTGTGGTTCCACCCTCTTCAAAACCTCCAATCTCTTGATCTCTCCTATATCCCGATCAGAGGCCTTGCTGCTGGAAGTGGGAACCTAGGTACAACAGCAATCAAGGGGTGGTTTCACGCTCCTTAAAACCTCCAATCTCCCGATCAGAGCCCTTGCTGCCAGGACTACATTGGTAGTATTCAGTTGGTAATATTCTGTTCACTCATACTTTATTTGTTTGGGTAGCGTAACAATTATCATTGCTGAAAGTAGAATCTGTGTGTCGGGTTCAAATTCCGACCAAGATTGTTGCGTTTACTTTTGCAGTCAGGCTCTTGAGAAATCAATGATTTCGTTTTTTTTTTGGGGGGGGGCAGCCATTGTGGCTTAAATAGCGGGACAGTCTAAACAAAGGAAATTACTGAAATAAAAAACCGTAGAGAAGGCATTTTTAGCTTTTCCATTATCTTTCCCAGAAATCCCGTCTATTTCTTTTTCTTTTTGTGTGCCATGTCCCAAACTCGTTAGGTAATTCCTGGGTATGACGATAAACTACCTCTGGCAGCAAAACCTCTAATCAGGAGTTGTCATGGTTACGACATTAACTACATCCGGCAGCAATGTCCCTACTTGGGAGGGGTCCTGGTGATGACGATAAATTACATCCGGTAGCAAAACCCCTACCTGGGAGGGGTCCTGGTTATGACGATAAATTACATCCGGCAGCAAAGCCCCTACTTGGGAGGGGTCCTGGTTATGACGATAAACTACATCCGGCAGCAAAGCCTCTAATCGGGAAGGGTCGTGGGTACGACGATAAACTACATCCGGCAGCAAAGCCCCTACTTGGGAGGGGTCCTGGTTATGACGATAAATTACATCCGGCGGCAAAGCCCCTACTTGGGAGGGGTCCTGGTTATGACGATAAACTACACCCGGCAGCAAAGCCTCTACTCTGGAGATTGGAGGCTTTGAGAAGCGTGCAGCAATATCTTAATTGCTTCACCTTGTTCATATTGCCTTTTCTTACTGTTGTCGCCTCTCTCTCTTCTTCTTCTTCTTAACTTCCTTCTTCTTTCTCTTCTTGCTTTTCTTCTTCACTACCGTCTCTTTGTTTTTATCACCTTTTCTTTCTTTCCCCCCTCTTCTTCTTCTCAACTTCCTTCTCGTCTTCTTTTCTTCCTTCTCGTGCTTTTCTTCTTCACTCTCATCACCTTTTTCATATCGCCTTTCTTTCTGTTCTCGCCTCTCTTTTCTTCTTTTTCTCGTCTTCTTTCTCTTCTTGCTTTTCTTCTTCACCGTTATCACCTTGTTCATATCGCCTTTTCTTTCTATTCTCGCCTCTATCCTCTTCCATCTTCTTGGTCATCATCTTCTATTTCACGAATGTGCATTTATTTTCTCTTCTTCTTGCCTTTCTTGTTCTTCATCTATTCCTCCGCCATTTTGTTTCTCAGTCCTCCTCGCCTTTTACTCTTCTTTTGCCGCTTCTAGCATGCCTTAATCATCATCATCCTCGTCATCATCATCTTTTTCTGCTCTATCTTTATTATATAAAATAAATTGTCATTACCATCATTAGCCTCTTCTCCGCTTACTTCTTCTTCTTCTTCTTCTTCTTCTTCTTCTTCTTATTATTATTATTATTATTATTATTATTATTATTATTATCATAATATTGTCTTCATTGGACCTCTTCATATTCTTTTCTTTCTTCTTCCTTTTTATTCAACTTATTATTCTGCTTTTTTTCTTTCGTCTTTTTTATTTACGTCTTCCTTCGTCTTTTTTCTTTCCTCTTCTCTTTCTTCTTTTATCATCTTATTATTATTATTATCATCATTATTATTATTTTTCTTCTTCTTCTTCTTTTTCCTTCCTCTTCTTTTTCTCCTTTCGTCTTCTTTCGTCTTTACCTTCTTCTTCTTTCGTCTTCTTCTTATCATTATTATTTTTCTTCTTTCGCCTTCTTCTTCTTCTTCTTTTTCTTCTTCTTCTTCTTCTTCTTCTTCTTCTTCTTCCTTCGTCTTCTTTTTCTTCTTTCGTTTTCTTCTTTCGTCATTTCCTACTTCTTCTTCCTCCTTCTCTTCTTCTACTTTTTCTTCTTCCTTCGTCTTCCTTTTCTTCTTTCGTCTTTTCCTTCTTTTTCTTCTTCTTCTTCTACTTCTTCTTCTTCTTCTTCTTCTTCTTCTTCTTCTTCTTATTATTATTATTATTATTATTATTATTATTATTATTATTATACTTTTTCTTCTTTCATTTTCTTCTTCCTTTGTCATCTTTCCTTCTCTCGTCGTCTTCTTTCTTCTTCTTCTTCTTCTTCTTCACTTGTCCCCCTCTTATAAATTACTGGGTGGATCACAATTTTTACAGACCGTCGTTTATTAATAATTTCATATTTCTGTCAGCATCGCCATTCTAATCATTTCTTTGATGATATTTTTCTGCCCTTTTTCAAAGTCTTTCATTTCAATTTCGACGGCAACGCTGCATCTTTCTTTTTTTTTTTTTTCTTTTTCACATGGCATATTATTCTGTTGAATTCTATTTATTCTTTGTAGCAAAATAAAAAAAGAAAAAAAGAAAAGGTCCCTAGTAAGAAAATAAGGTCATACATTCCTTACCCAAACCCTTGCTCCCATCCGCACGCATGCGCAAAAACACACTTATCGACTCACTATCACTAAAACAGGTCTTACAGCATGTCGGAGATTTTTCTTTTCTTTCTTCCACGCCTGGGGTGACAGAGACACGTCCCGCGCATAAGCGTGGTTAGATGTCCTCTGATTTTTTTTTTGTCTTAGAAAAAAAGGGGACAAAAAAGCACAAATAAAAGGAAGCAATAATAACATATTAATAGAAAGACGGAAAAGGGTTGATCGCAGTTTTTCACAAAAGCTAGAAGGAATCGCCCACACCCCTTGATTGTTTTCGTCGTTTTCCCCTTTGCTAAATTGTAAATAAAACGTAAAATTATTGGTGTTGCAGTCAAATCTCAATTATATATATATATATATATATATATATATATATATATATATATATATATATATATATATATATACACACACACACAAATGACAGAAAAAACAGATGGGGTAAAAATCCACAGTTCCTTGCATTAATTTTTTTAAAGTGCTCAATACAAAAAATAGACCCAAATATTATATATTTATTATAATAAATTATAATAAAAACATTTTACATCGCTATACAAAATCTTTCACGTTTCGATAGTAAGATGGTACCTCTTCAGGTTATGGTAAAAAATGAATGCTATTAGGGAAATTAAAAAAAAAAGAAATCATTATCTCTTTAACATAGTTTTCAAGTATATACAAAAAAAATTTATTAATAAAAAAATGTTCACATTCTTAAAAATTAAACATTTATTAAGTATATCTCTTTGTTTAATTCAATGTATCTTGACTATATTCATAGCCGGATGTTAGCAAATAGTAACACGTCCTAAAATAATATAATCTCATCTATACGGGATTGAATAATACCTCTATTTATAACCTAATGCCTATATTTCTCACTTTTCTGCTTCAGAAATTACCTGATTTTGATTGGTTAACCTAGACATACCCATAAAACTTTGAA
>OZ010615.1:23221090-23261090 GCA_963932145.1 Acanthosepion lycidas | reverse complement strand
TTGCCAGTAATCAATAAATTACTGCTGTAAATCACCTAATCTCCAAATCTACAGGTGTACGTTCGACCCACACTTGACGCACCCCAGGGTGTCTTTGTATATAAACACATCAAGCGTATTAGTAATGTTTTCTCATGCTAGAATTATCTCCCTTGATCGAGCTAAACCAGGTAATAGCTCATTTATTAAGACGGTGGCAGATTGATCCTGCGACTGACAAGATAACAGTATAACGAAGATAATAATAAGGACTTATCAGAATATACCGCCAAACATGAGTTGACTAGTATAAATATAATGAAGTGTTCAGTGGAGATAAAAAATGGGGGATCATTTTTCTATTGTTGTAAAGTAATAAACTGATCCCCCACTTAATTGCTAATGTAAATAAATAAACGGCGAATTCTGTTTGTACGTGTGTGTGTGTCTGAAACCTCACTAACACGGGCCACACTTGCTCTTTATAAACATACCGTTTTCTAACCGGAACGATCCTGAGATTGAAAGTTTGCCCTTCATCTGGTGCCCGTCCAGGGTATGACGAAACACTATATCCGCGTCCTGGGTAAGACGATAAACTACGTCCAGCAGCAAGGCCTCTGATCAGGAGGTTTTGAGGAGCGTGGGACCACCTCTTAATTGATGGTGTTCCCAGGTCCACCCTGACCCGGAGTGGTAGCACCTGTTAGGGTCCCGAAACTGGAGTAAAAATGGGTTTTAATTCCAGGAATACTTTGAAAAAAAAATTATTATCAGCAATAAATTTTTGAAGAAAAAATTATTACCAGCAATACATTTTTGAAAAAAGAATTTACCGGCAATACGTTTTTGAAAAAATATTACCAGCAATACATTTTTGAAAAAAAAAATATTACCAACTATACATTTTTGGAAAAAAAATTATTATCAGCAATACATTTTTGGAAAAAGATTTACCAGCAATACATTTTTGAGGAAACAAAAATATTACCAGCAGTACTTTTTTGAAAAAAAATTATTACCAGCAATATATTTTTGAAGGAAAAATTTATTGCCAGAAATAGATTTTTGACAAAACAAAATATTACCAGCAATCAAAATTTTGTCGGCATTAAATCACCCTTCGAGGTTGATACACCGTAAAACACAACAAACTAAACCAAACCAAACTTCATCTAATGTTTGAACATCCAACATTGGAACTTGTGTCCAGATGAGGATGGAACAGTTAAAAGGTTAAAATTTTAAAATAATTGAAAAAAATTATTAAAGTTTAAAGTAACACAAAAACTGTGAACTTATTTTTTTTGTTGTTGTTTTAAATTTAGTTTAGAGTATCTCCAAAACGTTTTGAATTGAGGAAATCAATTTTATTTCTTCAAAATTTCAAGGAATCACAATTAAAGTGAGAGGTTTCATGATGTGAGGTTTTAAAGTTCCGAGGTTGTGATTTGAGGAACTCAACTGAATTTCCACGGAATTTGCTATTTGAAGAACTCAATTTTCGGTCTTAATTGGAATTTTTGCCCCAAATCGATCTTTTGGCCGGAATTGGACTTATAATCCGAAGAAGAGTTAAAGTGAGGTTTTGTTGTTCTATGGAGTGAATTTAGTAATTCAAAGATATTTCTTCAAAATTATCATTGCTGTACTAGAGGCCCAATTACCCCCTCGCAGATGTTATCTTAAAAGTCCGCTCGGGGTGCAGCTTTTAATAGAATAATTGGAAAAGATGTATTAGGTTGGTGCAAAAATAATGACGTAATAATGTCGTTTTTTGACGTTAAAAGATACGTCAAAAAACGACATTGTTACGTCATTATTTTTGCACCAACCTAATATTTAAATGTACAAATCAATAATAGGAAAAATATGCCGCCAAAAACGATTGCTTGAGTAGTCGTAATTGTTACTGGCTTTCATTCGAGTATCGGGATCCTCTCTCCTTATTCCCTTCCTCCCCTCTGATGGCGGTGACGGAAAGGGCTGTGAAGGCCAAGCCTACTCCTGAAGAGTAATCAAAGAGTTTGATGAGTCCATTCGCGTGAATTTCATTTTGGTGGAGCGCGGCGGAGATGCCCACACACTTGACCAGAAACGCCTGCTTCGCGGCTCAAATTGACAGCCGAGATCTGGTAAACCTGGGGCTGTTGGATGCTTGGTCTCAGGTCCGCCTTAGTTAGGCCATCCAGACTGGTGCTGTTCCACCAGTGTGCTCGATGAGATCTTTGCCTATTACGCCGTTATGGTATTTAAACCGTTATGGAGTTGGTCGCATTCAGTCAGGTCCCTCCTCCACGACCTTTCCGCCATGGGTGACTCTGCAGGAGCTGAAACTTCAGACGATCTCGCCTGAGTAAACTATTAGGTTGGTGCAAAAATAATGCCGTTTTCTCACATATGTTACTATTACGACATTATTTTTGCACCAACCTAATATCAGGTTGGTGCAAAAATAATGACGTAATAATGTCGTTTTTGACGTATTTTTTAACATCAAAAAACGACATTATTACGTCATTATTTTTGCACCAACCTAATACTAATAAGTAGTATTAATATAAGATTCTACTGATCATAATTTTTAATTGATTGATTTTTTTTTTTTTTTTACGGATGAACTTTTTCTACTGGATATAAAAATGGAAAATCAGTCTTTTATTGTTATAAAGCAATAACTCCTTCCATAGTTTCTGCTATCGTCTCTAAACTGGATAGGAATTTTCCAAGCGTAGCTTAGATGTGTCACGACGCTGAATGTAGGGGACCCCCAATGAGGATCGAACTCACGAAGTCGAGACAAGCTTGCTAACCATTTCGCCGCCTCGAGTTGCCCATCACTAAACTGGATTGTATGGTATCCTGCTATAGTCCGTAACAAATGCCCTCCTGAACCTGTTCACTCTAAACTCCTCATTAAATGCCTGGCTGCTTCTTGCTTTCCTGCTTGTTGAAAATCCTCTTCTGTAGTTCCAGTCTAACCGTCTGATCCTTCTATCAGCCTATTAACCTTCGATCACTTTTTGGCAACGTACTAGAGGTTCTAATCAACTCTGTATTGGTTAAGCATCTCACATTGCAGAGTCTCCTTCAGATAAGCAATATGGCTTTCGCTTTTCTAGGTCAACTGCTGGTATATTGATGATTACTGCTGAAGCTTTATCTAAGAATGGAGAAGCTCGGGCTGTTGCTTTAGATATCTCGAAGACATTTGACAGGATCTGACACGCTGGTCTTCTTCATAAATCGAAAGGTTATTGTATTTCTGGATGAATTTTTGAACTGACTCAATCTTTATCAAATTGCGAAATGAAAGCCGTCTTGAACGGCCTCTCTTCTAGATCCTTTTGTATTAATGCAGGTGTCCCACAGAGCCCCCAACCTTCCTGATGTCACCAGTTTTCAACTCGGTATCTATGCTGATGACACAGCTATTTATTCCTGTCTTAATAAGTCCGATTGATTCGATGATGTCGAATTAAGAGCTGATCTCAAAAATGACCTATAAACCGCTGATGACTGGGGAAAATGAATGGCTTGTTAACTTTAACACCTCCAAAACGAAACTGAGAAGAAGTATCGTAACTATTTACACTATTTACATCGTTTCGACTATTGCCCTCATCTTTATTGCCATATTCACGACGCTTCGGCCATTGTATGCTCCGGCCTTCATCAGGATCTGTCTCTATTTCTGAGATTTGGTATTGTAATTATTTACACTATTTACATCGTTCGGAATGTTTCTTTCCTCTTCATTGCCATATTCTATTCACGACGTTACGGTCGTCGTATACTCCAGCCTTCTTCAGGAGATATACACTGGAATTTCGAACCGAACAGTTTATTTTGTCTACGGAGGTACATTGTTCTAATTTCGTTTTTATTTATCAGCTTTATTCTTCAAAATTTATGTAAAATTGCATTTTATCTATACCTATAATTCTCAAATTGTGTATGTCTGTATGTGTGTGTAATCGGATGTTGTTTATGCATTGCCACAGTTTTCATCCTATTTTGATTAAATTTTTTCGGTTTGATAGATAATTCTTCAGTGCCGATTTTGAGTCCAAATTGTCAGCGACAATGGCTCTCCACTACTTTCTGTCCATTATAGCTCTCAGCAACGGTTTACTATTTACTATCTGTTCTTGAATATATATCTTTCATAAAAACTTTAATAAAAATAAACAGTTTAAATTATTACAATAATATTATTATACAGTTACATTTTCAGGGCCACTCCCCATTCATATTGTTACCCCCCCATTTGGGGATACGCCTCAATCGCCCCCAAATGTTGTTACTAATATTGATATTCGGATGGGCAGACTTTAAACTTAAACTGCTCAACTGAACGGCAAATAATCCCAATAATGAAAGACCCGGTCAAAGACGGGTTTTATATATATATATATATATATATATATATATATATATATATATATATATATATATATATATATATATATATATATATATATATATATATATATATATATTTTGAACAATAAAAATATTAAAATCTTCAGACAGAATGGGTTGAAGTGATTTTCCAAACGTAGCTTGAATGTGGCACAAGGCCGAAAATAAAGGGCACCCAGTGAGGATCGAACTCACTACTTAGTCATAATTGTTCTAGCTAGTCAGGCTTGCAAACCATTTCACCACCTGCAGGTGGCCTACAGATTTTCTAAGCGCAGCTTAGATGTGGCACAAGGCTGAAATTATTGGACACCTAGTGAGGATCGAACTCACTACTCAATCGTAAATGTTCTAGCAAGACAAGCGTGCTAACCATTACACCATGCCGAAGTGCCCAGTTACACAGGGTTGTATATTAATATTCTTTCATTTAGATTCCTCGACTAGTTTCGGCCAACATGGCCATCATCAGGAGAAAAAAAATTCTGCTTGCTGCTAGCAGTGAACTACAGAAATGAATGTCTTGATGGAGAAAATGAACTTTTGTCTGTAGTTTTCATTTGTTATTTATTTTATTTTTGTAACATGAATTTATACATATATATATATATATATATATATATATATATATATATGTGTGTGTGTGTAAATATAAAAATGATCATAGAAGTCAATACTAAGAGGCGACAGTCTGATTCATGCTAAACGCAATCGTGGCCTGAAGATTGCATCTAACATGAAACAGACTCTCGCCTCTAAGTGTTTACTTTTATGTTCACTATATATATATATATATATATATATATATATATATATATATATATACAGATAGTATTCCGTTGGTATAATCTAAGAATTTAAATTCTGTTAAAACTGGCTCGCAAAAGAGCGCTTCCATGTTTATTTTCATTAAACAGACCACATTTTCTTTAAAATTGGAATTAACATACCTTTCAGTTAATGATCATTTTCACTTTTTGTTATGGTATTAGTTTGTATTCCACTACAAACTGATTCCATAAAGTTTGAAAAATCCTGCAAATTTTAAAATTAAAATTCATAGGTGAAAATGGTCATTAACTAAAGGTATCTTAATTTCAATTGTAAAGAAGATTTGCTCTTGATTTCAAATTCTATGTTGTGTTAATAGGACTCGCTTTGATTATACCTATATATATATATATATAATGACCAACACAAGGACTGACCAAATTTAACGATAAAAAACAAAAACAAATGAAAACTTCAGATAAAGTTCACTCTCTTCAGAGACAGTCATTCACCCCTGTACTTCACTACAGGAAGCAGAATTTGTTTTCCTGATGATGGCCATGCTGGCCGAAACTAGTCGAGGAACCTAATTGGAATAATAAAACAAAAATATATTAATATACAGCCCACTGTGTCTGGAAATTTAATTTTTTTAATATTTTTTATTGTTGAAAACACACATACACGCACACGCACACACACACACACAGACACACGCTCACACACACACACACACACACACACATATATATATATATATATATACATATACAGAGAAGAATACAAGCTTCCCTCGCTAGATCAATTACTGCCGTGTAGTCAGTTCGATCTCCACTGGGTGCTCCAAACTTTCGGCCTGTGCCACATCTAAACTACGCTTATTAAATCGCTATATAGAGCAAGATGGTGAGAATATTCTTTGTTTTTCTCTTTCTACAGAGTGTTTTTTTTCAGTCAATTCACCCCCAAGCAAGGGGATAATGCCACTAAGACGCAGTCGGTTACTGTGAGTGAAAGAGAATGAGAAAACATTAGAAAGAATCCGATATGCAGTCCTAATCAGAAAACAAGAGATAAACCCCGACTCCTTTTCAAAAGAGTGTGTGTGGGGAGTAGTGTAAACTGGACGATGTGCAGACCTGTCATCCAGTTCACGCACCTCCCCGGTCTTTTAAACAAGAGTAGAAGTTTATCCCTTGTTTCATGTTTAGGATTGGGTTTCCGGTTCCTTCTAAATTCGACTTCAACTCTATACTTCTAAGATCTGAAAACTCTGAAAATGTGTTTACTATTTTCTTTCTTCAATAAGAGCAGATAGGTTCGTCTATCGCCCGGTTCACACTCCTCCCCGCTCTCTTGGACAGGAGTAGAAGTCTATCCCTTGTTTCCTATTTAAATTGAGTTTCTGGTTTCTTCTAAAATCTACTTCAACTTTATACATCTAAGGACTGTGGCTGAAATCTGAAATTATTTATTTATTTTTTTTATTTTTCCAATTGTAGTAGATAGGTTCGCCTATTGTCCAGTTCGAACTCCTCTCGTGTCTTTTGACAGGAGTTCAGATTTATCTCTTGTTTCCTGTTTAGGATTAGATTTCCGGTTTCTTCTAAATTCTTCTCCTTCTCTTTCACTCCCTTTCATCTTAGTGGTATTATCGCCTTACTTGGAGCAAATTATAAAATAATTAAAAAAAAAAAAGAAGACGATAAAACCCCTTGGGCACTTTAACGAGGTGTATTAGCAAATTTAACTCCCTAGATCCATTACGACTAAGTAGTGACTTCAATACGCATTGGTTGCTCCATATTTTTGGCCCTGTTCCACCTGAGTTTCAAAATGATTACTTGTACACTTGGCTGAATGCTTCCAGAAAACAACATTTTTTGTAAGCGATCGGTGGCTGTCACTGAATTTATTCTGATGACCCCACAAAACTGGCTATTTGAAAAAAACAAACAAACCCGGGGACTATACTGACCTGTCCTGGGTATGACGATAAGCTACATCCGACAGCAAGGCCTCTAATCAGGAGTTTTTGAGAAGCGTGGAATCACCTCTTAATTTCTTCCCAGGTCCACCGTAGCCGGGGTGATAGCACCTGTTAGGGTGCCAACCATGGGCAAAGAGTTAACCCCCCCCCCACCAATTGGAATCAAAACACCATTAAAGTATAAAAAAAAAGATTTTAATACCAACAATACATTTTTGAAAAAAATATTACCAGCAATCTTGTCGGTATTAAATAACCTATTGAGGTTGATTAACCGTAAAAGAAAATAAACCAAACCAAACCACAGTTAAGATGCTTGTCTCCGTTGGTAGTTGCATAATTAAAAGAAAAGAAAAAAACTTGTAGTTCCAACGAATGATTTATTTTATGGAAATATTTTGACTAGCAGTTGTCAGTCTTGGTCACTTTTAATTTGAGTAAAACAGTCCAAAGAAACTAGAAATGCTTAAGAATTCAAATCAAGGAAAACAAACCTGGGTTGATGACATTTACAAAGTAAGAGCAAGCTGAGGCGTAAAAAAAAAAACAAGGAATTTTTTTTTTACTTTATAAATTGCAATTTCTTTATGCCTCAAATTGCTCTTACTTTGTAAACATCATCAACTCATTTTTTTTTTCGGGGGAAAAAAGGGTATACCTTTCATGAATACAATCCTAGTTCAAAAGTCTATTTTTTCTGAATAAAGAAGTAATATTTGTTGACATAGTGTAAAGAAGGCACGTTCCATTAGGATCTGTGACACTATGCAAAGGCAAAATAAAAAAAAAATGCAGAGAGTTTCTTTTCAAAAGCATGAGTTTTTAAAGGTGCAGTCAACTGCTGCCGTGAAAAGACTACGGGTTGCTGCTATTACAGATTTTTTCTACAGCCAAATATAAGTTCACAACACAGGCCTTTCACTAGTGTAGCAAGTTGTATCCATATTGAGGCAACCCATTATCAGTAGTTGATGAACAAATGTAATATATATCTAGGAAAATTAGAATATCATTGTCTATTTATCGGCTTAAGGAGCGTCCTCTAGTGACAGTCAAGTGAAGTGGAGTAACCCACAAATTTTGACACTTCCAAAACAAAACTGCTATCAAAGTTAGGATGCTTGTCTCTGTTGGTGGTTGCATAATTAAAAGAAAAAACTTGTAGTTCTAACGAATGATTTATTTTATGGAAATATTTTGACTAGCAGTTGACATTCTTGGTCACTTTTAATTTGAGTAAAACAGTCCAAAGAAACTAGAAATGTTTAAGAATTCAAATCAAGGAAAAAAAAACCCGAGTTGATGATGTCTACAATATAAGAGCAAGTTGAGGCGTAAAAAAAAAAAGAAGGAATTTTGTTTTTACTCTATAAATTGCAATTTTTTTTTATGCCTCAAATTGCTCTTACTTTGTAAATGTCATCAACTCATTTTTTTTTCAGGGGAAAAAAGGGTACACCTTTCATGAATAGAATCCTAGATCAAAAGTCTATTTTTTCTGAATAAAAAAAAGTGATATTTGTTGACAGAGATTGTAGAAATATGATAGAACAATTGGGTAGTGATTTTGTTGTTGTCTCCAAGAGATGATGAGTAGAGATCTTAACATCTTAGTACAGATTCCATTAAGCTGAGACATTAGGATTTTAGTTAATGTCCCGTAAAGTTTCGAAAGATTCATTTTTTTTTATTTTTCGGTCGAGCTATAGCTCGAACACTCTCAAGTCTATCATGCCAACCATCACGGTTCTATATCAAGGTTAGACGGTCATATTTTATTTCCACATAATTTATTTTTTGTTTATCAAATTTCTGATTATGTATGAATCCACCATTTCTCCCTCAGCTTTGGATTAATTAGTAAGACTTGTATCACTAAACCATTAATTATCTCCTTCGCCCAAATTCTTACAATCTATAAATATTTCTGACTTCAAATAACTTGCAATGGGTTGATAAGCGGTAAAAAACAAATCAATCAAATTCAATGAAAAGAGAATAAAATGAAAGTTATTTGCATAATTAAAAAAAAATGTAGTTCCAACAAATGATTTATTTTTAAGGAAATATTTCGACTAGCAATTGTCAGTCTTGCTCATTCCTTAATTTGAGTAAAAACAGTGCGAAGAAACTAGAAACACTTAAGAATTCAAATCAAGGAAAACAAAGCTGAGTTGATGACATTTACAAAGTAAGAGCAATTTGAGGCGTAAAAAAAAAATGATATGCCAAAAAAAAAAAAAAAAAAAATGGCAATTTTGTAGAGTAAAAACAAAATTTCCTTTATTTTACGCCTCAAGTTGCTCTTACTTTGTAAACGTAATCAACTCGGTTTTTTTCCCCATAAAATAAATAATTCGTTGGAACTACTACTCTCGCTGGCTACATGCTGCGCGCGGTCGTATTTTGTGAAGGCCTGATTCATTGAAAATACAAAGTGTGTCGCTGCCAGTAAAGATTGAACTCACAACCGGCGCTCATACGATTAAACAAATAACCACATCTGCATCTTCAAAATGTCATCAGTCTCTTGAAGATGTCTAACGAGCTCCAAAACTCACCAGCCGTTCGATAACAGATGTTAAATTATATACAATATGGCAATTTAGTTTCACTTGACAGACGAGAGATTTCCACTGAATAAGTAATGACCATCCACCCCACGGCCAATATCGAGTATTGATTTTGGTCGAAATCAGAATCGATTTCGAATTTTCCATAGTCTTCAGGCCAATTCTACATTTTATGAACTCTTGACCGCAGGTTCATCTAGGAAGTTAATCACCGAGTGTGTTCGTTAACTTTGATTTCTGCAGGTTGGAAAGAGCCTTTTTGCTTTCTTTTGATGGCTTTAACGATTCGTTTTCTTTTGTCTTCTTTGTCCATTTCGTTTTCTTCTTTTTTTTTTTTTTTCTCATTCAGTCACTAGTTTTCTTTTTCTCTTTCTTTGTTAATTTGTTCTTGCCTTAGCGTTCTTCTTCTCTTTTTCTTTAATATCCACGCCATCTCCTCCCCTCTTCTTCTTTCTCCTCCTCCTATTTCTTCTTCTTCATCATTATTTCTTTCTTTCTTTAATATGCACTCCTTCTTTGCCTCTCCTTCTTCTTTCTCGTTCTCCTCTTTATTTCTTCTTTTTTCTTTAATATATTCTCCTTCTTTGTTGATATCTTTTTCTTCTTTTTCTCCTTATTTGTTCATATCATCTTTTTCTCTTTTTTTTTCTTCTTCTTTTTCTCCGATTTTGTTTATATCTTCTGATGTTTTTCATCTTTTTTATTTATGTTTTTTTCTTTTTCATTTTCTTTTCCTTCTTCCTCTCCTCCTTTTTGTTTCTGTCTTCCTTTTCCTTGTCTCCCCCTATGTTTATATCTTTTTATGTCCACCCCTTCTTCTTCTTCTTCTTCTTCTTCTTCTTCTTCTTCTTCTTCTTCTTCTTCTTTATGTCTTTTTCTTCCTTTTCTCCTTCTTTGCTTATGTCTTCTTTTTTCATTCATGTCTTTGCCTTCTTCTTTCTCTTTCTTTTCCCTTTCCTTACTTTTTTCTTTTTGTCTTTATTTATGTCTTTCTTCTTTTTCTTCTTCTTCTTCTTCTTCTTCTTCTTCTTCTTCTTCTTCTTCTCATTTTCTTCTTCTTCGCATTCTTCTTCTTCGCATTCTTATGCTTCACCTTTTTATTCTTTTCCTTCTTCTTCTTCTCCTTCTTCTTCTTCTTCTTCTTCTTCTCCTCCTTCTTATTCTTATTCTTCTTATTCTTCTTTTTCTTTTTCTCATTTTCCTCCTCATCCTCCTCATCCTTCTTATTCTTCTTTTTCTTTTTCTCATTTTCCTCCTCATCCTCCTCATCCTCCTCATCCTTCTTATTCTTCTTTTTCTTTTTCTCATTTTCCTCCTCATCCTCCTCATCCTTCTTCTTCTTCTTTTTCTTTTTCTCATTTTCCTCCTCATCCCCCTCATCCTTCTTCTTCTTCTTCTTCTTCTTCTTCTTCTTTTTCTTCTTCTCTTGGTCCTACGACGGCGACTGTTCTCTCTTCGTTTTACTCCGTCATCTGAATTCATGATTGGAAATGTACTGCTCTCAGACAAAAATAAATGTCGACTGATTAACTAAAACAGATAACACACACACAAATATATGTATATATATATATATATATATATATATATATATATATATATATATATATATATACCCGTATGTTTTTATGTAAATAATGAAATGTAAATAAGTTAGGAGTGAAGTGCGGACGTATATTTGCATACATAGCATGAAATCAAGGAGTAAGTTCAGTCAGATTCGGAAAGATGTATATTTATATGTGTGTGTGTAATTATTATATTCAATGACCGTCCCCTGTCACAAATACAAATAAACACGTCCAATATATTTCCGATCACGTTTAAACACACAATAGATGCCTAATTTTGATCATTCTTTCTTTTTTCTTTCTTTCTTTCTTAAATTCTTTCTTTCTTTCCCCTCTCTTCTTACTCTCATTCTGATCCCTTTGCTGCACCCTCTCGATCTTTCTATGTATTTCACTTTGTCTCTCTCTCTCTCTCTCTTCTATATGTGGCCGACCACACACATATACACATCTACATTTATACGCTCCAAGAGAAGTATTGACCTCAGTTTGTACTGAATATCCAATTATACTGACCCCAATGAACTTCATTTTTTTGTTCAAAGACACTAAAGATTCTAATCAAATAAGAGGCAATAATCTCTTGAATTATACTAATTGATGTATACAAGTTAACTTTAATTAATTATCTACTTATTTGAGTTTACGTCGAACTAATAGCCTTGGGAAAGGCATGATTCCTGCCATACTATGTGTAAAATAGTACAGCACATTGATAGCATTGGCAGGGCAACCAATCTAGAAGAAGATGAACAAATTAGATTCCCATAGTTCAGACTAGACCAAAAATGGATTTAATTACTGCCATATCTGAGATAGATACATAATCAATGGTCTGAGCTATATATATATATATATATATATATATATATATATATATATATATATAGAGAGAGAGAGAGAGAGAGAGAAAGAAAGAGAGAGATACGAACAGACTGAGATAGATAGATAGATATGAACAGACATACACACACACACACACACACACATATATATATATATATATATAGTGTTGACTTCAGTGTTGACTTTTATATTTATATTTACATACGCTCTATCTGATATTGAGCACTTTATTCCATAAATATAGCACACCTTAAAACCATATTTCTTTAGATAGATAGATAGATAGATAGATAGATAGATATCAACGGACTGAGATAGACAGATCGATAGATACGAACAGACTGAGATAGATAGATAATGAACTGACATATATATATATATATATATATATATATATATATATATATATATATTCATGAATTATTCATAAATAAAACAAATATAAAGGTTAATGATTAAATAGCGAGAAATCCATCTTCGCGAACAATTCAATAATATACAAAAACCCCGAATCTGTTTATGAATGAAAAGATCCTGTTTTCTAAACGCAGAACTTTAACCTTAAAATTTAAATTCAAACTCAGCGTTGCGACTGCACGTTCCAAAACAATAACACACATTTCTCATAGCATTTTTCGGATTACAACCTTGTTTTCGTTTGTCCACTTATTACTGAGAGTATAAACAAGAACACAATATTTCATACCTGAGGATGTCTGTAGGAACAGACGAAAGCTTGTAAAATAAAAAGATCTAATGCGACGGAAATTTATAAAAGAGGATCTTTTCATTCATAAACGGATTCGGGGTTTTTGTATATTATTGAATTGTTCGCGAAGATGGATTTCTCGCCATTTAATCATTAACCTTTGTATTTGTTTTATGTATGAATAATTCATGAATATGTAAATTAATTGCACCTTTATTGAAATTAATATATATATATATATATATATATATATATATATATATATATATATAGAGAGAGAGAGAGAGAGAGAGAGAGATGGAGTGAGATGGGAGATAGATATGAGCAAACATAAAAGACTTCAAAAGCGTGTACGCAGTCTTGTGGGTGATGAATCCTTTCTCATTCTGCAACCCCCATTCTGTCAATGAAACCTTGTTAGCCTCTTGCTATTCTATCTCTATTTCCATGCTGAAGATTCAGACGAGATAGATACGAACAGACCGAAAATGTACAATTTAAATATATCATCATCATCATCATCAGCATCGCCTTGACTTTTGTAATTGTAGGGCGGATCCGAATGCAGAAGCCGCACCAACACTTTTCCTGCAACTGTCTGTCAACAGCAGCCATCAGCAATTCTGGTAGATTCATAGCTGTCCATTGTTTGACATTGTCCAACAAGTTTTTGCGTTGGCATCCTCTTCTACGTCCACCTTCAACAGGGCCTTGTCGGGCCTAGTAATATGTCAAAATCACGCCATTTTTCTCCATTTGACAGTGACGAAAAGAAGTTGCTGGTGTCCCACAAAATTTTCAACCATTTTTCCGCACAAACACATTGATTTTTTGTTCTCAAATCGACAGCGATTGCCAAATTGACAAGAATATGGAGGAGCAAAATCAGCTTTAAAATATCGAGGAACTGTTTTAACAGAGGAGGGAAAGTGTGACACTGAAATCTGAAGACGCATTGGGATAGCGAAAGATGCCTCCCAAAAGGTAAGCAAAGTATTAAGAAACAGGAAAAAAAAACTCCACTAGAAACAAAGAAAAGAGCACTACGACGTTACGTGATATCTGTCTTCCTATACGGCAGTGAGTGCTGGACAATTTCCTCAAAGATGCAGAAAAGACTTGAAGCAACAGAAATGTGGTTCTACAGAAGGATTCTGAAGATTCTATGGACCGAACATGTGAAAAATGGAAGCAAAAATGAAACTTATACTTAACACCAAGAAGAGACAGTTGATATTTCTAGGGTACGTAACGATGGAAGGAGGCTTGGAGAATTTGATTCTCACAAGATAGATTGAAAGCGAAAGAGACAGAGAAAAACAAGGCATAATCTAGAGAAGTTGATTAAATCACTGACGGAATAGGGTTCAAGAGAAATAAGAAAAAGACAAAAAATATTAAGAACTACATAGGATAGACATATATATAAGAATAAAATGACGCTACCGACACTTGAGTTTGAACATAGATCGTCAGTGAGTAAACACAGGCGAGAGTATTATTGAATTAATTGTATCAAGTGACCATAGAGGAAAGGCATACATGGAATGTAGCGTGACGTCCAACGATCTCTATTCCTAGTTTATCCTCTATACGGATCACCATTTCTATTCTATCCTCTATTAATATACGAACCGATATTCTCTATTCTATTCACAATAATATCTCACTATTCGGATCACTATTCGGTGGTTACTTTTCGAGCGAGTATTATTGAACAAGTACTATTAGTGCGAATGTTATACGAAGGTGTCTGCCACCAGTATTGTTCAACGGCGTTAATATAGTTGCATCTGCGATTAGAAAGTCTCTACTACAACAAGCATTCAAAGGCGTCTGACACCAGTATTGTTCAACGGCGTTAATATAATTGTATCTGCGATTACAAAGTCTCTACTACAACGAACATTCGAAGGTGTCTGCAACCAGTATTGTTCAACGGCGTTTCTATAGTTGTATCTGCGATTACAATGTCTCTACTACAACAAGTATTCGATGGTGTTTGGCACCCGTATTGTTCAACGGCGTTACTATAGTTTTATCTTCTCAAGAATCTTCAATATTAGGCTGGTCCTTCGCAGACATCTCCGTCACCGTCACGAGATTGGAGAAGGGGAATGAGAAAACTTGTCCATACCGATTATTGGATGTGAGCGCGTACCGGCGATGATTTTTAAATGCTTAACAGAAGTTAAAAACTGCTAGAAAGTTTTTTTCTTGGATGATCGATCCATTTCGGCCATCTAATTACAAGATTATTTACACTTTTATTATAAATCTTCTAAAGCTTTGACGCCACAAAGACAGTGAAGGTAGTTTATTCACAAAGAAATGCCTTTTACTTCAAGAATATTAATGAGTCTTGAAATGGGGTAGTCAGTGGGCAAGAGATCAGGGAAATATAGTGGATATGGTAAAGTCTCATATTCCAAATCGGTGAGTTTTTGCAACATGTGGCCGGGCGTTATCATGAAGCAGAACTGGCCACGTCAATTAATTGCTGCCGGTTTCATTTTTTTTATCTGAATGTGCATTTCATCCAGTTGCTGGTCGTAATCTTCGACAATGATGGGCTACTTAGATTCCAGAAGGCTGTAGTGGATAACGCCAATAGCAGATCACTAAACAGTCACTTTAATCTTATGTTGGTGCAATTTCGGTTTTAAAACTTTCTTGAGTCCTTCGTCATGATCAAACCATTGAGTCGATCGTTTATGATTGTCATAAACGATCTATTTCTCATTACGCCTCTATTCGATAAAAAAACATCAATCATTCGAATTTCGCAAAACGTCAAACTCTTTGCTTTTCAATGAGTTTATTTGGGTCTCATCGATTTTCTACACCTTGCTATTTTTTTTTTTTTTTTTTTTTGAGAATGTCCGATATTGTTGAAATGCTGGCACACATTGTTTGAAAGATTTATATGACACTTAGACTGGTGCAATTTCGGTTTTGAAAAGAGTTAGGTTCCTCCATCGTGATCACGCCATTGAACTAAGAGCGTATGTTTCTCATAAAGTATCCACTTCGCATCATATGTCTCTATTCAAACAAGAAATATATCTGTTTATATTGCTGAGACTAGGTATTGTTACTATTTACCCTATTAGCACCGTTCGGACTGTTGTCCTCATCTTGTGATATTCACGACATTCAGTCGTTGTACGCTCCGGCCTTCTTCAAGATCTGTCTATATTTCCGAAATGAGGTATTCTAACTATTTACACGATTGAAAAAAAAAATGTCTCCGATAATGGGTGTCAGCATTTCGACAATTGGCAAGGGGAAGACACTCGATAAATGGATTCTACATGAAATCAGTTAAAATCAAAGAGTTCAGAGTCCCGAACAATGCTGTATATTCTCATTTCTTTACACTATTTGCCTTGTTCGGACTGTTGTCCTCATTTTTATTGTCATATTCACGACATCTCTCTGGCTTTCTTCAGCTGATATAAGATGGAAATTTTAAACCGAAACCTTTATTCCGTCCACCGGGATAGACTGCTCTAGTTCCACGTGCCATGCCTTTTCGGATTATCTCATTGTCATTTATCTCCCTTCAGTAACTAAACTCTCCAAGTTTATGTTCACCTCTGCTGTAACCAGATATTGAACTCACAACTCTTTGGGTCAAGTTTATTGAATTACTTCGATTAACTTCGATTAATTAATTGGTACCGGTCTCATTTTGTGTTAAGTTAATGTGCATTTCATCCAGTTGCTGGTCGTAATCTTTGACAATGACGGGCTGCTTAGATTCCAGAAGGCTGTAGTGGATAACGCTAATAGCAGACCACCAGACAGTCAGCATAATCTTATGTTGGTGCAATTTCAGTTTTAAAAATTTCTTGAGTCCTTCGTCATGATCAAACCATTGAGTCGATCGTTTATAATTATCATAAACGATCTATTTCACATTACGTCACTATTCGATAAAAAAATCAATCATTCGAATTTCGCAAAACGTCAAACTCTTTGTTTTTCACTGAGTTTATTTGGGATTCATTTATCGATTTTCCTCACCTTGCTATTTTTTTAAGATTGTCCGATATTGTTAAAATGACAGCACTCATTATTTGAAAGGTTTATATAACACTTCGACATGTGTTTTGTTCGACTAATCTCTTCAGAGGTAGATTGTCAATTGCAGACGGACGTCTTCTGCAAGTTTTCGTCCTGGGTATGACGTTAAACTACATCCGCGTCCAGGGTAAGACGATAAACTACGTCCAACACCAAGACCTCTGATCAGGAGGCTTTGAGGAGCGTGGAATCACCTTTTAATTGCTTAGGTTCCAAGGTCCACCCTGACCCGGGATGGTAGCACCTGTTAGGGTCCAGCTATGGGCAAATAGTTAACCCCGAAACTGAGGTAAAAAGCATTATGAAAGTGTAAAACTAGGTTTTAATACCAGAAATACTTTGTAAAAAAATTATCACTAGAAATAAATTTTTGAAGAAAAACTTTTACCACCAATACATTTTTCAAAATTATATTACCAGCTATACATATTTGAGGAAAATATTACCAGAAATAGATTTTTCACAAAACAAAAATATTACCAGGAAAAAAAGTAGTCGGCATTAAATGACCCATTGAGGTTGAAATGTCGTAAAAGAAAACCAAACGAAACGAAACGAAACTAAAACTACAATTTTTATCCTCAAGACTCATATCCCCACTGCTGAACTTCAGAAACCAGTGCTGTACTGTCCAATCACAATTGGATCCTTCACACACTGCTTTGTTAATGTTAGCAGCAATTTGAGAAGCATAATGAGCAAGCTTGAATTCATGCAAAAAAGTAAACAAATCTCTTCTTTTTTCATGTCCAAGATGAATGGTATATAATGCTTTAAGTTAAATTCCGAAAGAGATTGATATAAAATTAACAAAGAGGTCTCTTTAATCATTAGCGATGAGTAATGGTACTTCTGTGTAACTTTCATAATAATATATTAGAACACAATTAAAAGGTTTATTCTAAAATCGGACGTTATTTTCCGAACAACCTAATCCTATTTTCCAGTGTGTTCACAGGGTGAGTGACGTATCTATCTATCTATCTATCTATCTATCTATCTATCTATCTATCTCAGTAAGCCTACGGGGATCGTAGCCAGTTTGCCCTGACGATTCGCGTAGGTGAAACCTAGGTAGATTTGTCTGGCACTTTAGGCTTACTTAGTTCGCTCTACTATTGAGCACTTTGCTTAGTTATTTTTACTTTATTCGTGTCGGAGTTTTTTTTCTTTGGAATCTGAACTTTGATTCTAGACGATTATTTTCGCCGGAAGTACATGTTCTGAGTTCTTTCTTTTTTTTTTACCCTTTTGTTTTCTTGGGTATTGGTTTGTTGATTTACAAGCTAAAACACCTAAGGTTTTGCCGGAGGTGCATAGCTGCTTATATTCATAAGATTATTAGTATTATCTATCTATCTATCTATCTATCTATCTATCTATATATATATATATATATATATATATATATATATATATATATATATATTTAGTTAAATTCACAGATGAATTCTGTGGACAAGACAGATTGGTATCAAATGACAATTGGAAAAAAATCTTACATTTTGTCGACGCGTTTCATTTGATACCAATCTGTCTTGTCCACAGAATTAATCTGGGAATTTAACTATATTGTCGACATGGAAAAAAAAATAATAGTAATAATCCCTTACTATAAAAGTAATTTACATTAACCAGAAAAAAAGGCTTAGACAGAAGCGTCTATCTTTTTAAATTTGGATTTTTAATGTAACTATAACAACAAAAACATTTCGATTTCATTTTTGATTGAAAAAGTCGGAAGACGAAACGCGTCGGCAAAATATAAGATTTTTTTCCAATTGTCATATATATATATATATATATATATATATATATATATATATATATAAATATAATGTTGTAGTCTTTGTCTGTCTGTTATCAAACTCCTGCTAGGGTTTTGGAGATAGACCCCTATAACCATATATATTCTGAAACTACATTACACAGGGTACTTGGATAAGTATATTTCATTTTGTTCAAAGAAGGTTGCCGGAGGGCACAAACCTCACACTGAATTTTTTTCCTTTGATTTAAATTAAATTTAAATTTGAACAAGGGAATGACTTCTACTCAAAATATAGGAGGAGAACGCCAGAAGATGGAGGTCACATCGGCAAGAGCAAAATGAGACAATATGGACATCAAGTTGAGCAAGAAATCACCAATCAGTGGGTAGTGCCTTACAATGCATATTTGTTGCAACAATACAACTGTCATATCAATGTTGAAATCTGCTCATCAATTCATTCAATCGATTATTGCATCAAAATACATATCAAAAGAGTCAAATGTAGCTGTTTTTGCACAACCTCTCACTGAATTTTATTCCCCATTGATTTAAATTAAATGACTCCTATCCAAACTATAGAAGGAGAAAGTCAGAAGATGAAGGTCACATCAACAAGATCATTGAGTAATACTGAAATGCATCATTTTTCTTCTCAATTTATAACAATGATTTAAAATTTACTAACTAAAAATGTGTGACAAGACGCGTGTAAGTTGTCTAGCAATAATATATTAGAATACAATTAAAAGGTTTATTCTAAAATCGGACATTATTTTCCGAACAATCTAATACTATTTTCCGGTGTATATACAGGGTGCGTCACATATTTGAGAACAGCATTCTGAAAGAGAGTGATAGAAAATTAACAAAGAGGACAATTTAATCATTAAGAGTGAGTAATATATTTTGGGACAACTTTTATAATAATCGTTATTGCGCACTTGCGTTCTCTTTTAATTGTATTCTCTAGTCCTGGGTATGACGATAAACTACATCCGGCAGCAAGGCCTCTGATCGGGAAATTGGAGGTTTAAAGAGCGTGGGACCGCCTCTTAATTACTGTTGTTCCCAGGTTCACCCTGACGCGGGTGTTAGCACCTGTAAGGTCCCAGCTATGGGCAAATAATGACCCCCCCACCAAAAAAAAAAAAAAAAAACACTACGAAAGTATAAAAATACCTGCAATACTTATTTATAGTAAAATTACCAACAATACATTTTATCTATAGTTGAAAGCATACAATTGCATTCAAAATATTTAGATTTCGGCATTAAATGACCCATGGAGGTGTTGATGTGCCGCTAAACAAAATCAACCAACCAACCAACCATTGCCTTCTCTACTTCTCATACCCCGATGTCCCTTCAAGATATGAGCAATCAAGGCTCTCCACACTTTCCTATCGTTCTTCCATATGTAAAAAATTGCCAAGTAGCATACCTCTGCTTCTTTTCGATTCAATGTGTTCCGGTTCCTTCATGATATAAGCAATCATGGCTCTCCACAGCTTCTTGTTATTCGGGTATCTGTGCAAACTTGACAAATAGGTCATTCTTTGTTTTCCACTGTTCCTTTTGTCTTTAATGCGCTTTGTGAGTTTTCAATTCTTCAAAATTACATTCCTCTTTATCCAAAAAAAAAAAAAAAAAATACAACTCTCCTGGTTGCGAGCAAGTTTTACCGAACTCCCTTTTTTTAAAACTTTCTTATTTCTCACATGATCTGTTATGGCATTCTCAAAATTCATCGCTAGAACCATATGTCAATCGCTTCAAGTCTTCATTTCTTGTCTATTTCTGTTATCCGTCGACTGAAAAGTTAGAATATCTCAACCGACATCTTGGTTTATTGCGACCGGTTTTAACTTAGACGGCGAAACAAATATGGTAATAATTTCAAGGTAAAAAAAAAAATGAAGAATTCGAGGATATTTTCTTTTTGTTGGCGGGCCGTAGGGACAATGGAAGATGGGGAGAAACATCTAGTCTTTCTGTGGGTGGTTCTAAGTTCCTCCTGGCCCCCCAAGCCCGAGGCTATGCGCGTTGATCAAACATGACACTAGAATGTTCTTTCTTAACGAGTGTGCTCTTTTATCGCATAAGTTTTTTTTTTCTTCTTCTTCTTCTTGTGTACGCCCTTATGGAAAAAGATTTGGTAATCAGTAGAGAAAAAGAGAAGGGGCATGTGAAAGAGAAGGAAAAGAGATATACAAGAAGGATTCGGAGGAGAGTGATCGAGAGAAGAAGGAGTTGAAAGAAGGGAGCAAGAAAGAGCAATAAAAAATAGAAATGAATTGAAGAAGAAGAAGAAGAAGAAGTAGAAGAAGAAGAAGAATGAATCAATCAATCAAGAAAAAGAAGAAGAAGAAGAAGAATGGATGAATGAATGAAGAAAAAGGAGGAGGGTAAGAAAAAGAAACAGAAAAGAAAAAAGTTTTTCTTTCATTCATATTTTTTCTTGAAATCGTCTTTTACCGATTTCAAGAAAATGAAAGCCAAACTATAATTAGACATTATTGATTGCAAAGTTCTTCTTCTTCTTCTTCTTATTATTATTATTATTATTATTATTATTATTATTATTATTATTATTAATCACTCGTAGTAGCAATAGTAGTAGTCGCTATTACTATCCTTATTGTTTTAGTCTATTAAATATATTTTCTACATATAATAATAATGATAATAATAGGTTGGTGCAAAAATAATGACGTAATAATGCCGTTTTTTGACGTTAAAAATACGTCAAGAAAGGACATTATTGCGTCATTATTTTTGCACCAACCTAATAATAATAATAGTAATAATAATAATAATAATTGTGACGGGTATTAAAAGCAGATAAGCTAAACACGCATATACGCACATATGACGGTTAATTTCCGCCTAGCAACAGAATAAAGATTAAGTGAAGTCTTATAACATTTTGGGAAGGCAGGTCAAAAAGGTCCACTGACCCAATTACCCGGAAAGGAAAACGTCTTGACAGAAGCTAGACAGGGGATTGAAGTAAGTTAGAATTCGCGCCCAAAACCTAAGTCACGTGACAGTCAAAGATTCACTCGAGGATCAGTTGTTCTCTGTGATCTGGCAAGATCGAAGCCGAGGCGCTTGTGGTTCACGAACGGAAAGATAAGACGCATTTGATAGTGATGACTTATCCAGTTCGATCCAGGCAACCCCGGACAGAAGTATAAAGAAATATTCTTGTTCGAGAATACCAATTTGAAGACGCGGATAAAAATATATGCTGATGGTCAACCTGCGTAAAGAAAGTGTACATCCCTGTTGCAAATCGAGCCGTCTACAGAAGAAAGGAAGGAAAGAAAAAGACGAAACAAAGAGAGAAAGAAAGTGTATACCTCTATTACAGACTAGCAGTGTGTGAAATTGTGTATGTGCCGAGAAAAGGAAAGAAAGGACATTGATATAAAAAAGAGAGAGAACTGAATACAAAAGATAAGTAATCGCATTTTGAACCCGTAGTAGAAAAGATATACACACACACATATGAATATTATGTTTTTTTTTCGCAAACACCTTTCCACATGTAAAACAATAATTGTAACTCCTCTCCCATCTCTTTTGTATATGTGTGTTGGCTTCTGCATTCAATTCATACTAATTCATACTTGTATTTTATATGTTAGGGTTCAGTTGAATCCATTTGGTGTTCGGCGAATTTGATATTCCAAAATAAGTTCGAGATCAGATCGTCGGATGTTTTAACTCATACTTATCTGTTCGTTTATTTTTTTATATATGTATATTTGTATATATTAAAATTATTTATCAAAAATCGCTAAGCCTTATAGTTCATCCTTGTATTGTGGATCAGTACTCGTGTTGAAAACGAAGCGGACCTGGGAAAGATTACTGTTCGATTATCCCAATCGAACAGTGGTCTTAAAAATATTTTGTTTACCAACTGTCCACTCTCACGATCTGAGAGAGATAGCTTGTATCTCTCCACAGGTGTGAGAGTGTATATATCTCCTAGTCGGCGTATGATCGTCCTCTAACCCATTCGTCGACTGGGGCATATGACATATGGGGCCTTCGTCCGGGATAAAGATATATTTTGCTTCGTAAACAAATGGGGGCTCGTGCCATAATTTTTTTTTTTACGCTTCTATTAAGATAACAGTTACTGACCACAACAAGGCGAACGAAAAAAATATATATATAAAGTAGAAATGGAGAATGTAGATGAATTCCTGAAAGAACCCACCCCGGAAAAACTAAGTTAATTGAAAAAAGACGAAGTATATGAGATAGGGGAAAGGCTGGAATTAAACGTCAGGAAGTCGATGAGAAAAATTGAGATAGTGAGGAGAATTACAGAACATATGGTAGATAATAATGTGTTCGAGGAAGAAAGCCTGGAGGAATTCCCAAGAGAGGAAGCAAGTCTGTCAAATGCCCAGGTAGAATTGGAGAAAGCCAGGATACTAGCTAAAGCAGAAATAGAGAAAGCCCCTATTGAACAAGAAACAAGAATACGCGAGTTGGAAATCAAACAAGCAAATGAGGAGAAAAATTTCGAAATCACCAAGCAAGTGCATCTTCTGCCGAAGTTTGTAGAAAGGGAAGTGGAAAAATATATTGATCATTTCGAAAGGACGGCTACAAATATGAAATGGCCAAAACAACATTGGGCGATATTATTGCAAACAGTATTGACTGGTAAAGCTCAAAAGGCATACGCAACGTTGTCGACCGAAGAATGCGCAGACTATGAAATAGTGAAGTCCGCGATATTGAAGGCATATGAACTCGTGCCAGAGGCCTATAGACAGAAGTTTAGGGGTTATAGAAAGTTTGAGGGCCAAACATACGTAGAATATATCAGGCAGAAGGAGATATATTTAGACAGATGGTGCCAAGCCAAGAAAGTAATCGAGGATTATAATGGGCTGAGAAATCTTATACTGGCGGAGGATTTTCAGAACAACATATCTGAAGAAATGAGAACATACTTGAGTGACAGGAAAATAGAATCATGTTATGACTTAGCTACGCTAGCAGACGACTATAACATTACCCATAAGAAAGCTCGTTTAAAGAACAGTACACCCATAATACGCCATTCAACACAGACGCGTGGTAGTGAAGAATCCAAGCGTACCAGAACGCAGATATGGGCAAGGAAACGAAACTTACCCGAGCGGGAAGCACCACAAATAGTGTGCTATACATGCGGAAGGCCAGAACATATCGCTACGTCATTATTTTTGCACCAACCTAATAGCAATAATAGTACAGTGTAACCCTGATATAAGAGACCCTGATATAAGAGAAAACCGGATATAAGACAGATTTTCTCTGGTACCAAAAGACCGTTACTCAAAATTCGTTCGTACTGAGTTTATTATTATTATTATTATTATTATTATTATTACGTCATTGTTTTTGCACCAACCTAATATTACTGTCTGCAATATTACTTTTCATATTTAGTCGAGTTACTTTCTTCTATTTAATAATAATAATAATAATAATAATAATAATACAAATACTTCTACTAATAAAACAAATACTAATAATCAAATAATACTAATAATCTCAGTAGCCAAATCGAAACACCTCGAGTAACGGTCTTTTATATTACAGTGTAACCCGGATATAAGAGATCCGGATATAAGAGAAACTCGGATATAAGAGAGATTTTCTCTGGTCCCAAATTAGAGCCATACTTACCTAAACAAAATAGACCAAACCCGGATATAAGAGACTTCTTTTCCGGTTCCGACAACTCTCTTATATCCGGGTTACACTGTATTATTATTATTATTATTATTATTATTATTATTATTATAGTTTCCCCTGATTAATATTAATACTAATAATTTTTAACGCTACTAATAATATTCAAGGTTGTGTCATGCATTTCGAGTAACTGTCTACTTTTCTAATTAATCTTCTTCCTCTCGTTCTTGTTGTTGTTGTTGTTGTTCTTCTTCTTCTTCTTATTATTATTATTATTAGTAGTAGTAGTAGTAATAGTAATGTCGACTTTTTCCTGGATTTTTTCTTATTGTTAATTCCTGTTTCCATGTTATTCCTGTAATAACAGAGCCTCTTTCGTTCATTTCAACTGAATTCGAACGAATTTATCATCGCCACCATTTTTATATTTCGTAATTCTTTTTGGATTTCTTTCATCCTAATTTTATCTTCAGCTCGAAAGCCAAGTACAGAAAAAAATGAATCTCTTTATTCTTCGTTGTCGCCATTTTTATTGCAGCTTTTCAATTGATTACTGTTCTATTCCCTTTTATTAAAATATCTTCCTCTCTCTCTATCTTCTTTCTTTTTTTTTTTGCTCCTTCATTTTTGCTTATTTTTCTCCTCTCTCTCCACATCTTCTTCTTCTTCTTCTTCTTCTTCTTCTTCGTCAAAGTATTATTATTGCTGTCTGTTTTTTGTCTATTTCTGTCTCCTTTTTTTAGCATTATCTCCTTCGACTTATATTCTGTTTCTTCTTCTTCTTCTTCTTCTTCTTCTTCTTCTTCTTCTTATTATTATTATTATTATTATTATTATTATTATTTAATTATTACATCGCCCTATCTCCTTATCCTAATTATTATTGCCTTCTTTTTATTGCCTGCCTCTTTATATAACTTTTTTCGACATTCTCTATCACCTTTTAATTATTTTAGCCTGTTTCTTTCATTCTTTCTTTCTTTCTTTAATTTTTTCTTTCTTTCTTCTTCTTCTTCTTCTTATTATTATCTTTTATTCCTTGTTTCTTCTTCAGATCTTACACTTCATGCTTCTTGTCACTTCCTATCTTCTGACCTTTTTCTTGATTCTTTCTAAATTCTTGCCTCTTTCCATTTTCTTATTCTCCTTCTACTTCTTCTTCCCTCTTCGTCTTTTTCTTCTTCGTCGTCCTCGTCTTACCTCTTCGTCTTCTTCTTCTTCCCTCTTCTTCGTCTTTTTCTTCTTCGTTGTCGTCTTCTTCTTACCTCTTCATCTTCTTCTTCGTCTGCTTCTTAACTCTTCTTCGTCCTCTTCTTTTTCGTCGTCTTCTTTTTCTTCTTACCTCTTCCTCTTACCTCTTCTTCTTCGTCTGCCTATTCTTCTTACCTCTTCTTTTTTGTCTTCTTCTTCTTTGTCTGCTTACCTCTTTTTTTTTCTTCTTCTTCTTAGCTCTTCTTCTTCTTACCTCTGCTTCTTCGTCCTCTTGCATCTCCTCCTTCTTCATACCTCTTCTTCTTCTTTGTCTGCTTACCTCTTTTTCTTCTTTTTAGCTCTTCTTCTTCTCATCTCTGCTTCTTCTTTTTTTTACATCTTCTTCTTCTTCGTAACTCTTCTTCTTTTTCGTCTGCTGCTAACCTCTTCTTACTACCTCTTCTCTCAATTATTATTAATATTGTTCGTATGTGTCTCATTTTTTTAAACCTATCAATAATGTCCTGATATCCAATATGTTTTGTATCCTTACATAAACCTCAGCATTTTTTTTTCTTTTCTGCCCAATGAATTTTCCACTGACACATATTTTAACATTCCAACGAACGAATAACACCCCAGGCTATTAAAGGTCAGTCAGCCCCAAAGAATATTAAATATTATTTCAGCGAAGCACCAACGATGGCGAAAATTATATTTTTTTTATAGATAAGGGATAAATATAATAAAAATAGTAAAATAAAACAAATAGTTTTGCAGTAAAATTAGCGATAAGAGATAAAAAGTGAACAAGAGGGATATGATGTGTATGCGTGTCCGTGTGTGTGTGTCCAAAATGGCGGAAAGGCGCGCCCTGAAAAGTGAACATCGCTCGAGGGAAAAAGGAAAGAGACATTATGAATTTGGGCGTGACTTCTAGTCTTGAACAAAAATACTTTATACTTTTATTTAGATAAATAGTCCCAATTGTAATTTAAATTTGTATTTAATTACTTTATTTGAGAATTTTCATGGCATTTTCAGGTTATTTATCATTCGTCGGAAATCGAAACATGAACAGAGGATAATTTCTGTCCGAATTTCTGGTATAAACACTTACCATTATTTAAATACGGAATATTGTCCTAATCTTGGTTGTCCCAAGAGACAATAGCGTTGTGGATTAACCACCTTGGTTCGAGAATTTCATGACATAGCAGTCGTGGATTCGTTCACTGGACCGGGCAGTGTGTATATGTATTTAGTGGAAACAGGTCGAGAAATAACTAAACAGTACTACGATAGTGGGCTGAAAAGTTCATACGCTGACTATGAAGGAGTTATGCTAGAGCTGTGAAATCATGCATGCATTAATTTCAACTCTTCTTCTTAATAACTGCACTGTCACTCTCCAGGTGCGAGGGTGGGCTGAAATGTTCATAGGCTGACCATGAAGGAATGATGCTAGAGCTGTGAAATCTTGCATGCATTAATTTCATCTCTTCTTCTTAAGTTACTCTCCAGGTACGAGGGTGGGCTGAAAAGTTCATAGGCTGACTATGAAGGAGTGATGCTAGAGCTGTAAAATCTTGCATGCATTAATTTCAACTCTTCTTCTTAATAACTGCACTGTCACTCTCCAGGTGCGAAGGTGGGCTGAAATGTTCATAGGCTGACCATGAAGGAATGATGCTAGAGCTGTGAAATCTTGCATGCATTAATTTCCTCTCTTCTTCTTAAGTTACTCTCCAGGTACGAGGGTGGTCTGAAATGTTCATAGGCTGACTATGAAGGAGTGATGCTAGAGCTGTGAAATTTTGCATGCATTAATTTCATCTCTTCTTCTTAAGTTACTCTCCAGGTACGAGGGTGGCTGAAATGTTCATAGGCTGACTATGAAGGAATGATGATAGAGCTGTGAAATCTTGCATGCATTAATTTCAACTCTTCTTCTTAATAACTGCACTGTCACTCTCCAGGTGCGAGGGTGGGCTGAAATGTTCATAAGCTGACCATGAAGGAATGATGCTAGAGCTGTGAAATCTTGCATGCATTAATTTCATCTCTTCTTCTTAAGTTACTCTCCAGGTACGAGGGTGGGCTGAAATGTTCATAGGCTTGACTATGAAGGAGTGATGCTAGAGCTGTAAAATCTTGCATGCATTAATTTCAACTCTTCTTCTTAATAACTGCACTGTCACTCTCCAGGTGCGAAGGTGGGCTGAAATGTTCATAGGCTGACCATGAAGGAATGATGCTAGAGCTGTGAAATCTTGCATGAATTAATTTCCTCTCTTCTTCTTAAGTTACTCTCCAGGTACGAGGGTGGTCTGAAATGTTCATAGGCTGACTATGAAGGAGTGATGCTAGAGCTGTGAAATTTTGCATGCATTAATTTCATCTCTTCTTCTTAAGTTACTCTCCAGGTACGAGGGTGGCTGAAATGTACATAGACTGACTATGAAGGAGTGATGCTAGACCTGTGAAATCTTGCATGCATTAATTTCAACTCTTCTTCTTAATAACTGCACTGTCACTCTCCAGGTGCGAGGGTGGGCTGAAATGTTCATAAGCTGACCATGAAGGAATGATGCTAGAGCTGTGAAATCTTGCATGCATTAATTTCATCTCTTCTTCTTAAGTTACTCTCCAGGTACGAGGGTGGTCTAAAATGTTCATAGGCTGACTATGAAGGAGTGATGCTAGAGCTGTAAAATCTTGCATGCATTAATTTCAACTCTTCTTCTTAATAACTGCACTGTCACTCTCCAGGTGCGAGGGTGGGCTGAAATGTTCATAGGCTGACCATGAAGGAGTGATGCTAGAGCTGTGAAATCTTGCATGCATTAATTTCAACTCTTCTTCTTAATAACTGCACTGTCACTCTCCAGGTGCGAAGGTGGGCTGAAATGTTCATAGGCTGACCATGAAGGAATGATGCTAGAGCTGTGAAATCTTGCATACATTAATTTCCTCTCTTCTTCTTAAGTTACTCTCCAGGTACGAGGGTGGTCTGAAATGTTCATAGGCTGACTATGAAGGAGTGATGCTAGAGCTGTGAAATTTTGCATGCATTAATTTCATCTCTTCTTCTTAAGTTACTCTCCAGGTACGAGGGTGGCTGAAATGTTCATAGGCTGACTATGAAGGAGTGATACTAGAGCTGTGAAATTTTGCATGCATTAATTTCATCTCTTCTTCTTAAGTTACTCTCCAGGTACGAGGGTGGCTGAAATGTTCATAGGCAGGCTATGAAGGAGTGATTCTAGAGCTGTGAAATCTTGCATGCATTAATTTCAACTCTTCTTCTTAATAACTGCACTGTCACTCTCCAGGTGCGAGGGTGGTCTGAAATGTTCATAGGCTGACTATGAAGGAGTGATGTTAGAGCTGTGAAATTTTGCATGCATTAATTTCATCTCTTCTTCTTAAGTTACTCTCCAGGTACGAGGGTGGCTGAAATGTTCATAGGCTGACTATGAAGGAGTGATGCTAGAGCTGTGAAATTTTGCATGCATTAATTTCATCTCTTCTTCTTAAGTTACTCTCCAGGTACGAGGGTGGCTGAAATGTTCATAGGCTGGCTATGAAGGAGTGATGCTAGAGCTGTGAAATCTTGCATGCATTAATTTCAACTCTTCTTCTTAATAACTGCACTGTCACTCTCCAGGTGCGACGGTGGGCTGAAATGTTCAAAAGCTGACCATGAAGGAATGATGCTAGAGCTGTGAAATCTTGCATGCATTAATTTCATCTCTTCTTCTTGAGTTACTCTCCAGGTACGAGGGTGGGCTGAAATGTTCATAGGCTGACTATGAAGGAGTGATGCTAGACCTGTGAAATCATGCATGCATTAATTTCAACTCTTCTTCTTAATAACTGCACTGTCACTCTCCAGGTGCGAGGGTGGGCTGAAATGTTCATATGCTGACCATGAAGGAATGATGCTAGAGCTGTGAAATCTTGCATGCATTAATTTCATCTCTTCTTTTTTAAGCTACTCTCCAGGTACGAGTGTCGGCTGAAATGTTCATAGGCTGACTATGAAGGAGTGATGCTAGAGCTGTGAAATCTTGCATGCATTAATTTCAACTGCTCTTCTTAATAATTGCACTATCACTCTTCAGGTGCGAGGGTGGGCTGAAATGTTCATAGGCTGACTATGAAGGAATGATGCTAGAGCTGTGAAATCTTGCGTGCATTAATTTTAACTCTTCTTCTTAATAACTGCGTTGTTCCTTTTCAGGTATGAAGGTGGTTTGAAAAGTTCATTGGTTGACCTTGAAGGCGCGTAAAAAAAAATTACCAGCAATACATTTTTGAGGAATTTACTATTGTTCCCAAAAAATTAAATTTTGCCATTAACTGATCCATAAGCTGGTGAAATGCCGCTAAAATACAAACAAACAAATCCTGAAAATTTATTATCTTTTTTATGCGGATATTTTGGTCTGATTGGCCTTAATATTTTGGGGCAGTGTTCCTCACCTTTTTACCCCAGTGGAATAGTTTTCATATCTCAGACAGATCTTATATCTGGTGTGTTCCTAGCGCAGTTTATTCATTGTCTGTCTGTGTATTTTCTGACACCTGTCCGTCTTTAAATTTATCTTCAATTGGATTTTCATTGAGATATTAAAATCATCTTCATAACTAAAATCAAACATCTTCGACGGCATTAAATAAGAGGAAAATAGAAATTTAAAAAAAAAACGTGTTGATCAATAAAAGTAGCCCTATTGCAGCGCTCATTATTTTGAAGGCGGTGTTAGATGAACTTATGTCCCCTTATTAAAAGCATTCGATACAACTGGGAAGCGAAGTGTCTCCAAGCGATAAAATGCCTGTATCTACCACGCCCCCGGTAAATGGGGCATAGGATAGAGATATCTAAAAACATTCTATGTTATAATATGCTTGCCTTAATTAAGTGTTCCTTTTTTATTTTATTTCTTTTTAGATGTTCTTGCTTCTGAAGAGAATATTTGCTTCATTTTGGTTACGATGAACCAAAAGGAAGGCTATTTCTTTGCCATTAGTGAAAGATGCGGGGAAAAAGGCGTAACTTAGAAAGAAAATAGGTTGTAATGCGGCTGTCTTTCCACTTGGATGTATTTATCCGCATAGATCATGAGTGCGTGTGTACTTGTTAAAAAGTCTGTTTAATTAATGTATTACAAATATATGTAGGAGGAATTACTCCTAAATTAGTGAAATTCGGTTTGGTTTACGGCATATCAACCACGATGGGTTATTTAATAACACAAGATTTTTATTGCTGCTAATATTTTTTCCGAAAAATGTATTACTGGTAATATTTTTCCCTCAAAAATATTATTAATGGTGTTAAAACCTATTTTTACACTTTCATAGTATTTTGACCCAAGTTTGGGGGTTAACTATTTCTCATAGCTGGGACTCGAACAAGTGCTACCATCCCGGGTCAGGGTGGACCTGGGAACACTAGCAATTAAGAAGTGGTTTTACGCTTCTCAAAACCTCCTGAAAAGAGGCCTTTCTGTTGGACGTAGTTTATCGTCACACCCAGGACGCGGATGTAGTTTATCGTCATACCCAGGACGGAGTGTAATTCGAATGGGTTGATCGATCCGTTTATCTGTCAAGTTTTCCAGCGTTAACTCGTTTCTTGTCGGACATTTCTCACCTTTTCCAAAATCACTCCGCCAGGAAAAAAAGTTCTTTATTTTCTATCAGTCCTTATTTTAAAGAAGCAATTTTGCACACTAAGTTCTCCGAAAGCAAACAAAAATGTTAGACAAAAAATCTCAGATTGAGGTATATACGAGTACTGTCAAAAACGTATCAGGACTGTTTTTATGGTGGTACTAAAGTACACAGGATCAAGGGGCTTAACACAGACAGACTTTGATCTCTGTCGTGTATTCGCACTTCCTTATAATGTTCTTACTCATTTCCGTTGTTTGCAGCAATGTGATAACCGGAGTCTCACCACACCACAGAGGTTCCATCAGTGACCATGGCTTTTAGCAGTTTTTGGTCAACCCCAACCTTCTCCAAGCCAGACGACCACCTTATTCCATACATCCTATCCATTGCAACATTTTTCTCTTAAAAAATCAAATCCACAAGGAATAAGGTTTCAAGACCTTAAGAAAATCTAAAAGAATGCGATGAAGCAGCTGCTTGCAATCCCCCAAAAGGAGTTCCTAGGAGTGCTTCCATCAATGGAAATGACACTAGATAAAGTCAATGGCTTCAGAAGGGAACTACTTCAAAGGAGATTAAATGCCGAATTGATATGTGTTGTAGTTTTCTTTTTATGGTACTGGTCTCGATACTTTTTGATCAAGTCTCGTAGATTAGATTAAGATATATATTTTCTTGATCAAATATAGGAAAAATTAGATGAGAATAATATTTCGTTCATAAGTTCGTAGTCAAATGACGACAATATGATCTTATGTTAAAAAGGAATATTTTTTAACGTAATCTCTTTCTATTTTCCATGTAATTTGCCCGTAGGTTATTCACGAATAGAGGTCAAAAGTTTGGAGCCACCTTCTGGATTTCGAAGAATCGACTGGAAATTAATGGTTCTAAATTATTTTACTAGCTCACTTTAGGCCAGAGGGATCTTATCTTCCTGAAAAATTTATCATGCATTGAATAATAATAATAATAATAATAATAATAATAATAATAATAATAATAATAAAGGTTGCAAGGTATTGGCACCCACTGGCATCAAAGGGCGCGTCAATATATGCATTGGAAAACCTGCAGCTTTTACAGAAAGGAAACTGCTAGAAATTGGTATGAACATCACCCAGATCTGGTTACAGTCATTGGACCTGCAACAATTTTATGCGACTTTCCAATACACACAGGCTGAACAATCAAATCTAATCGCCATGACATCGTGACCGGAGACCTCAAAAACAAAATGTTCTTTCTTATTGACATCGACAGTTCCTGCAGATTGTAATATATCTTTCAAGATCTTCAATAAACTATCAAAATACAAGGATCATGAAGTGAGAATCCCCAAAATGTGGCATATGAAGACATCAATAATTCCAGTTATAGTTGGAGCACTCGGATTGATTGGAAAAGGTTACGATGGACTCATTAAAAAGATTCCTGGTTGCTCATGACTTATACAATAGAAACTCAAGAAAATAATAATAATAATAATAATAATAATAATAATAATAATAATAATAATAATGTTGCGCGTTATTGTCACCCACTGATTGGAAAAGGTTCTAATAACCCCATCGATGGCATCATTGGTAAGTCATGCTTTAAAGAAATATAAAAAAATGTTCTTACAAATACAGCCGACATCTTACGAACGGTTTTGTTTACGTAAAATGTGTTTGCTCTTCTGCTGACACTTTTTTTTTGCTTTCTTTTAAAAAAAAACACAATGAAATTATCATGAGGCCATTTGTGACTTTAAGTCTCTGGTTGGGACACAGAAACAAATGAATATACAACAGAAATCCAAGGAAATAATAATAATAATAATAATAATAATAATAATAATAATAATAATAATAATAATAATAACTTTACAATAGACACAGGAAGAGCAATGAAAAGCCAATCGCCCAGGCATTATGATCAGAGACTGCAAAGACAAAATGTGTGATCTTGAATAAACTATCAAAAAATACAAGGATCTTGAAATGAAAATCTCAAAAATGTGGCACATGAGGACATCACAAATCCAGTTGTAGTTGGAGCCCTCAGATTGATTGGAAAAAATTCCGATAGACTAATTGAAGGGATTCCTGGAAGCCCATGCCTTAAAGAAATAGAAAAAAATGTTCTCACAAGTACAGCCCACACCTTACGAAGGGCTTTGTTTATGTAAAATATGTGTGATCTTAAGTTTTTATTTTTATCTTTTTCCTCAAAAAATGCACAGTGGAAAGGTCTCTTAGGTCTCTTGTTGGGACCCAGACTAAAATGAGTAGACATTAGAAATCAAAGGAAATAATAATAATAATAATAATAATAATAATAATAATAATAATAACTCAGCAATGGAAAATCTGATACTTTTACGTAGAGGAAACTCCAAGAAATTGATATGAACACCACCCAGACCTGGTTACAGAGATAGGACCTGCAACAATTTTATGGGACTTTACAATACATAGTACAATCAAAGCTAATCGTCGAAACATCGTGATTGAAGACCTCAAAAACAAAATGTGACTTCTTATTGACATGGCAGTCCCGTATCTTTTAAGATCTTCAAGAAACTATCAAAATACAACGTTCTTGAAATCAAAATCTCAAAAATGTTGCGCATGAGGACATCAACAATTCCGGTTGAGAAAAACAGACACGTAATGTACCCGAGCCAGCTTTCGCGGAGGTAAGGCAAATTTTGACTAATGATCCGGGTGGAAACGCTCAGGTTCCCCATAATTATCCCAAAGTTTTGTCATAACTCATCTCAGTACAGGGGACTTTTTTCTCTATGATTTGCTATAAACCGGGAGCAGTTGTTCGTCAGTTCAATTTAAGCCTTAAGAAAAAATGATTATTTTATACACAAAGCAATTATTAGCTTAGTCTTTTTTTCCTTCTGTTAACTCCCAAAATAAGACATTAAATTCGTAACCTAATAATGAATATGTTCACTTGCCACCTATTAAACATTTATTTCTCCGTGGAATCACTTACATTGTCATGTCTTACGGCCGCACCATGTTCCCGTACGATCACTGAAGTTAAGTAACGTCGAGCCTGGTCAGTACCTAAATGGGTGACGACTTGGGGATACCAGGTGCTGTAAGCTTGGATGTGTGGGTAGTGTAATGGATAATGACTCGGAATTATTAATCGGGGAGCCGAAGTTAAGCAATGTTGAGCCTGTTCAGTATCTAGATGGGTACCTACTTGGGAATACCCGGTTCTGTAAGCTTGAATGTGCAGCTGATGGAATGTATAATGACTCGGAATTATTAATCGGAGAGACGATTTCCCGTAACTTCACCGAAGTTAAGCAACGTCGAGCCTGTTTAGTAACTAGATGACCATCTGGGAATACCAGGTGCTGTAAAGCTTCAATGTATGGGTGATGGAATGGCTAATGACTCGGTATTATTAATCGGAGAGACGATTTCCCGTACCATCACCGAAGTTAAGAAACGTCGAGCCTGTTCAGTACCTAAATGGGTGACGGCTTGAGAATACCAGGTGCTGTAAGCTTCAATGTGCAGGTGATGGAATGCATAATGACTCGGAATTATTAATCATATTGTCAGTGTTAAGTGTGAAAACAAGACGCTGCAGTGAGCTACTCTCCTGGAGGTTAGCATCAGCCATGTTTAGGGAAGGCAAAAAAAGTTCTTTAAGATGATTAATAGAGAGCAGTTTCATTTTAGACCTGTTTGAATTAACAAGCCGCTTCTTGTCCTATATCGTAGGTCATTCTCCAGATCAATTACCAATTTGATTTTATTGTACCTATCAAACTTACTATTAAGACTGGAATAAATATTTTATTATCGCTATAGATAGTGAGTCGGAAACTGATGACATCAGGAAGGTCATTGATGAAAATAAGGAACAGAGTGAGTTCCGAAATAAACCTGGGGGACATCTTCATTAATGCAGAAGGATCTAGATGAGTGGCCATTCAAGATGATAGTCATTATGTGGTTTGATAAAAAGGATTGAATCAAATCTGAGAAATTGCCAGAAACATCGTAACCTTTCAACTTCTGAAGAATACCAACAATCCAAACCCTGCCAAATGCCTTTGAGATATCTAAAGCAACCGCCCGAGCTCTTTCAGCAAAAACGGTCAGCACGTCGGTGGCTTATTGTGAGAAGTGAAAGCCATCTAGCTTATCTGAATGAAGAGCCTGTGAGGTAGGATGCTTAACAAATTTGGGTTTGATAAGAGTCTTTTGGAGATCAGACGCTTCTTAAATCCTGGAAGGATTTCCAACAAGCTGGAAAGTGAGAAGCAACAACGCAACTATTGTAGAACTTGTAGATAACAGGGTTCGGTTCATTGGTAGATTTCTTAAGAGGATAATTGCAGGGAAGCTATGTGTAGATCGAGTTACCGGAATGATAGCGGAAACCGTGGACGGAGTTATATCACACAGTAGACATAGATCTATGTCGAATATCAGATACTCCAGATGAGCCAAGAATAGAACTGGAAGAGAATTTACAAACAAAGCATTCTGTTTTATGGGCAAAAAGTTATAATATTTCAAATTGAACAAAGAGGGGATGGATTTAGAACGTACCATAAAGACACTATTAAAGTCGCCAGAAGTCACGGGAAGCAAACATGCGAGATGCTATGTAATGCTTCATTCTATCAGCAAACAAAGACTTACGAGCGGACATAAAAAGACGTCAGGTGCTATCAGAGACATCATGTTGGAATAGCTTGAAAAAGTGGGCCATACGGGCGGAACAGTCCGGAGGGGATTAGTTTGTTCTTATCTATCTCAGTCTGTTCATTATCTCTCTCTCAATATATATATATCTTCATTATCTCTCTCTCGATATATATATATATATATATATATATATATATATATATATATATATATATATATATCAGTCTGTTCATTATCTATCTCTGTATATGCTTATCTATGTATCTATCTCAAATTCATATCTATCTCCGTCTGTTCATTATCTATCTATCTATCTATCTATCTATCTATCTATCTATCTATCACAGTTTGTTCATTATCTATCTATCTATCTATCTATCTATCACCCCTCCCTCTCTTTCTCTGTTTGTCTGTCTGTCTGACTCTCTCTCTCTCTCTCTCTCTATATATATATATATATATATATATATATATATATATATATATTAAAAAGAAGAGACGAGAGGTGCCGTAAACGTTTTTGGTTGTAATGTGGATTTATTTAGAAAAAAATATTATGCTTTGTTTTACATAATGTTACATTACACGTGTTTCTGGTCTCGTGACCGTCTTCAGGTAAAAGCGGAGATTTCCACATATTATTAAAAATAATTAATTTTTTCTTTTGTTTTTCAATGTTAAATATTCTCGATATGAGACATTTTCTGTGTTTGTAATCCGAATTTCTTTCTTGAAGAAGTCTATTCATTATCTATCTCAGTCTATACTTATCTTTGTGTCTATCTCAGGCTGCTCATATCTATCTATCTATCTATCTATCTATCTATCTATCTATTGTGGTGTCATCTGGTATTTACAAGAATGAACAAAAATCTCAATGTCGGCTTCCGACCAAGAAAAAACTTCAGAGGTCCAATTTTCAGTGAGAAAACTAAAGATTCGACTATCTGCTCCAATATATCTCGCTTTCCTTATTATCTATCGAAATATCTATCTAGCCATCTTAATAAAAGCCTATTACAGTGTACTGATATCTGTCTACCTAGTTGCCAAGAGGACAGAACTTCAAAGTACGCCATAATTCCGGAGAGGAGGTAAGGAAGCGATCAAGTAGAGAAGAATCTCTGTCAGGGTGAGACTAGGGAAACGCGCCGGTAAGTCTACTATTTGATACATATTGAGCAATTGAGATCTGTCTATGTTTGTAATTATCTACCTAGCTAGCTATGTTTGTCATCTATCTATCTATCTATCTATCTATCTATCTATCTATCTATCTATCTATCTATCTATCTATCTATCTATCTATTACAGCCTGTTCATTATCTATCTATCTATCTATCTATCTATCTCAGTCTGTTCAATGTTTATCTCAGTCTGTTCAATATCTATCTATCTATCTATCTATCTATCTATCTATCTATCTATCTATCTATCTATTACAGCCTGTTCATTATCTATCTATCTATCTATCTATCTATCTATCTATCTATCTATCTATATATCTATCTATCACACTCTGCTCATTATCTATCTATCTATCTATCTATCTATCTATCTATCTCAGTCTGTTCATATCTATCTATCTATCTATCTATCTATCTATCTATCGCAGTCTATTCATATTTATTTAGTCGGTTCTATTTATCTCGATCTAATTATATCTATTTAGTTTTTTATATCATTTTGTTCGTATTTTAGTCTGTTCATATCTCTCTTTCTCTCTCCCTCTCTCTCTCTATCTATCTATCTATCTATCTATCTATCTATCTCGGACTGTTCGAGTTTCTCTCTCCCTTTTATTTGTCCATAAATTATCGATCTTGTTTTCTTTTTTATTCCTTTAGCTTTAAATTCAAGACTTCTATGTCTCTCTCTCCCCACTCTCTCTCTCCCTCTCTCTCACTCTCTCTCTCCCTCTGTCGACCTTATAAATTGTATTTGTCTCCTAATATGCCTTTCGTATGTCATTTTAAAATCAAAACGCTCTTTTTTAACTTGGCCCTGATTTGATCAATTTCCCTACTAAAACTTCAATCATGTTGGCTTTTGTGTGAAGACGCGACTCAGTTTTGTTATTCTTCAAAAGCAAATAATGTGGGACAGACAGACAGAGACACACAGACAGAAAGAGAGACAGAGACAGACAGACAGAATCCTCGAAAATTATTATGCTTAAAGTTGTTTACTAACACGTAGACGCAGGTATACTACACAAGTACACACACACACGAACATACATATACAAAGGTACACACACACACACATAGAAGATAGAATTAACATATTACCCCACAGATCATTCCCCTCTCCCCATATTTCTCCCTCACGCATTATAATCTCTGTATAATTGGATATACCTTATTGTTACTACATAGAAGATAACACCACACATGAAGGGCACAAGCTGATTCCCCTAACCCCCACCCACAACCTTAACCACTCTAAACAGACATGCTAACAGAAATGATGAATTCTCCAATACATACATTTAAACACACTCATACACAAATATATACACATATATACATTACACACACTCTCCCAAAATTAAAAGATAATATATACATAATACACACATCCTCTTCGCAGCAGCAAATAAAGCTATCAAAATAACTAAAAAGGGACATCTAAGATTCATGGGTCTCTCCGACCTCTCTTTAAAACAACTACCAAAATATATTTGACTAATCCAAGAACTGGCCAAAAATTAACTATATATAAAAAAAAACAACCAAAAAAGCAAATAAAAACTACGGGCCAAGTTCATCTTCCTCAGAGACTGTCAATCATTCCTATAGTCCACTGCTATTAACAAGCATGATTTTTTTTTCTCCTGATGATGGCCATGCTGGCCGAAACTAGTCGAGGAACCTAATTAGTAAGTAAAACAAAAATATCAATATACAAGACAGTGTGTCTGAAATTTTAATTTTTGACAATTTGTACTGTTTTCATACACACTCGCGCGCGCACCCACCCGCGCGCACCCACCCGCGCGCACCCACCCGCGCGCACACACACGTGCGCGCGCGCACACACACACATATATATATTTATATATATATAAGGAGGAGGTTATAGTTGTTCCAACAAGAGAAAAGTGTATATTTTAGAGAGAGGAGAGAAACCGCAAACGTTTTTGTTTTTTATGTGGATTCTTTAAATATATATCATACTTTATTTTTCATATAAATATATCTTTTCTTGAACATCCATCTATATATATATATATATATATATATATACATATATATATATATAATAGCTGGTCACTCGTATTCGAGGATGCCCGTCTACTACGGCGGTTAGCCAATCCCTATTGCAGACGCTCACTCAAGCACATTTGTGTTTGTTCAACACCTACAGAGCCAACTTGTGGTTTATACTGCAACTATACTGAGCAGACCTTAGTTACAGTTTCTGGGAGTGAGCATGTTATCTAGCATGATCAACAATTTGAACAACGCCAGCACATTGAAACCCTCGGCCTGGATGACTTGTAACTTCGTGCTAGCCCAGCTGTCAACGGTCCGAAGTGTTCCGTCTACCCAATTTCACTCACAAGGCTTGGGTCAACCCGTGGTATAGTTTCCAGGCAATTTCCAAAGGTTCTGAAGGCTGGCTCCTTCCTGAAAATATAACCTTGGTGATCCTGGCCTCATGGTCAGAAAGCAAACGTTCTAACCACCTGCCACGCATCTACAATATATATATATATATATATATATATATATATATATATATATATATATATATATATATATATATATATATATATATATATATATATATATATATATATACTGCAGCCGGTGTTTCATGGGCAAGATAGCCTGACGGAGCTATAAACCTCTCCATGCCGGTTTCGATTTCAGAGTTTTCCTTCTTTTAGACCGGTTGCCACCCAAGGTTTATAGAACCCAGTCTGTCCTGCTATTTACCCAGAGCCAGGCCTCCGATATATATATATATATATATATATATATATGTGTGTGTGTGTGTGTGT
>OZ010615.1:23166090-23218590 GCA_963932145.1 Acanthosepion lycidas | reverse complement strand
AATAATCGAAACTCTATCCTCTTTAAACCAAAGTCTACTGTACCAATTAGTTCAAAAAGTCGTTTCCTCGATGGCAAAAACGAGTAAAAGTTCGATTCCCATTGAGAAGGCATTTTTCTTCGTTGGGACTTCTCAATTTCTCGGTTTATATGTTATCACCTTGAAACACCAATTCTTGTACTATCACCTAAGTTAAGCAACGTTGAGTCTGGACAGCACCTACATTAATTACTGTTTGAGAATACTAGGTGCTTTTAGCTTGGATGTGCAGGTGGTGTAATGGATAATGGCTCGGAATTATTAATAGGGGGGGGGACGAGTTTCCGTACAGTCACCGAAGTTGAGCAATGTCGAGCCTGGTCAGTACCTAGATGGGTGACCGCTTGGGAATGACATCAGCTGTAAGCTTGGATGTGCGTGTGGTGTAATGGATAAGGACTCGGAATTATTAATTGGGGAGCCGATTTCCCGCATGATCACTGAAGTTGAGCAACGTTGAAAATAAAATTAAGAAAAAGTGGCTATTCGAATAAATAAATATACATACACAAGCAAAAAAGAAACATAATTTGGTTTACCCCTCCTTATAACAATATAATAAAAGCAAAAATAAGAAAAATAATCTTTAAATTAATTGAAAAACGCTTCCCTAAAAATATTAAAGTATCGAAAATCATTCGCAAAAATATTAGGTTGGTGCAAAAATAATGACGTAATAATGTCGTTTTTTGACGTATTTTTTAACGTCAAAAAACGACATTATTACGTCATTATTTTGCACCAACCTAATACAATCAAAATCAGTTATAGTTGTATGAATAATATGGAGAAAATAATAAATAAACATAATAAAAATATTAAACAAAAGCAATAGCAATTTTAATAATACAAATCCGCAAAATAGCAACAATAATTATAATTGTCGAAATAAAAACAACTGTCAACTTTATGATAAATGTTTAACCAATAATATAATATATAAAGCAACTGTATCAAATAATATTAACATAGAAGAAAATATTTGGATGGGTGAACTCTTGTAAACGTGGATATGCAGGTGGTACAATGGATAACGGCTCTGAGATCGGACATACCAGTTCCAATTCCAGTCAGGTTCGTTATATTATGCGTAAATAAATCTGCATCTTCCCACCTAGCTATGGGTTAATTTAAACTAAATCATGATTCTCTCAGACAAATTATTACAATATTTAAATATATGCTGGCTTTAAATAACAAAACGTTGATATGCCGTAAAAAATCTTCTAATTTCTCACAAATCTCTTTGATTTAGTTTCTAACATGCATATTTACTTTTTCTTTTTTTTTTCAAAGAAACACTGTCTCTTTTAACATTCATGTCGGTTTTACCAATCGGTCGGCTCTAAAATCAATCATATAAGGCTGCTATGAAGTGGCGAATGAAAAAGAGGAAAAAACAGACGAGCAATATCAGCTCATGTATCAATCTAATATTCGGTTAATATCGAATTATATTTCTAACTCCCTTGCAAACTAGCCATGTCAGTCTGATCGCATCTATCTATCTCAGTCTGTTCATTATCTATCTATCTATCTATCTATCTATCTAAATGAGTTCATTCATATCTATTTCAGTAAATTCCTATCTCTTCATATCTATGTATCTTAGTTTGTTCAGATCTATCTATTTTAAGACTTTTATGTTTATACATTCTTTTTATAGATAAAAGTATTTAATTAAATGCTCCGTTTTATAATAAACAGTATTAATAACATTTGTCAGCCTGAATGTCCGAGAAATTTTCATAGAAAATATTCGTCCTCCGACAGGAATCGAACTTGTATCCTATACGGAGCCGTCATTGAGCCTGACATACCTTAACCGATCGAGCCACGGAGGATCGTTCGATTAGCAAGGTCGATTTTACTGCTTTTAAACTAAATTATATATATATATATATATATATATATATATATATATATATATATATATATAAAAGAAGAGAAGAGAATTAATTGTTTTATGACACTTCGCGCAGAACTCTTCACTGCCAATTCAAAAAAGACTATTACTAACACAAAAACAGAGAATGTCTCATATTGAGAATATTTAACATTGAAAAACATAAGGAAAAAATTAATTATTTTTAATAATATGTGGAAATCTCCGCCTTTTACCTGAAGACGGTAGCGAGACCAGAAACACGTGTAGTAAAATTATGGAAAATAAAACAATATTTAAAAAAGAAAATCCACATTAGAACCAAAAACGTTTGCGGTAACTCTCTTCTCTTTTTAATATACACACTTTTCTCTCGTTGGAACCACTATAACCGCTTTCTTATATATATATATATATATATATATATATATATATATATATATATATATATATATATATATCGAATTAATATATATATATATATATATATATATGTATCGAATTAATCTTTATTCAGACATTTTTATTACCTCAAACTTTATTATAGTGGGTACTCCCTATTTAAAATAGACTCCCCATTTTTATTTAATAAACTCTGTGGAAATACTCTATCGGCAAATATCGAGAAATATTAGTAAAGAAAAATGTTTTTTTCCGTCAGGAAGAGAATCAGCGTCCCACTTTGTAGGGAAAAACCACAGTTTATTCGGTGTGCTGTACCGTTCGGCCACGAAGAATATCACAGCAAGTCTTTCTCGGGAACGGAGTTTCCACTATAATAACTTTTGAAATAATTTGAATCATACGTTTTAGATGCATCAAGGGTGGTCTTCAGTGATGCACTGTCCTCATCGCCGATTTCGGGTTTCGCATCATATCGGCTTCAACAGCGACCCCGACCTGATTCTAGACGAGTCAGGCCGCCTACTTCAAAGCGTCGTGCTACGCTCCGCGACATTGCAAAATTACTAATGACCTGTATTTTGCTGGCTTGAAATACATTCTGACCCAAATCATATTTTCCTCGAGACCCTTTAAGAGCCATCTTCCTCCCGTGACAGATGTCGTTGTCACGATGAAATCGTTCATGTAAGCCCTTATCGGTGCTTGGCGGACTCCTGATCTGAACACAGGGCCTTGGCATTCCACCTCGGCTGCCTTTACAAGTATGTTCATGGTCAATGAAAATAGAACAACAGACATTGTGCAACCAGTGATGATAGCCTTTTCCCGGGTCTGCCATTCTGATGTTGCTCTACTTCAACATGCTCTCAACCGGAAATTATCATATATATATATATATATATATATATATATATATATATATATATATATATTGATCATTTCACTAATGCGTAGGGGGTTGCAGAGAGTAAAGGGAGAGAAAATCTGGCTATAGGGCAATTGAAGAAAGGATAAAATATGAACTGGGTTCAAGTTAAGAAGATAGAGGTTGACGTTGCATTTAAATTTTTGAAGATTGTAATTATCACGGAAGCAAGTAAGTGGAAGGGAGTTCCACTGTTGGGAAGTGCGTGTAAAAATCTGTTAGAGTATAAATGGTGGTTACTTTTAACTATTTCAACAGTAAAATGGTAGGATCTAGATGCCAATCTAGTAGCACGCTTATGTAGCTGGGGCACCAAGAAAAAAGCTTGTGAGAGCAGTTGCCATGAAAATATTTGTAGAAAAATCAGAGAGGAGCCATGATAAGTCAGTGAGAGAGTGAATAGAGTTGAGATGCCAGGTCACGATCGATTACATTGCAGATTCTTCTTCGGATTTTGTCGAGAACCTCGAGATGAATAGCAGGGCTACTAGACCAGATATGGTAACACTATTAAATGCATGGACAAGTGGAAGATTTGTAAATGTGCAAAATGGATTCTGAAGGGTAAAACCTTCTGGCACGACACAGTGAACCAAATTTCCTTGCGATAGATGCAACGATTGGTTCAATGTAGTTCTTCCGCTTCGAGTCAGTTGAAAACGTGGGGCCAAGAAGTCGCAGTCAGACTCTATCCTGGAGCCTAGCATCAAACATGCCGATATATGTATATAATTCCTTTCCTCTCAGTCTATTCCTTTCTTTCTCGCTACCGTCGTACATGTGTCTTCCATTTATTTTTATTTTTTTATTTTTCACTATCTCTCAGCTTTTCTTTTTTATCTTCTCTCTCTCTCTCTTTCTCTCTCTCTCTCTCTCACGCACTCTATTTCTGTCTCTTTTCCTCTCATCTTCTTTGTTTTCTATATCTCCATCGTAGCTCCCCCTTTCTCTTTCTCTGTCTTTCTCTTTCTTTTTCTATCTCTCATTATGTTTCTTTTTTTTTTACCTTTTGATGACCCACCTTTTCCCTCACTATCCTTAGCCGACATCATCATCATCATCATCCGATTTTTATCTCTCTTGTTCGACTTATCTCAGTTCCTTTCATTTTTACTCTGTTTTTTTTTCTTTCTTTCTCCTCATCTCTTTGGCCTCGGCTCTCTATTTCACTCTCTTTCCCTAATCTCTCTTGTCCTTCGAACTTTCGGTTCAAACCTTCGCATCATCATCATCATCATCATCATCATCATCATCATCATCATCATCATCATCATCATCCTTTCTGATCTCTCTCTCTCTTTCTCTCTCTCTCTCTCTCGCTCTCCTTTCTCCCACTCTCTTTTTTACTCATTTTCACATTTTTGTGCCTCCTTCCATCCATTTATTTAACCTTCTTTTTTTTTTTTCAAAAGCAAAAGTCGTTTTTAGAGTTCCTTCTGATTTTACTAATCTGTGTCCACCATGCATCAATCATTTTGGGGTTGTTGTGAAGACACGAGTCAAGTTTCTCGATGTCAAAAGAAAGAGAGACACAGAAAGACAGGCTGAGAGAGAATCAATATTTCCATCTTCTGCAATTCCTCTGCAATGTCAATATGAAAACCCAAAAATTAAAAAGAAAGAAACACAAATAAATAAATAAAATAAATAAATAATCTAGACAAAAATAGTTCAGAGCAATGAGTGATCCGTTCCTTAATTACCTTAAAAATACAGGTGAGGTTGGTTGGCTGGCCGACATGGCTACAAATATTTCGAAGCTTCTCGCAACGACGACGCATGCGTACAACTTCGTATTTTTCTCGTTAAATTCAAAGTTAAAAATGGCGACATTATCCATTCCTTATAAGGTTACCAGCATCGAAGAAAAACAACTTTACATTCGAAATTGAAGAAATGGTCATAATGTCAGCCTCTGAAGATATTGTTTGCGAGTTGAGTTCTCCGCACTCGTGATGAAGATGGCTTACTCTAATAAATACCACCATTCTAATAAATAACATCATTATAAATGCGGATGTGCGAGTGATGTAATAGATAGCGGCTCAGAATTAAAAATGGGAGAGCTGGTTTTGAATTACTATCGGGTACCAATTTCTCTTAGAAAAGATATGAATCTATATATCCCATACTATGGGTTAAATAGTAGCAATTGTATAACAAAAAATCATTGTAATTCTAAAAAAAAATGTTAATGCAAAAAACAAAAATGTTCTCATGATCCATATGTTTCAGATTTAAATGACTCACAAAGTATGGACAATCAGTTAAAAAACAAATCAATTAAAAACAACAGGACTTAGCTCAGTAGGCAATGTGAGACCTAAGCAGAACTGGATGGGCTGGTAGTTTAATGGAAAGTTTAATGGGTAGTTTAAGGGGGATAATGAGGAGTTTAATGTGTAGTTTAATGGGGAGTGTAATGTGTAGCGATTCGAAATGAGATGTCGGCGAGCCGAGTTCGCATTTCGGTTGAGTTCGTTTCATTCACTTACATGCAAATACTGTTTGCAAATTTATGAATTCACCTCTTCTCCCCTCAGCTACGGGTTAAATAGTAGGATTTTATCAGGAAAATATTATTATTCTGAGAAAAAAAATATTAATGCAGTATTCACTCGCAAAAAAAAGAATTATTCTTATAACCTCAATTTTTTTTTGGGGGGGGGGTTAAATAACACATAAAGGGTTAATAAGCCGTAAAAAAAAAAAAAACACAAACAAATCAATCTTCCCATTTGTCTAGGAAAGATATGAATCTATATCCCCCAAGCTAGGGGTTGAATACACATATTTCGTCCTAGTGTTTGCCTGTGTATGGGAAAATTGCGACCTGAAGATGACAATTTGAAATTGTGGAAAGTACATGGCATGTGTCTTCCATCTGTCAACAACTCGAACATAACGATCTTACTATTCAAGGAATTGATAGTAAGTTAATGTCTCATTAAGTCCTGTTAGCGAAGTGATTTCGTGACTAATCACATTAACATTGCTATTTGATTCTTTGTATAAATTATTTCTTTCTGATATATATATATATATATATATATATATATATATAAGGAACGAACATTCAGATTCATAATCCAGTGTTCTTTATCATTTATTTAAAAAAAAAAAAAAAACAGTGCTCGATACACAGTAGAGCATAATATTATAATTATTTTTTTAAAATGTCTCCATCGCAACACGGAAGTTACTATGTTTCGAAACTGAAACTTAAATCTTAAAATTTGACTTAAAAATTAAATTTAAAATTCTGAGTTCGCTTCCATTTTCAATCGATTCTACGAATAACTTTCGAAAAAATTTGATTTACTCTATTTTTATGTCAAACCGTATTATTTAAGTTGGTGGGGTAAAGAGAATTCACAATTTTTTTACAAAAAAAAAAAAAAGCCAACACCCCCTTAATAAAAAATTTTAAGATTTAAGTTTCGGTTTCGGAACAGTGATTTCTGTGTCGCGATGGAAACATATTTTTAAAAGAAATAATTATTATATATATATATATATATATATATATATATATATATATATATATATATATATATATATATATATAGATTAAATACTTAAGAAATAGATAACATTAAGTTTCCATAACTATAATTTATTTCCCCAGAAATATTTTTTTCCTGGTACTTCAGGTCACACAAATACAAATAAACACACATACATACATACATACACACACACACACACACACACACATACATACATATATATATATAAAGAGAAAAACAGTCATATTTATAATTCACAATTCTTTACCAATTATTTTTAAAACCATTACTCAATACGGAGTAGAGCATAATGTTATAATTTAAAAATCTATTTGGCGATGAATACATATTTTAAAGGCTATAGAAACCGGGCTGTCCTGCTATTTACCCATAGCTGGGGGGGATAAGAAGAGGATTCATAACTTTCCCAAGGGTATTAGCACGTAAGTGAATGCAATGGATTTGACTGGAATTCGAACTCGGCTCTCTGATTCCTCACTCCGAGCCGCTATCCATTAATCCATCGTGCCGTTATTTTCCCCCACTACAATTTGATGTACGTAGATCCTTACTTTCCATATAAACAAGTATCTTTATTTCATGTGTGACTTTCGCCAGATTTCAATTTCGATTATTCCCAAATTTATTTCCAAGTTATAAGAATTGTTATCGTACAAAAAATTCGTCACAAAATTTCACGTAAAAAAATAGCGGAAAACAATCGCGGTAATGAAAACACGAGAATTTAAAATTTCAGGATTAGGAGTCCGGATCTGGCTTGGAATGTTTTTTAATTTGCTCACGGAGTCGGCCTGATTCCAAAATGGTATGATATGTTTGGCTAAGGCCTTAAGAAGTAAAGTTGAAAAAGTGTGAAACACGCTGACATTCGCAATTATATATATATATATATATATATATATATATATATATATATATATATATATATATATATATATAGGCAGATAGAGCGAGACAGAGAAAGAGGCAGAGAGACAGAAGTAGTGTGATCGAGAGAGAGAGACAGATCATTAAGATAATTAAGAACATTAGATAGATAGATAGATAGATAGATAGATAGATAGATAGATAGATAGGTTGGTAGGTAGAAATTAACGAGACTAGATAGACAGATAGAGATAAAAAGCTGAGATAGATAGATAGATAGATAGATAGATAGATATTAACGAGACTAGATAGATAGATAGATAGATAGATAGATAGATAGAAATTAACGAGACAAGATAGATAAACAGATAAGATAGAGATGAAAAGCTGAGATAGATAGATAGAGAGAGAGATAGAGAGATAGATAGATAGATAGAAATTAACGAGACTAGATAGACAGAGATGAAAAGCTGAGATAGATAGATAGATAGATAGATAGATAGATAGATAGATAGATAAATTTACCGTTATAAAGCGTGAGTCTCTAACCAATGCTGCAGTCCCGGTGCGTGAATTTTCCCACCGATCGTTATTGACTTCACCGTGTGGCACAGGCGAATGCCTCTTCCCCCATCTTTGCAACTCATCTTCCCCTAGCGGCTTCGAAACGAACTAATGAGCCAGCCCGCCTTAGCATATTGACCTTCGGATTAAATGGCGGTGGGTCCGTCCCCAGCTAACTCTGACGATGAGCGTGCTTCTTGTTATTGCCCAAGCATGCAGTAAATCGTCGTTAATAGCGCCCGCCCACGTCTCCTGCCATCAGCAGTTGATAATTGAATTGAATGGCGTATGGGAACGTGAAGTAAGCGGGAAGGCGAAAGCGCAGGCGGAAAATCGATAGATCGATACGGTCCGCCTTGATTGATTTATATTCTCGCAAATCTCTCCCTTTAGCAAGAAAGGTCTTTAATCTGGGGTTTTTAAGAGAAAAGGTGCCGAGTGATCGTGCGGCGTAACAGAAATGTATATGACTGTGGTAGGATGAGCAGTGACATGTTTACGACAATGACGCCATTCCCATGGTTATACGAAGATGAATTTAGGATTTGTATAAGAATCGTGTTCGGAGGACAGTGCACAGCATCGCCCTATTCATGACGCCGTTCTATACTGATGTGAGGTTCTTAGATGGAAAGATATGTGAAGATGAATATAGACATATGCATAGATATAAAAAAATAGGGTGAATAATAAATAGAATAAATGTTAATATATTTATAATATAAACTGACATAGATAGATAGATAGATAGATAGATAGATAGATAGACAGATAGATAGATAGATAGATATGAATAGACTTAGATATAATAGATAGATAGATAGATAGATACATACATACATACATACATAGATACATAGATTGATAGATAGATAGATAGATAGATAGATATGAATAGACTTATATATATATATATATATATATATATATATATATATATATATATATATAGATAGATAGATAGATAGATAGATAGATAGATAGATATGAACAGACTGATAGATACAAACAAACTGGGATAGATAGTGAATAGATAGTTAATGAACATATAATATGGAATATATATATAATGTAGAATATATATATATATATGGAATATATATATATATATATATATATATATATATATATATATATATATATATATGTATGTATATATATATATATAGAGAGAGAGAGAGAGATGGACAAGCAGATATGAACAGACTTAGATACATACATACATACATACATACATATATTCATATATACATACATACATATATTCATATATACATACATACATATATATATATATATATATATATAATGTTGTTTCTGTATTCTGTGCGAGATTGTATCTGCACTAATAATAAGAAACAACATTAAATTCTTAGATTGGTCACACACAGATCACACTCTCTCGTAGGTTAACTTGTTTCTTGTTGAAAATTAGTGCCATTGAGCCCCGCAACCAAAAAAAAAAAATAATCACCAAAATAAATTGGACAAATACAACAAAAGATATTTCTGCCGCACCCTCACTCACTCTCTCTCTCTCTCTCTCTCTCTCTCTCTCTCTCTCTCTATATATATATATATATATATATATATATATATATATATATATATATATATATTGAGTAACAGTTATATATTGAAATTGCTGGAAAAAATATAGCTGAAAGAGAACATCAGATAGACTGCTCAGGAAAATATAGTTCTATTTGTCCCCATATTTGACCCCGTATCCAAAGAGAATCCCGCCTTTATGCTTTCTTATGTTTCCTATTAATTCTGTTTTGTTTTTTTTTTTCTTCTTCTAACTCAAGCTAAAAAAAACAGATCGTGTCCATAACGGACTGAAGTAATGAAACCCGTAGTGGAAGAGACAAAAATATGACCAAAAAAGAGATAAAAAAAAGAGATAAAAAAAGAGATAAAAAAAAAATCGGCTCTAACGCCTTTCATTTTTTTATGGATAATAATAAATTCGACCCATTAACTGCTTTTGGTGTTGACAGTTGCAAGCGTAATCACCGAATTTTGGACAAAATGAAGGATCAATAACGCGGGAAAATTACGCGCAGAAAAGATAGTTTTAGCTGCCATAGAAAAAAAATGGCGAATACACGATTTCTTTTCTTTTCTTTGCTTCGCTGTCCGTCCGGCATTCTGCAAAAAAAAAAAAAAAAAAAAAAAATTGCAGAATGCATTCTAGCTTATCAAATAATGACAATACAAATATATTATTTTGTTCGGAAAATAACGTCTCATATTTAGAGGCAAAATTAGCCTTTCATCCAAATAAATAAACGGCAAATGCTGTCTGTCCGTCCGTGTGTCAGAAAACATTGAAAAACTCGAGCCACACTTGCTCTACATAGATATCTTAGACCTTTTTCGAATCAGGATGATGCCAAGTTTCTACTCTTCATTTGATGTTTGAAACATCCAACATTGGGATTTGTGTCCAGATGAGGAGGGAACGATTAAAAAATTCAATTCTATCTTCTTTTGTATCTGTCTATATTTCTGATATGAGGTATTATGTACACTATTTACATTATTCGGACTATTGTCCTCATCTTTGTTGCCATATTTATTACAACGTTTCGGCCTTTCAGTATCTGTCTATATTTCTGAGATGAGGTATTATGTACACTATTTACATTATTCGGACTATTGTCTTCATCTTTGTTGCCATATTTATTACAAAGTTTCCGCCTTTCAGTATTTGTCTATATATCTGAGATGAGGAATTATGTACACTATTTACATTATTCGGACTATTGTCGTCATCTTTGTCGCCAAATTTATCACAATATTTCGGCCGTTGTACGCTCCGGCCTTCTTCAGGTGGTTGTAATATCGAACTGAACCCTTTATTTCGCTCACTGTTGTAGACTGTTCTAGTTCCACGTGCCATGTTTGATGGATGTCAGTTATCAGTTATCTCCTGTTAATTTCCCTCTGCAAGTTCTCCACTGCCTTAACCGGGTATTGAACTCGCGCTCTTTAGGTCCTCAAGGTCACATGGCTTCCAGTGGATAAAGGCGTTAGTTAGATAAGAGTTAAAGTGGGCTTTTGAAACTCCATGTATTCAATTGAGGAATTCAAAGTTATTTCTTCAAAATGATCATTGCTGTTTTCTAAACTGGACCAGAGGCTCTTTTGGTTTGTATCGGAGGTCCAGTTAGCCCAAAGTCTACACGGAGTGCGTCTTTTTATGCTAGTAATTAATAAATTTAAGCCTTTATTCCCTTTGAGAACATAATCAATATTATTAGCCACGATAAAAGCCTAGTGGGAAATTATTTTAAACGTTATTGAAATTATGAGAGATTCTAGAATTGAATTGGTTGAATTAGGTGGATAAGTTTACGAAATATTTCTCTTGTGGGTTTAATGTCAATTTTTTTTATTTATTTCATTTTTTTTACCAACAACAAGAACAATAATAATAATAATAACTCATCATGAAAGAGTGGGTTAATATCGACACTGTGAAATATGCAACTTTTACGAAAAGAAAACTGCAATGAACTGGTATGAACAACAACCAGATCCGGTTACAGAGGCAGGAACTGAACAATTTTATGAGACTTTACATGACACACAAACTTAAAAAACTAATAACCCAGACATTGTTATCAAAGACCAGAAGAACAGAATATGCTTCCATATTGATATTCCGGCGGAGTGTAATGTACACTGCGTGCCAAATTATTATCGAGATAACTTTTTTTCTAATATTTCAAAAACCGTCCAATCAATTCACACAAAATTTTCACACAATGTTGGCAACACTAACCTGCGCAATCACTGACATTTTCGTACTGATCTGCGCAATGTAAACAAACTGGCGCCATATTTGTTATCAGCACGGTGATAAATCGATTAAGGTAAATTAGGTAAAAAGATCTAAAATCTTAAGGAAACTGTATACAGTAATGGTTTAATTTCATTATTATTATTATTATTATTATTATTATTAGACATATGATAAAACCCTTCAAGAAGAGAAAGTCCCTCTGACCAGCAAAATAATTTTAAAAAAGGCATTCAAACTTCAATTTTCGATGTACATACACACACAGACACAGTAAATGTTCCACGTCTAAATGACAAATGACCTAAATAACCGGTGACTTAAATGACAGATGACATAATTGACAGATAATCCAAATGACAGATGACCTAAATGACAGATGACCTAAATGACAGATAGCCTAATGTGCTTCGTTACGTTTGCTTCGTCTCACGCTGTCCACTGACATGAGGTGGAATAAATACATTGAATCAATAGCTTCATCTACCGCAAAGAAAGTTGGTTCTCTGTGTCGTGCCAGAAGAGTTTTTCTCGTCTGAGTCCATCCTTCAAATCTATAAATCAATCACCCGTCCTTGCATGGAATATTGCTGTCATATCTGGTCCCTCTGTACGTCTCGAGGTCCTTGACAAAATCCAGAGACAAATATACAAGATGGTAGGTCCTGATCTGGCATCTAGTTCACAATCGCTATCCCACAGATATGCCGTGGCCTCCCTCTGTCTCTTCTACAAGTATTTTCACTGTTCCGACGAGCTACTTTCGCTGGTTCCCGGACTACATGAATTTAAATTCGCTACCAGGCTGGCATATCGCTCCCACCATTTCACTGTCAAAACGGTTGAATGTAACAGTCTCTTCTACTCAAGCAGCTTCCTCTCCCACACTTCCCGTCAGTGGAACTCCCTTCCGCTTACTTGCTTCCCCGATGACTATAATTTTCAAATATTCAAGTGTAATGTCAATCGATATCTGACACCCTGAGCTTGTGCTCCATCTTTCTCTGGATCCTTTCCCCAAACATGCCTCTTCACACTTGTTATCAATCCTCTGTAGCCCTTTGCATGCTAGTGGCACTCCTGTCTTGCTTGGGGTGAATTGCTTCAAAAAAAATGACAGATGACCTAAAAGACAGATGCCATAATTGACAGATAGCCTAAATGACAGATGACCTAAATGATAAATAACCTTAATGATATATGGCCGAAGTGGCAGATGACCTAAATTACAGATGACTTAATTTGACAGATGACATAATTGACGGATGAACTAATGACAGATAACCTAAATGACAGATGACATAAATGACAGATAACCTAAATGACAGATGATCTAAATAAGTGGTGACTAAAATGACAAATAACTTAAATGATAGATGCCATAATTGGCAGATGACCTAAATGACAGATGGCTCAAATGACAGATGACCAAATGTCAAGGAGATGTGCCAGATTTTGAACGTTCACATTTTTTTCATATTTATTGTACACATTAACATCGCAGCTTTCAATGAGGCAGAAAAAATGAAAATACACTGGCCAGCAATCTTTATGATTCAGATAGCCTGTTTCTTGATGGTGGTCGTGTGAAAAGGGGGAACAACAGTGAAGTACTCAAGAACCAAGGATATGTTATATTTGATGATTCTATGGCTTGTGAATAATAGGAGCCACGAATTGCATTCTCAAATACCTCGACATGGCCTCCAGATCGCGGCTACTACCTACATTGAGGTGCTAGATAGATGCGTTCAAGAAGACCTCTGATCACTGCCCAGCATGACAAGATAACGTTTCTGTATTTCTGAGATGAGGCACTGTAACTCTTTAAACTATTTACATTATTCCACATTTTTATTGTCCTATTCACGACGTTTCGGCCATTGTACGCTCCGGCCTTGTTCAGGATCTGTCTATATTTCTGAGATGAGGCATTGTAACTATTTAAACTATTTACATCATTCCTCATTTTTATTGTCCTATTCACTAGGTTTAGGCCATTGTACGCTCCGGCCTTGTTCAGGATCTGTCTATATTTCTGAGATGAGGCATTGTAACTCTTTAAACTATTTACATTATTCCACATTTTTATTGTCCTATTCACGACGTTTCGGCCATTGTACGCTCCGGCCTTGTTCCGGATCTGTCTATATTTCTGAGATGAGGCATTGTAACTAAACTATTTACATCATTCCACATTTTTATTGTCCTATTCACGACGTTTCGGCCATTGTACGCTCCGGCCTTGTTCCGGAACTGTCTATATTTCTGACATGAGGCATTGTAACTATTTAAACTATTTACATCATTCCACATTTTTATTGTCCTATTCACGACGTTTAGGCCATTGTACACTCCGGCCTTGTTCATGATCTGTCTATATTTCTGAGATGAGGCATTGTAACTATTTAAACTATTTACATCATTCCACTTTTTTATTGTCCTATTCACGACGTTTCGGCCATTGTACGCTCCGGCCTTGTTCCGGATCTGTCTATATTTCTGAGATGAGGCATTGTAACTATTTAAACTATTTACATCATTCCAAATTTTTATTGTCCTATTCACGACGTTTCGGCCATTGTACGCTCCGGCCTTGTTCCGGATCTGTCTATATTTCTGAGATGAGGCATTGTAACTATTTAAACTATTTACATCATTCCACTTTTTTATTGTCCTATTCACGACGTTTCGGCCATTGTACGCTCCGGCCTTGTTCCGGATGTGTTTATATTTCTGAGATGAGGTATTGTAACTATTTAAACTATTTGCATCATTCCACATTTTTATTGTCCTATTCACGACGTTTCGGCCATTGTACGCACCGGCCTTGTTCCGGATGTGTCTATATTTCTGAGATGAGGCATTGTAACTATTTAAACTATTTACATCATTCCACATTTTTATTGTCCTATTCACGACGTTTCGGCCATTGTACGCTCCGGCCTTGTTCCGGATCTGTCTATATTTCTGAGATGAGGCATTGTAACTATTTAAACTATTTACATCATTCCACATTTTTATTGTCCTATTCACGACGTTTCGGCCATTGTACGCTCCGGCCTTGTTCATCATCAGACTATATTTCTGAGATGAGGCATTGTAACTATTTAAACTATTTACATCATTCCACATTTTTATTGTCCTATTCACGACGTTTCGGCCATTGTACGCTCCGGCCTTGTTCCGGATCTGTCTATATTTCTGAGATGAGGCATTGTAACTATTTAAACTATTTACATCATTCCACGTTTTTATTGTCCTATTCACGACGTTTCGGCCATTGTACGCTCCGGCATTGTTCAGGATCAGTCTATATTTCTGACATGAGGCATTGTAACTATTTAAACTATTTACATCATTCCACATTTTTATTGTCCTATTCACGACGTTTCGGCCATTGTACGCTCCGGCCTTGTTCCGGATCTGTCTATATTTCTGAGATGAGGCATTGTAACTATTTAAACTATTTACATCATTCCACATTTTTATTGTCCTATTCACGACGTTTCGGCCATTGTACGCTCCGGCCTTGTTCAGGATGTGTTTATATTTCTGAGATGAGGTATTGTAACTATTTAAACTATTTACATCATTCCACATTTTTATTGTCCTATTCAAGACGTTTCGGCCATTGTACTCTCCGGCATTGTTCCGGATCTGTCTATATTTCTGAGATGAGGCATTGTAACTATTTAAACTATTTACATCATTCCACGTTTTTATTGTCCTATTCACGACGTTTCGGCCATTGTACGCTCCGGCCTTGTTCAGGATCTGTCTATATTTCTGACATGAGGCATTGTAACTATTTAAACTATTTACATCATTCCACATTTTTATTGTCCTATTCACGACGTTTCGGCCATTGTACGCTCCGGCCTTGTTCAGGATAGGTCTATATTTCTGACATGAGGCATTGTAACTATTTAAACTATTTACATCATTGCACATTTTTATTGTCCTATTCACGACGTTTCGGCCATTGTACGCTCCGGCCTTGTTCCGGATGTGTCTATATTTCTGACATGAGGCATTGTAACTATTTAAACTATTTACATCATTCCACGTTTTTATTGTCCTATTCACGACGTTTCGGCCATTGTACGCTCCGGCCTTGTTCAGGATCAGTCTATATTTCTGACATGAGGCATTGTAACTATTTAAACTATTTACATCATTGCACATTTTTATTGTCCTATTCACGACGTTTCGGCCATTGTACGCTCCGGCCTTGTTCCGGATGTGTTTATATTTCTGAGATGAGGTATTGTAACTATTTAAACTATTTACATCATTCCACGTTTTTATTGTCCTATTCACGACGTTTCGGCCATTGTACGCTCCGGCCTTGTTCAGGATCTGTCTATATTTCTGACATGAGGCATTGTAACTATTTAAACTATTTACATCATTCCACATTTTTATTGTCCTATTCACGACGTTTCGGCCATTGTACGCTCCGGCCTTGTTCAGGATCAGTCTATATTTCTGACATGAGGCATTGTAACTATTTAAACTATTTACATCATTGCACATTTTTATTGTCCTATTCACGACGTTTCGGCCATTGTACGCTACGGCCTTGTTCCGGATCTGTCTATATTTCTGACATGAGGCATTGTAACTATTTAAACTATTTACATCATTCCACATTTTTATTGTCCTATTCACGACGTTTCGGCCATTGTACGCTCCGGCCTTGTTCAGGATGTGTCTATATTTCTGACATGAGGCATTGTAACTATTTAAACTATTTACATCATTCCACATTTTTATTGTCCTATTCACGACGTTTCGGCCATTGTACGCTCCGGCCTTGTTCAGGATGTGTCTATATTTCTGACATGAGGCATTGTAACTATTTAAACTATTTACATCATTCCACATTTTTATTGTCCTATTCACGACGTTTCGGCCATTGTACGCTCCGGCCTTGTTCCGGATGTGTCTATATTTCTGACATGAGGCATTGTAACTATTTAAACTATTTACATCATTCCACGTTTTTATTGTCCTATTCACGACGTTTCGGCCATTGTACGCTCCGGCCTTGTTCCGGATGTGTCTATATTTCTGACATGAGGCATTGTAACTATTTAAACTATTTACATCATTGCACATTTTTATTGTCCTATTCACGACGTTTCGGCCATTGTACGCTCCGGCCTTGTTCCGGATGTGTCTATATTTCTGACATGAGGCATTGTAACTATTTAAACTATTTACATCATTCCACATTTTTATTGTCCTATTCACGACGTTTCGGCCATTGTACGCTCCGGCCTTGTTCAGGATCAGTCTATATTTCTGACATGAGGCATTGTAACTATTTAAACTATTTACATCATTGCACATTTTTATTGTCCTATTCACGACGTTTCGGCCATTGTACGCTCCGGCCTTGTTCCGGATCTGTCTATATTTCTGACATGAGGCATTGTAACTATTTAAACTATTTACATCATTCCACATTTTTATTGTCCTATTCACGACGTTTCGGCCATTGTACGCTCCGGCCTTGTTCGGGATGTGTCTATATTTCTGACATGAGGCATTGTAACTATTTAAACTATTTACATCATTCCACATTTTTATTGTCCTATTCACGACGTTTCGGCCATTGTACGCTCCGGCCTTGTTCCGGATCTGTCTATATTTCTGACATGAGGCATTGTAACTATTTAAACTATTTACATCATTCCACATTTTTATTGTCCTATTCACGACGTTTCGGCCATTGTACGCTCCGGCCTTGTTCCGGATGTGTCTATATTTCTGACATGAGGCATTGTAACTATTTAAACTATTTACATCATTCCACATTTTTATTGTCCTATTCACGACGTTTCGGCCATTGTACGCTCCGGCCTTGTTCAGGATCAGTCTATATTTCTGACATGAGGCATTGTAACTATTTAAACTATTTACATCATTGCACATTTTTATTGTCCTATTCACGACGTTTCGGCCATTGTACGCTCCGGCCTTGTTCCGGATCTGTCTATATTTCTGACATGAGGCATTGTAACTATTTAAACTATTTACATCATTCCACATTTTTATTGTCCTATTCACGACGTTTCGGCCATTGTACGCTCCGGCCTTGTTCAGGATGTGTCTATATTTCTGACATGAGGCATTGTAACTATTTAAACTATTTACATCATTGCACATTTTTATTGTCCTATTCACGACGTTTCGGCCATTGTACGCTCCGGCCTTGTTCCGGATGTGTCTATATTTCTGACATGAGGCATTGTAACTATTTAAACTATTTACATCATTCCACATTTTTATTGTCCTATTCACGACGTTTCGGCCATTGTACGCTCCGGCCTTGTTCCGGATGTGTCTATATTTCTGACATGAGGCATTGTAACTATTTAAACTATTTACATCATTCCACATTTTTATTGTCCTATTCACGACGTTTCGGCCATTGTACACTCCGGCCTTGTTCCGGATGTGTCTATATTTCTGACATGAGGCATTGTAACTATTTAAACTATTTACATCATTGCACATTTTTATTGTCCTATTCACGACGTTTCGGCCATTGTACGCTCCGGCCTTGTTCCGGATGTGTCTATATTTCTGACATGAGGCATTGTAACTATTTAAACTATTTACATCATTGCACATTTTTATTGTCCTATTCACGACGTTTCGGCCATTGTACGCTCCGGCCTTGTTCCGGATGTGTCTATATTTCTGACATGAGGCATTGTAACTATTTAAACTATTTACATCATTCCACGTTTTTATTGTCCTATTCACGACGTTTCGGCCATTGTACGCTCCGGCCTTGTTCCGGATGTGTCTATATTTCTGACATGAGGCATTGTAACTATTTAAACTATTTACATCATTGCACATTTTTATTGTCCTATTCACGACGTTTCGGCCATTGTACGCTCCGGCCTTGTTCAGGATCAGTCTATATTTCTGACATGAGGCATTGTAACTATTTAAACTATTTACATCATTCCACGTTTTTATTGTCCTATTCACGACGTTTCGGCCATTGTACGCTCCGGCCTTGTTCCGGATGTGTCTATATTTCTGACATGAGGCATTGTAACTATTTAAACTATTTACATCATTCCACATTTTTATTGTCCTATTCACGACGTTTCGGCCATTGTACGCTCCGGCCTTGTTCAGGATCAGTCTATATTTCTGACATGAGGCATTGTAACTATTTAAACTATTTACATCAATGCACATTTTTATTGTCCTATTCACGACGTTTCGGCCATTGTACGCTCCGGCCTTGTTCCGGATGTGTCTATATTTCTGACATGAGGCATTGTAACTATTTAAACTATTTACATCATTGCACATTTTTATTGTCCTATTCACGACGTTTCGGCCATTGTACGCTCCGGCCTTGTTCAGGATCAGTCTATATTTCTGACATGAGGCATTGTAACTATTTAAACTATTTACATCATTGCACATTTTTATTGTCCTATTCACGACGTTTCGGCCATTTTACGCTCCGGCCTTGTTCCGGATGTGTCTATATTTCTGACATGAGGCATTGTAACTATTTAAACTATTTACATCATTCCACGTTTTTATTGTCCTATTCACGACGTTTCGGCCATTGTACGCTCCGGCCTTGTTCCGGATGTGTCTATATTTCTGACATGAGGCATTGTAACTATTTAAACTATTTATATCATTCCACATTTTTATTGTCCTATTCACGACGTTTCGGCCATTGTACGCTCCGGCCTTGTTCAGGATCAGTCTATATTTCTGACATGAGGCATTGTAACTATTTAAACTATTTACATCATTGCACATTTTTATTGTCCTATTCACGACGTTTCGGCCATTGTACGCTCCGGCCTTGTTCCGGATGTGTCTATATTTCTGACATGAGGCATTGTAACTATTTAAACTATTTACATCATTCCACATTTTTATTGTCCTATTCACGACGTTTCGGCCATTGTACGCTCCGGCCTTGTTCCGGATCTGTCTATATTTCTGAGATGAGGCATTGTAACTATTTAAACTATTTACATCATTCCACATTTTTATTGTCCTATTCACGACGTTTCGGCCATTGTACTCTCCGGCCTTGTTCCGGATCTGTCTATATTTCTGACATGAGGCATTGTAACTATTTAAACTATTTACATCATTCCACATTTTTATTGTCCTATTCACGACGTTTCGGCCATTGTACGCTCCGGCCTTGTTCCGGATGTGTCTATATTTCTGACATGAGACATTGTAACTATTTAAACTATTTACATCATTCCACATTTTTATTGTCCTATTCACGACGTTTCGGCCATTGTACGCTCCGGCCTTGTTCCGGATGTGTCTATATTTCTGACATGAGGCATTGTAACTATTTAAACTATTTACATCATTGCACATTTTTATTGTCCTATTCACGACGTTTCGGCCATTGTACGCTCCGGCCTTGTTCCGGATGTGTCTATATTTCTGACATGAGGCATTGTAACTATTTAAACTATTTACATCATTGCACATTTTTATTGTCCTATTCACGACGTTTCGGCCATTGTACGCTCCGGCCTTGTTCAGGATCAGTCTATATTTCTGACATGAGGCATTGTAACTATTTAAACTATTTACATCATTGCACATTTTTATTGTCCTATTCACGACGTTTCGGCCATTTTACGCTCCGGCCTTGTTCCGGATGTGTCTATATTTCTGACATGAGGCATTGTAACTATTTAAACTATTTACATCATTCCACGTTTTTATTGTCCTATTCACGACGTTTCGGCCATTGTACGCTCCGGCCTTGTTCCGGATGTGTCTATATTTCTGACATGAGGCATTGTAACTATTTAAACTATTTATATCATTCCACATTTTTATTGTCCTATTCACGACGTTTCGGCCATTGTACGCTCCGGCCTTGTTCAGGATCAGTCTATATTTCTGACATGAGGCATTGTAACTATTTAAACTATTTACATCATTGCACATTTTTATTGTCCTATTCACGACGTTTCGGCCATTGTACGCTCCGGCCTTGTTCCGGATGTGTCTATATTTCTGACATGAGGCATTGTAACTATTTAAACTATTTACATCATTCCACATTTTTATTGTCCTATTCACGACGTTTCGGCCATTGTACGCTCCGGCCTTGTTCCGGATCTGTCTATATTTCTGACATGAGGCATTGTAACTATTTAAACTATTTACATCATTCCACATTTTTATTGTCCTATTCACGACGTTTCGGCCATTGTACGCTCCGGCCTTGTTCCGGATGTGTCTATATTTCTGACATGAGGCATTGTAACTATTTAAACTATTTACATCATTCCACATTTTTATTGTCCTATTCACGACGTTTCGGCCATTGTACGCTCCGGCCTTGTTCCGGATGTGTCTATATTTCTGACATGAGGCATTGTAACTATTTAAACTATTTACATCATTCCACATTTTTATTGTCCTATTCACGACGTTTCGGCCATTGTACTCTCCGGCCTTGTTCAGGATCAGTCTATATTTCTGACATGAGGCATTGTAACTATTTAAACTATTTACATCATTGCACATTTTTATTGTCCTATTCACGACGTTTCGGCCATTGTACGCTCCGACCTTGTTCCGGATGTGTCTATATTTCTGACATGAGGCATTGTAACTATTTAAACTAATTACATCATTCCACGTTTTTATTGTCCTATTCACGACGTTTCGGCCATTGTACGCTCCGGCCTTGTTCCGGATGTGTCTATATTTCTGACATGAGGCATTGTAACTATTTAAACTATTTACATCATTCCACATTTTTATTGTCCTATTCACGACGTTTCGGCCATTGTACGCTCCGGCCTTGTTCAGGATCAGTCTATATTTCTGAAATGAGGCATTGTAACTATTTAAACTATTTACATCATTCCACATTTTTATTGTCCTATTCACGACGTTTCGGCCATTGTACGCTCCGGCCTTGTTCAGGATCAGTCTATATTTCTGACATGAGGCATTGTAACTATTTAAACTATTTACATCATTGCACATTTTTATTGTCCTATTCACGACGTTTCGGCCATTGTACGCTCCGGCCTTGTTCAGGATCTGTCTATATTTCTGAGATGAGGCACTGTAACTATTTAAACTATTTACATCATTGCACATTTTTATTGTCCTATTCACGACGTTTCGGCCATTGTACGCTCCGGCCTTGTTCAGGATCAGTCTATATTTCTGACATGAGGCATTGTAACTATTTAAACTATTTACATCATTCCACATTTTTATTGTCCTATTCACGACGTTTCGGCCATTGTACGCTCCGGCCTTGTTCAGGATCAGTCTATATTTCTGACATGAGGCATTGTAACTATTTAAACTATTTACATCATTGCACATTTTTATTGTCCTATTCACGACGTTTCGGCCATTGTACGCTCCGGCCTTGTTCCGGATGTGTCTATATTTCTGACATGAGGCATTGTAACTATTTAAACTATTTACATCATTCCACATTTTTATTGTCCTATTCACGACGTTTCGGCCATTGTACGCTCCGGCCTTGTTCCGGATGTGTCTATATTTCTGACATGAGGCATTGTAACTATTTAAACTATTTACATCATTCCACATTTTTATTGTCCTATTCACGACGTTTCGGCCATTGTACTCTCCGGCCTTGTTCCGGATCTGTCTATATTTCTGACATGAGGCATTGTAACTATTTAAACTATTTACATCATTCCACGTTTTTATTGTCCTATTCACGACGTTTCGGCCATTGTACGCTCCGGCCTTGTTCCGGATGTGTCTATATTTCTGACATGAGGCATTGTAACTATTTAAACTATTTACATCATTCCACATTTTTATTGTCCTATTCACGACGTTTCGGCCATTGTACGCTCCGGCCTTGTTCAGGATCAGTCTATATTTCTGAGATGAGGCATTGTAACTATTTAAACTATTTACATCATTCCACATTTTTATTGTCCTATTCACGACGTTTCGGCCATTGTACGCTCCGGCCTTGTTCCGGATCTGTCTATATTTCTGACATGAGGCATTGTAACTATTTAAACTATTTACATCATTGCACATTTTTATTGTCCTATTCACGACGTTTCGGCCATTGTACGCTCCGACCTTGTTCCGGATGTGTCTATATTTCTGACATGAGGCATTGTAACTATTTAAACTAATTACATCATTCCACGTTTTTATTGTCCTATTCACGACGTTTCGGCCATTGTACGCTCCGGCCTTGTTCCGGATGTGTCTATATTTCTGACATGAGGCATTGTAACTATTTAAACTATTTACATCATTCCACATTTTTATTGTCCTATTCACGACGTTTCGGCCATTGTACGCTCCGGCCTTGTTCAGGATCAGTCTATATTTCTGAAATGAGGCATTGTAACTATTTAAACTATTTACATCATTCCACATTTTTATTGTCCTATTCACGACGTTTCGGCCATTGTACGCTCCGGCCTTGTTCAGGATCAGTCTATATTTCTGACATGAGGCATTGTAACTATTTAAACTATTTACATCATTGCACATTTTTATTGTCCTATTCACGACGTTTCGGCCATTGTACGCTCCGGCCTTGTTCAGGATCTGTCTATATTTCTGAGATGAGGCACTGTAACTATTTAAACTATTTACATCATTGCACATTTTTATTGTCCTATTCACGACGTTTCGGCCATTGTACGCTCCGGCCTTGTTCAGGATCAGTCTATATTTCTGACATGAGGCATTGTAACTATTTAAACTATTTACATCATTCCACATTTTTATTGTCCTATTCACGACGTTTCGGCCATTGTACGCTCCGGCCTTGTTCAGGATCAGTCTATATTTCTGACATGAGGCATTGTAACTATTTAAACTATTTACATCATTGCACATTTTTATTGTCCTATTCACGACGTTTCGGCCATTGTACGCTCCGGCCTTGTTCCGGATGTGTCTATATTTCTGACATGAGGCATTGTAACTATTTAAACTATTTACATCATTCCACATTTTTATTGTCCTATTCACGACGTTTCGGCCATTGTACGCTCCGGCCTTGTTCCGGATGTGTCTATATTTCTGACATGAGGCATTGTAACTATTTAAACTATTTACATCATTCCACATTTTTATTGTCCTATTCACGACGTTTCGGCCATTGTACTCTCCGGCCTTGTTCCGGATCTGTCTATATTTCTGACATGAGGCATTGTAACTATTTAAACTATTTACATCATTCCACGTTTTTATTGTCCTATTCACGACGTTTCGGCCATTGTACGCTCCGGCCTTGTTCCGGATGTGTCTATATTTCTGACATGAGGCATTGTAACTATTTAAACTATTTACATCATTCCACATTTTTATTGTCCTATTCACGACGTTTCGGCCATTGTACGCTCCGGCCTTGTTCAGGATCAGTCTATATTTCTGAGATGAGGCATTGTAACTATTTAAACTATTTACATCATTCCACATTTTTATTGTCCTATTCACGACGTTTCGGCCATTGTACGCTCCGGCCTTGTTCCGGATCTGTCTATATTTCTGACATGAGGCATTGTAACTATTTAAACTATTTACATCATTCCACATTTTTATTGTCCTATTCACGACGTTTCGGCCATTGTACGCTCCGGCCTTGTTCCGGATGTGTCTATATTTCTGACATGAGGCATTGTAACTATTTAAACTATTTACATCATTCCACATTTTTATTGTCCTATTCACGACGTTTCGGCCATTGTACGCTCCGGCCTTGTTCAGGATCAGTCTATATTTCTGACATGAGGCATTGTAACTATTTAAACTATTTACATCATTGCACATTTTTATTGTCCTATTCACGACGTTTCGGCCATTGTACGCTCCGGCCTTGTTCCGGATGTGTCTATATTTCTGACATGAGGCATTGTAACTATTTAAACTATTTACATCATTCCACATTTTTATTGTCCTATTCACGACGTTTCGGCCATTGTACGCTCCGGCCTTGTTCCGGATGTGTCTATATTTCTGACATGAGGCATTGTAACTATTTAAACTATTTACATCATTCCACATTTTTATTGTCCTATTCACGACGTTTCGGCCATTGTACGCTCCGGCCTTGTTCCGGATCTGTCTATATTTCTGAGATGAGGCATTGTAACTATTTAAACTATTTACATCATTCCACATTTTTATTGTCCTATTCACGACGTTTCGGCCATTGTACTCTCCGGCCTTGTTCCGGATGTGTCTATATTTCTGACATGAGGCATTGTAACTATTTAAACTATTTACATCATTGCACATTTTTATTGTCCTATTCACGACGTTTCGGCCATTGTACGCTCCGGCCTTGTTCAGGATGTGTCTATATTTCTGACATGAGGCATTGTAACTATTTAAACTATTTACATCATTCCACATTTTTATTGTCCTATTCACGAAGTTTCGGCCATTGTACGCTCCGGCCTTGTTCCGGATCTGTCTATATTTCTGACATGAGGCATTGTAACTATTTAAACTATTTACATCATTCCACATTTTTATTGTCCTATTCACGACGTTTCGGCCATTGTACGCTCCGGCCTTGTTCAGGATCAGTCTATATTTCTGACATGAGGCATTGTAACTATTTAAACTATTTACATCATTGCACATTTTTATTGGCCTATTCACGACGTTTCGGCCATTGTACGCTCCGGCCTTGTTCCGGATGTGTCTATATTTCTGACATGAGGCATTGTAACTATTTAAACTATTTACATCATTCCACATTTTTATTGTCCTATTCACGACGTTTCGGCCATTGTACGCTCCGGCCTTGTTCCGGATGTGTCTATATTTCTGACATGAGGCATTGTAACTATTTAAACTATTTACATCATTCCACATTTTTATTGTCCTATTCACGACGTTTCGGCCATTGTACGCTCCGGCCTTGTTCCGGATCTGTCTATATTTCTGAGATGAGGCATTGTAACTATTTAAACTATTTACATCATTCCACATTTTTATTGTCCTATTCACGACGTTTCGGCCATTGTACGCTCCGGCCTTGTTCCGGATGTGTCTATATTTCTGACATGAGGCATTGTAACTATTTAAACTATTTACATCATTGCACATTTTTATTGTCCTATTCACGACGTTTCGGCCATTGTACGCTCCGGCCTTGTTCAGGATGTGTCTATATTTCTGACATGAGGCATTGTAACTATTTAAACTATTTACATCATTCCACATTTTTATTGTCCTATTCACGACGTTTCGGCCATTGTACGCTCCGGCCTTGTTCCGGATGTGTCTATATTTCTGACATGAGGCATTGTAACTATTTAAACTATTTACATCATTCCACATTTTTATTGTCCTATTCACGACGTTTCGGCCATTGTACGCTCCGGCCTTGTTCAGGATCAGTCTATATTTCTGAGATGAGGCATTGTAACTATTTAAACTATTTACATCATTCCACATTTTTATTGTCCTATTCACGACGTTTCGGCCATTGTACGCTCCGGCCTTGTTCCGGATCTGTCTATATTTCTGACATGAGGCATTGTAACTATTTAAACTATTTACATCATTCCACATTTTTATTGTCCTATTCACGACGTTTCGGCCATTGTACTCTCCGGCCTTGTTCAGGATCAGTCTATATTTCTGACATGAGGCATTGTAACTATTTAAACTATTTACATCATTCCACATTTTTATTGTCCTATTCACGACGTTTCGGCCATTGTACGCTCCGGCCTTGTTCCGGATCTGTCTATATTTCTGACATGAGGCATTGTAACTATTTAAACTATTTACATCATTCCACATTTTTATTGTCCTATTCACGACGTTTCGGCCATTGTACGCTCCGGCCTTGTTCAGGATCAGTCTATATTTCTGACATGAGGCATTGTAACTATTTAAACTATTTACATCATTGCACATTTTTATTGTCCTATTCTCGACGTTTCGGCCATTGTACGCTCCGGCCTTGTTCCGGATGTGTCTATATTTCTGACATGAGGCATTGTAACTATTTAAACTATTTACATCATTCCACATTTTTATTGTCCTATTCACGACGTTTCGGCCATTGTACGCTCCGGCCTTGTTCCGGATGTGTCTATATTTCTGACATGAGGCATTGTAACTATTTAAACTATTTACATCATTCCACATTTTTATTGTCCTATTCACGACGTTTCGGCCATTGTACGCTCCGGCCTTGTTCCGGATCTGTCTATATTTCTGAGATGAGGCATTGTAACTATTTAAACTATTTACATCATTCCACATTTTTATTGTCCTATTCACGACGTTTCGGCCATTGTACGCTCCGGCCTTGTTCCGGATGTGTCTATATTTCTGACATGAGGCATTGTAACTATTTAAACTATTTACATCATTGCACATTTTTATTGTCCTATTCACGACGTTTCGGCCATTGTACGCTCCGGCCTTGTTCAGGATGTGTCTATATTTCTGACATGAGGCATTGTAACTATTTAAACTATTTACATCATTCCACATTTTTATTGTCCTATTCACGACGTTTCGGCCATTGTACGCTCCGGCCTTGTTCCGGATGTGTCTATATTTCTGACATGAGGCATTGTAACTATTTAAACTATTTACATCATTCCACATTTTTATTGTCCTATTCACGACGTTTCGGCCATTGTACGCTCCGGCCTTGTTCCGGATCTGTCTATATTTCTGAGATGAGGCATTGTAACTATTTAAACTATTTACATCATTCCACATTTTTATTGTCCTATTCACGACGTTTCGGCCATTGTACGCTCCGGCCTTGTTCCGGATGTGTCTATATTTCTGACATGAGGCATTGTAAATATTTAAACTATTTACATCATTCCACATTTTTATTGTCCTATTCACGACGTTTCGGCCATTGTACGCTCCGGCCTTGTTCAGGATCTGTCTATATTTCTGACATGAGGCATTGTAACTATTTAAACTATTTACATCATTGCACATTTTTATTGTCCTATTCACGACGTTTCGGCCATTGTACGCTCCGGCCTTGTTCCGGATGTGTCTATATTTCTGACATGAGGCATTGTAACTATTTAAACTATTTACATCATTGCACATTTTTATTGTCCTATTCACGACGTTTCGGCCATTGTACGCTCCGGCCTTGTTCAGGATGTGTCTATATTTCTGACATGAGGCATTGTAACTATTTAAACTATTTACATCATTCCACATTTTTATTGTCCTATTCACGACGTTTCGGCCATTGTACGCTCCGGCCTTGTTCCGGATGTGTCTATATTTCTGACATGAGGCATTGTAACTATTTAAACTATTTACATCATTCCACATTTTTATTGTCCTATTCACGACGTTTCGGCCATTGTACGCTCCGGCCTTGTTCCGGATCTGTCTATATTTCTGAGATGAGGCATTGTAACTATTTAAACTATTTACATCATTCCACATTTTTATTGTCCTATTCACGACGTTTCGGCCATTGTACGCTCCGGCCTTGTTCCGGATGTGTCTATATTTCTGACATGAGGCATTGTAACTATTTAAACTATTTACATCATTCCACATTTTTATTGTCCTATTCACGACGTTTCGGCCATTGTACGCTCCGGCCTTGTTCCGGATGTGTCTATATTTCTGACATGAGGCATTGTAACTATTTAAACTATTTACATCATTCCACATTTTTATTGTCCTATTCACGACGTTTCGGCCATTGTACGCTCCGGCCTTGTTCCGGATCTGTCTATATTTCTGAGATGAGGCATTGTAACTATTTAAACTATTTACATCATTCCACATTTTTATTGTCCTATTCACGACGTTTCGGCCATTGTACGCTCCGGCCTTGTTCCGGATGTGTCTATATTTCTGACATGAGGCATTGTAACTATTTAAACTATTTACATCATTGCACATTTTTATTGTCCTATTCACGACGTTTCGGCCATTGTACGCTCCGGCCTTGTTCAGGATGTGTCTATATTTCTGACATGAGGCATTGTAACTATTTAAACTATTTACATCATTCCACATTTTTATTGTCCTATTCACGACGTTTCGGCCATTGTACGCTCCGGCCTTGTTCCGGATGTGTCTATATTTCTGACATGAGGCATTGTAACTATTTAAACTATTTACATCATTCCACATTTTTATTGTCCTATTCACGACGTTTCGGCCATTGTACGCTCCGGCCTTGTTCAGGATCAGTCTATATTTCTGAGATGAGGCATTGTAACTATTTAAACTATTTACATCATTCCACATTTTTATTGTCCTATTCACGACGTTTCGGCCATTGTACGCTCCGGCCTTGTTCCGGATCTGTCTATATTTCTGACATGAGGCATTGTAACTATTTAAACTATTTACATCATTCCACATTTTTATTGTCCTATTCACGACGTTTCGGCCATTGTACTCTCCGGCCTTGTTCAGGATCAGTCTATATTTCTGACATGAGGCATTGTAACTATTTAAACTATTTACATCATTCCACATTTTTATTGTCCTATTCACGACGTTTCGGCCATTGTACGCTCCGGCCTTGTTCCGGTTCTGTCTATATTTCTGACATGAGGCATTGTAACTATTTAAACTATTTACATCATTCCACATTTTTATTGTCCTATTCACGACGTTTCGGCCATTGTACGCTCCGGCCTTGTTCAGGATCAGTCTATATTTCTGACATGAGGCATTGTAACTATTTAAACTATTTACATCATTGCACATTTTTATTGTCCTATTCACGACGTTTCGGCCATTGTACGCTCCGGCCTTGTTCCGGATGTGTCTATATTTCTGACATGAGGCATTGTAACTATTTAAACTATTTACATCATTCCACATTTTTATTGTCCTATTCACGACGTTTCGGCCATTGTACGCTCCGGCCTTGTTCCGGATGTGTCTATATTTCTGACATGAGGCATTGTAACTATTTAAACTATTTACATCATTCCACATTTTTATTGTCCTATTCACGACGTTTCGGCCATTGTACGCTCCGGCCTTGTTCCGGATCTGTCTATATTTCTGAGATGAGGCATTGTAACTATTTAAACTATTTACATCATTCCACATTTTTATGGTCCTATTCACGACGTTTCGGCCATTGTACGCTCCGGCCTTGTTCCGGATGTGTCTATATTTCTGACATGAGGCATTGTAACTATTTAAACTATTTACATCATTGCACATTTTTATTGTCCTATTCACGACGTTTCGGCCATTGTACGCTCCGGCCTTGTTCAGGATGTGTCTATATTTCTGACATGAGGCATTGTAACTATTTAAACTATTTACATCATTCCACATTTTTATTGTCCTATTCACGACGTTTCGGCCATTGTACGCTCCGGCCTTGTTCCGGATGTGTCTATATTTCTGACATGAGGCATTGTAACTATTTAAACTATTTACATCATTCCACATTTTTATTGTCCTATTCACGACGTTTCGGCCATTGTACGCTCCGGCCTTGTTCCGGATCTGTCTATATTTCTGAGATGAGGCATTGTAACTATTTAAACTATTTACATCATTCCACATTTTTATTGTCCTATTCACGACGTTTCGGCCATTGTACGCTCCGGCCTTGTTCCGGATGTGTCTATATTTCTGACATGAGGCATTGTAACTATTTAAACTATTTACATCATTCCACATTTTTATTGTCCTATTCACGACGTTTCGGCCATTGTACGCTCCGGCCTTGTTCAGGATCTGTCTATATTTCTGACATGAGGCATTGTAACTATTTAAACTATTTACATCATTGCACATTTTTATTGTCCTATTCACGACGTTTCGGCCATTGTACGCTCCGGCCTTGTTCCGGATGTGTCTATATTTCTGACATGAGGCATTGTAACTATTTAAACTATTTACATCATTGCACATTTTTATTGTCCTATTCACGAAGTTTCGGCCATTGTACGCTCCGGCCTTGTTCAGGATGTGTCTATATTTCTGACATGAGGCATTGTAACTATTTAAACTATTTACATCATTGCACATTTTTATTGTCCTATTCACGACGTTTCGGCCATTGTACGCTCCGGCCTTGTTCCGGATGTGTCTATATTTCTGACATGAGGCATTGTAACTATTTAAACTATTTACATCATTCCACATTTTTATTGTCCTATTCACGACGTTTCGGCCATTGTACGCTCCGGCCTTGTTCCGGATCTGTCTATATTTCTGAGATGAGGCATTGTAACTATTTAAACTATTTACATCATTGCACATTTTTATTGTCCTATTCACGACGTTTCGGCCATTGTACGCTCCGGCCTTGTTCCGGATGTGTCTATATTTCTGACATGAGGCATTGTAACTATTTAAACTATTTACATCATTCCACATTTTTATTGTCCTATTCACGACGTTTCGGCCATTGTACGCTCCGGCCTTGTTCCGGATCTGTCTATATTTCTGAGATGAGGCATTGTAACTATTTAAACTATTTACATCATTCCACATTTTTATTGTCATATTCAAGACGTTTCGGCCATTGTACTCTCCGGCCTTGTTCCGGATCTGTCTATATTTCTGAGATGAGGCATTGTAACTATTTAAACTATTTACATCATTCCACATTTTTATTGTCCTATTCACGACGTTTCGGCCATTGTACGCTCCGGCCTTGTTCAGGATCTGTCTATATTTCTGAAATGAGGCATTGTAACTATTGAAACTATTTACATCATTCCACATTTTCATTGTCCTATTCACGACGTTTCGGACATTGTACGCTCCGGCCTTGTTCCGGATCTGTCTATATTTCTGAGATGAGTCATTGTAACTATTTAAACTATTTACATCATTCCACATTTTTATTGTCCTATTCAAGACGTTTCGGCCATTGTACTCTCCGGCCTTGTTCCGGATCTGTCTATATTTCTGAGATGAGGCATTGTAACTATTTAAACTATTTACATCATTCCACATTTTTATTGTCCTATTCACGACGTTTCGGCCATTGTACGCTCCGGCCTTCTTCAGGATCTGTCTATATTTCTGACATGAGGCATTGTAACTATTTAAACTATTTACATCATTGCACATTTTTATTGTCCTATTCACGACGTTTCGGCCATTGTACGCTCCGGCCTTGTTCCGGATCTGTCTATATTTCTGAAATGAGGCATTGTAACTATTTAAACTATTTACATCATTCCACATTTTCATTGTCCTATTCACGACGTTTCGGACATTGTACGCTCCGGCCTTGTTCAGGATCTGTCTATATTTCTGAGATGAGGCATTGTAACTATTAAAACTATTTACATCATTCCACATTTTTATTGTCCTATTCACGACGTTTCGGCCATTGTACGCTCCAGCCTTGTTCAGGATCAGTCTATATTTCTGAGATGAGGCATTGTAACTATTTAAACTATTTACATATTTCCACATTTTTATTGTCCTATTCACGACGTTTCGGCCATTGTACGCTACGGCCTTGTTCCGGATGTGTTTATATTTCTGAGATGAGGCATTGTAACTATTTAAACTATTTACATCATTCCACATTTTTATTGTCCTATTCACGATGTTTCGGCCATTGTACTCTCCGGCCTTGTTCAGGATCAGTCTATATTTCTCAGATGAGGCATTGTAACTATTTAAACTATTTACATCATTCCACATTTTTATTGACCTATTCACGACGTTTCGGCCATTGTACGCTCCGGCCTTGTTCAGGATCTGTCTATATTTCTGAGATGAGGCATTGTAACTATTTAAACTATTTACATTATTCCACATTTTTATTGTCCTATTCACGACGTTTCGGCCATTGTACGCTCCGGCCTTGTTCAGGATCTGTCTATATTTCTGAGATGAGGGATTGTAAGTATTTAAACATTTTACAACATTCCACATTTTTATTTTCCTATTCACGACGTTTCGGCCATTGTACGCTCCGGCCTTGTTCAGGATCTGTCTATATTTCTGAGATGAGGCATTTTAACTATTTAAACAATTTACATCATTCCTCATTTTTATTTTCCTATTCACGAAGTTTCGGCCTTTGTACGCTCCGGCCTTGTTCAGGATCTGTCTATATTTTTGAGATGAGGGATTGTAACTATTGAAACTATTTACATCATTCCACATTTTTATTGTCCTATTCACGACCTTTCGGCCATTGTACGCTCCGGCCTTGTTCAGGATCTGTCTATATTTCTGACATGAGGCATTGTAACTATTTAAACTATTTACATCATTCCACATTTTTATTGTCCTATTCACGACGTTTCGGCCATTGTACGCTCCGGCCTTGTTCCGGATCTGTCTATATTTCTGAGATGAGGCATTGTAACCATTTAAACTATTTACATCATTCCACATTTTTATTGTCCTATTCACGACGTTTCGTCCATTGAACGCTCCGGCCTTGTTCCGGAACTGTCTATATTTCTGAGATGAGGCATTGTAACTATTTAAACTATTTACATCATTCCACATTTTTATTGTCCTATTCACGACGTTTCGGCCATTGTACGCTCCGGTCTTTTTCAGGATCTGTCTATATTTCTGAGATGAGGCATTGTAACTATTTATACTATTTACATCATTCCACATTTTTATTGTCCTATTCACGACGTTTCGGCCATTGTACGCTCCGGCCTTGTTCAGGATCTGTCTATATTTCTGAGATGAGGCATTGTAACTATTTAAACTATTTACATCATTCCACATTTTTATTGTCCTATTCACGACGTTTCGTCCATTGAACGCTCCGGCCTTGTTCCGGAACTGTCTATATTTCTGAGATGAGGCATTGTAACTATTTAAACTATTTACATCATTCCACATTTTTATTGTCCTATTCACGACGTTTCGGCCATTGTACGCTCCGGCCTTGTTCCGGATCTGTCTATATTTCTGAGATGAGGCACTGTACCTGTTTAAACTATTTACATCATTCCACATTTTTATTGTCCTATTCACGACGTTTCGGCAATTGTACGCTCCGGCCTTGTTCAGGATCTGTCTATATTTCTGTGATGAGTGATTGTAACTATTTAAACTATTTACATCATTCCACATTTTTATTGTCCTATTCACGACGTTTCGGCCATTGTACGCTCCGGACTTGTTCCGGGTCTGTCTATATTTCTGAGATGAGGCATTGTAACTATTTAAACTATTTACATCATTCCACATTTTTATTGTCCTATTCACGACGTTTCGGCCATTGTACGCTCCGGCCTTGTTCCGGATCTGTCTATATTTCTGAGATGAGGCACTGTAACTATTTAAACTATTTACATCATTCCACATTTTTATTGTCCTATTCACGACGTTTCGGCCATTGTACGCTCCGGCCTTGTTCCGGATCTGTCTATATTTCTGAGATGAGGCACTGTAACTATTTAAACTATTTACATCATCCCACATTTTTATTGTCCTATTCACGACGTTTCGGCCATTGTACTCTCCGGCCTTGTTCCGGATGTGTCTATATTTCTGAGATGAGGCATTGTAACTATTTAAACTATTTACATCATTCCACATTTTTATTGTCCTATTCAAGACGTTTCGGCCATTGTACACTCCGGCCTTGTTCCCGATCTGTCCATATTTCTGAGATGAGGCATTGTAACTATTTAAACTATTTACATCAATCCACATTTTTATTGTCCTATTCACGAGGTTTCGGCCATTGTACGCTCCGGCCTTGTTCAGGATCTGTCTATATTTCTGAGATGAGGCATTGTAAGTATTTAAACATTTTACATCATTCCACATTTTTATTGTCCTATTCACGACGTTTCGGCCATTGTACGCTCCGGCCTTGTTCAGGATCTGTCTATATTTCTGAGATGAGGCATTGTAACTATTTAAACTATTTACATCATTCCTCATTTTTATTTTCCTATTCACGAAGTTTCGGCCTTTGTACGCTCCGGCCTTGTTCAGGATCTGCCTATATTTCTGATATGAGGAATTGTAACTATTTAAACTATTTACATCATTCCACATTTTTTTGTCCTATTCACGACCTTTCGGCCATTGTACGCTCCGGACTTGTTCCGGATCTGTCTATATTTCTGAGATGAGGCATTATAACTATTTAAACTATTTACATCATTCCACATTTTTATTGTCCTATTCACGACGTTTCGGCCATTGTACGCTCCGGACTTGTTCCGGATCTGTCTATATTTCTGAGATGAGGGATTGTAACTATTTAAACTATTTACATCATACCACATTTTTATTGTCCTATTCACGACGTTTCGGCCATTGTACGCTCCGGCCTTGTTCATGATCTGTCTATATTTCTGAGATGAGGCATTGTAACTATTTAAACTATTTACATCATTCCACATTTTTATTGTCCTATTCACGACGTTTCGGCCATTGTACGCTCCGGCCTTGTTCCGGATCTGTCTCTATTTCTGAGATGAGGCATTGTAACTATTTAAACTATTTACATCATTCCACATTTTTATTGTCCTATTCACGACGTTTCGGCCATTGTACGCTCCGGACTTGTTCCGGATCTGTCTATATTTCTGAGATGAGGCATTGTAACTATTTAAACTATTTACATCATTCCACATTTTTATTGTCCTATTCACGACGTTTCGGCAATTGTACGCTCCGGCCTTGTTCAGGATATGTCTATATTTCTGTGATGAGGGATTGTAACTATTTAAACTATTTACATCATTCCACATTTTTATTGTCCTATTCACGACGTTTCGGCCATTGTACGCTCCGGCCTTGTTCCGGATGTGTCTATATTTCTGAGATGAGGCACTGTAACTATTTAAACTATTTACATCATCCCACATTTTTATTGTCCTATTCACGACGTTTCGGCCATTGTACGCTCCGGCCTTGTTCCGGATCTGTCCATATTTCTGACATGAGGCATTGTAACTATTTAAACTATTTACATCATTCCACATTTTTATTGTCCTATTCAAGACGTTTCGGCCATTGTACTCTCCGGCCTTGTTCCGGATCTGTCTATATTTCTGAGATGAGGCATTGTAACTATTTAAACTATTTACATCAATCCACATTTTTATTGTCCTATTCACGAGGTTTCGGCCATTGTACGCTCCGGCATTGTTCAGGATCTGTCTATATTTCTGAGATGAGGCATTGTATGTATTTAAACATTTTACATCATTCCACATTTTTATTGTCCTATTCACGACGTTTCGGACATTGTACGCTCCGGCCTTGTTCAGGATCTGTCTATATTTCTGAGATGAGGCATTGTAACTATTTAAACTATTTACATCATTCCTCATTTTTATTTTCCTATTCACGAAGTTTCGGCCTTTGTACGCTCCGGCCTTGTTCAGGATCTGCCTATATTTCTGATATGAGGCATTGTAAGTATTTAAACTATTTACATCATTCCACATTTTTATTGTCCTATTCACGACGTTTCCGCCATTGTACGCTCCGGCCTTGTTCAGGATGTGCCTATATTTCTGTGATGAGGAATTGTAACTATTTAAACTATTTACATCATTCCACATTTTTAATGTCCTATTCACGACGTTTCGGCCATTGTACGCTCCGGCCTTGTTCCGGATCTGTCTATATTTCTGAGATGAGGCATTGTAACTATTTAAACTATTTACATCATTCCACATTTTTATTGTCCTATTCACGACCTTTCGGCCATTGTACGCTCCGGACTTGTTCCGGATCTGTCTATATTTCTGAGATGAGGCATTATAACTATTTAAACTATTTACATCATTCCACATTTTTATTGTCCTATTCACGACGTTTCGGCCATTGTACGCTCCGGACTTGTTCCGGATCTGTCTATATTTCTGAGATGAGGGATTGTAACTATTTAAACTATTTACATCATACCACATTTTTATTGTCCTATTCACGACGTTTCGGCCATTGTACGCTCCGGCCTTGTTCATGATCTGTCTATATTTCTGAGATGAGGCATTGTAACTATTTAAACTATTTACATCATTCCACATTTTTATTGTCCTATTCACGACGTTTCGGCCATTGTACGCTCCGGCCTTGTTCCGGATCTGTCTCTATTTCTGAGATGAGGCATTGTAACTATTTAAACTATTTACATCATTCCACATTTTTATTGTCCTATTCACGACGTTTCGGCCATTGTACGCTCCGGACTTGTTCCGGATCTGTCTATATTTCTGAGATGAGGCATTGTAACTATTTAAACTATTTACATCATTCCACATTTTTATTGTCCTATTCACGACGTTTCGGCAATTGTACGCTCCGGCCTTGTTCAGGATATGTCTATATTTCTGTGATGAGGGATTGTAAATATTTAAACTATTTACATCATTCCACATTTTTATTGTACTATTCACGACGTTTCGGCCATTGTACGCTCCGGCCTTGTTCCGGATCTGTCTATATTTCTGAGATGAGGCATTGTAACTATTTAAACTATTTACATCATTCCACATTTTTATTGTCCTATTCACGACGTTTCGGCCATTGTACGCTCCGGCCTTGTTCAGGATCTGTCTATATTTCTGAGATGAGGCATTGTAACTATTTAAACTATTTACATCATTCCACATTTTTATTGTCCTATTCACGACGTTTCGGCCATTGTACGCTCCGGCCTTGTTCAGGATCTGTCTATATTTCTCAGATGAGGCATTGTAACTATTTAAACTATTTACATCATTCCACATTTTTATTGTCCTATTCACGACGTTTCGGCCATTGTACGCTCCGGCCTTGTTCAGGATCTGTCTATATTTCTGAGATGAGGCATTGTAACTATTTAAACTATTTACATCATTCCACATTTTTATTGTCCTATTCACGACGTTTCGGCCATTGTACGCTCCGGCCTTGTTCAGGATCTGTCTATATTTCTGAGATGAGGCATTGTAACTATTTAAACTATTTACATCATTCCACATTTTCATTGTCCTATTCACGACGTTTCGGCCATTGTACGCTCCGGCCTTGTTCAGGATCTGTCTATATTTCTGAGATGAGGCATTGTAACTATTTAAACTATTTACATCATTCCACATTTTTCTTGTCCTATTCACGACGTTTCGGCCATTGTACGCTCCGGCCTTGTTCATGATCTGTCTATATTTCTGAGATGAGGCACTGTAACTATTTAAACTATTTACATCATTCCACATTTTTATTGTCCTATTCACGACGTTTCGGCCATTGTACGCTCCGGCCTTGTTCAGGATCTGTCTATATTTCTGAGATGAGGCATTGTAACTATTTAAACTATTTACATCATTCCACATTTTTATTGTCCTATTCACGACGTTTCGGCCATTGTACGCTCCGGCCTTGTTCCGGATCTGTCTATATTTCTGAGATGAGGCATTGTAACTATTTAAACTATTTACATCATTCCACATTTTTATTGTCCTATTCACGACGTTTCGGCCATTGTACGCTCCGGCCTTGTTGATGATCTGTCTATATTTCTGAGATGAGGCACTGTAACTATTTAAACTATTTACATCATTCCACATTTTTATTGTACTATTCACGACGTTTCGGCTATTGTACGCTCCGGCCTTTTTCCGGATCTGTCTATATTTCTGAGATGAGGCATTGTAACTATTTAAACTATTTACATCATTCCTCATTTTTATTTTCCTATTCACGAAGTTTCGGCCTTTGTACGCTCCGGCCTTGTTCAGGATCTGCCTATATTTCTGATATGAGGCATTGTAAGTATTTAAACTATTTACATCATTCCACATTTTTATTGTCCTATTCACGACGTTTCCGCCATTGTACGCTCCGGCCTTGTTCAGGATGTGCCTATATTTCTGTGATGAGGAATTGTAACTATTTAAACTATTTACATCATTCCACATTTTTAATGTCCTATTCACGACGTTTCGGCCATTGTACGCTCAGGCCTTGTTCATGATGTGTCTATATTTCTGAGATGAGGCATTGTAACTATTTAAACTATTTACATCATTCCACATTTTTATTGTCCTATTCACGACCTTTCGGCCATTGTACGCTCCGGACTTGTTCCGGATCTGTCTATATTTCTGAGATGAGGCATTATAACTATTTAAACTATTTACATCATTCCACATTTTTATTGTCCTATTCACGACGTTTCGGCCATTGTACTCTCCGGACTTGTTCCGGATCTGTCTATATTTCTGAGATGAGGGATTGTAACTATTTAAACTATTTACATCATACCACATTTTTATTGTCCTATTCACGACGTTTCGGCCATTGTACGCTCCGGCCTTGTTCATGATCTGTCTATATTTCTGAGATGAGGCATAGTAACTATTTAAACTATTTACATCATTCCACATTTTTATTGTCCTATTCACGACGTTTCGGCCATTGTACGCTCCGGCCTTGTTCCGGATCTGTCTCTATTTCTGAGATGAGGCATTGTAACTATTTAAACTATTTACATCATTCCACATTTTTATTGTCCTATTCACGACGTTTCGGCCATTGTACGCTCCGGACTTGTTCCGGATCTGTCTATATTTCTGAGATGAGGCATTGTAACTATTTAAACTATTTACATCATTCCACATTTTTATTGTCCTATTCACGACGTTTCGGCAATTGTACGCTCCGGCCTTGTTCAGGATATGTCTATATTTCTGTGATGAGGGATTGTAAATATTTAAACTATTTACATCATTCCACATTTTTATTGTACTATTCACGACGTTTCGGCCATTGTACGCTCCGGCCTTGTTCCGGATCTGTCTATATTTCTGAGATGAGGCATTGTAACTATTTAAACTATTTACATCATTCCACATTTTTATTGTCCTATTCACGACGTTTCGGCCATTGTACGCTCCGGCCTTGTTCAGGATCTGTCTATATTTCTGAGATGAGGCATTGTAACTATTTAAACTATTTACATCATTCCACATTTTTATTGTCCTATTCACGACGTTTCGGCCATTGTACGCTCCGGCCTTGTTCAGGATCTGTCTATATTTCTGAGATGAGGCATTGTAACTATTTAAACTATTTACATATTTCCACATTTTTATTGTCCTATTCACGACGTTTCGGCCATTGTACGCTCCGGCCTTGTTCAGGATCTGTCTATATTTCTCAGATGAGGCATTGTAACTATTTAAACTATTTACATCATTCCACATTTTTATTGTCCTATTCACGACGTTTCGGCCATTGTACGCTCCGGCCTTGTTCAGGATCTGTCTATATTTCTGAGATGAGGCATTGTAACTATTTAAACTATTTACATCATTCCACATTTTTATTGTCCTATTCACGACGTTTCGGCCATTGTACGCTCCGGCCTTGTTCAGGATCTGTCTATATTTCTGAGATGAGGCATTGTAACTATTTAAACTATTTACATCATTCCACATTTTTATTGTCCTATTCACGACGTTTCGGCCATTGTACGCTCCGGCCTTGTTCAGGATCTGTCTATATTTCTGAGATGAGGCATTGTAACTATTTAAACTATTTACATCATTCCACATTTTTATTGTCCTATTCACGACGTTTCGGCCATTGTACGCTCCGGCCTTGTTCATGATCTGTCTATATTTCTGAGATGAGGCACTGTAACTATTTAAACTATTTACATCATTCCACATTTTTATTGTCCTATTCACGACGTTTCGGCCATTGTACGCTCCGGCCTTGTTCAGGATCTGTCTATATTTCTGAGATGAGGCATTGTAACTATTTAAACTATTTACATCATTCCACATTTTTATTGTCCTATTCACGACGTTTCGGCCATTGTACGCTCCGGCCTTGTTCCGGATCTGTCTATATTTCTGAGATGAGGCATTGTAACTATTTAAACTATTTACATCATTCCACATTTTTATTGTCCTATTCACGACGTTTCGGCCATTGTACGCTCCGGCCTTGTTCATGATCTGTCTATATTTCTGAGATGAGGCACTGTAACTATTTAAACTATTTACATCATTCCACATTTTTATTGTACTATTCACGACGTTTCGGCTATTGTACGCTCCGGCCTTTTTCCGGATCTGTCTATATTTCTGAGATGAGGCATTGTAACTATTAAAACTATTTACATCATTCCACATTTTTATTGTCCTATTCACGACGTTTCGGCCATTGTACTCTCCGGCCTTGTCCCGGATCTGTCTCTATTTCTGAGATGAGGCATTGTAACTATTAAAACTATTTACATCATTCCACATTTTTATTGTCCTAATCACGACGTTTCGGCCATTGTACTCTCCGGCCTTGTTCCGGATCTGTCTATATTTCTGAGATGAGGCATTGTAACTATTTAAACTATTTACATCATTCCACATTTTTATTGTCCTATTCACGACGTTTCGGCCATTGTACGCTCCGGCCTTGTTCAGGATCTGTCTATATTTCTGAGATGAGGCATTGTAACTATTTAAACTATTTACATCATTCCACATTTTTATTGTCCTATTCACGACGTTTCGGCCATTGTACGCTCCGGCCTTGTTCCGGATCTGTCTATATTTCTGAGATGAGGCATTGTAACTATTTAAACTATTTACATCATTCCACATTTTTATTGTCCTATTCACGACGTTTCGGCCATTGTACGCTCCGGCCTTGTTCCGGATCTGTCTATATTTCTGAGATGAGGCATTGTAACTATTTAAACTATTTACATCATTCCACATTTTTATTGTCCTATTCACGACGTTTCGGCCATTGTACTCTCCGGCCTTGTTCCGGATCTGTCTATATTTCTGAGATGAGGCATTGTAACTATTTAAACTATTTACATCATTCCACATTTTTATTGTCCTATTCACGACGTTTCGGCCATTGTACGCTCCGGCCTTGTTCCGGATCTGTCTATATTTCTGAGATGAGGCATTGTAACTATTTAAACTATTTACATCATTCCACATTTTTATTGTCCTATTCACGACGTTTCGGCCATTGTACTCTCCGGCCTTGTTCCGGATCTGTCTATATTTCTGAGATGAGGCATTGTAACTATTTAAACTATTTACATTATTCCACATTTTTATTGTCCTATTCACGACGTTTCGGCCATTGTACTCTCCGGCCTTGTTCCGGATCTGTCTATATTTCTGAGATGAGGCATTGTAACTATTTAAACTATTTACATCATTCCACATTTTTATTGTCCTATTCACGACGTTTCGGCCATTGTACTCTCCGGCCTTGTTCCGCATCTGTCTATATTTCTGAGATGAGGCATTGTAACTATTTAAACTATTTACATCATTCCACATTTTTATTGTCCTATTCACGACGTTTCGGCCATTGTACTCTCCGGCCTTGTTCCGGATCTGTCTATATTTCTGAGATGAGGCATTGTAACTATTTAAACTATTTACATCATTCCACATTTTTATTGTCCTATTCACGACGTTTCGGCCATTGTACGCTCCGGCCTTGTTCCGGATCTGTCTATATTTCTGAGATGAGGCATTGTAACTATTTAAACTATTTACATCATTCCACATTTTTATTGTCCTATTCACGACGTTTCGGCCATTGTACGCTCCGGCCTTGTTCAGGATCTGTCTATATTTCTCAGATGAGGCATTGTAACTTTTTAAACTATTTACATCATTCCACATTTTTATTGTCCTATTCACGACGTTTCGGCCATTGTACGCTCCGGCCTTGTTCCGGATGTGTTTATAATTCTGAGATGAGGTATTGTAACTATTTAAACTATTTACATCATTCCACATTTTTATTGTCCTATTCACGACGTTTCGGCCATTGTTCTCTCCGGCCTTGTTCAGGATCTGTCTATATTTCTCAGATGAGGCATTGTAACTTTTTAAACTATTTACATCATTCCACATTTTTATTGTCCTATTCACGACGTTTCGGCCATTGTACGCTCCGACCTTGTTCAGGATCTGTCTATATTTCTGAGATGAGGCATTGTAACTATTTAAACTATTTACATCATTCCACATTTTTATTGTCCTATTCACGACGTTTCGGCCATTGTACGCTCCGGCCTTGTTCCGGATCTGTTTATATTTCTGAGATGAGGTATTGTAACTATTTAAACTATTTACATCATTCCACATTTTTATTGACCTATTCACGACGTTTCGGCCATTGTACGCTCCGGCCTTGTTCCGGATCTGTCTATATTTCTGAGATGAGGCATTGTAACTATTTAAACTATTTACATCATTCCACATTTTTATTGTCCTATTCACGACGTTTCGGCCATTGTACGGTCCGGCCTTGTTCAGGATCTGTCTATATTTCTGAGATGAGGCATTGTAACTATTTAAACTATTTACATCATTCCACATTTTTATTGTCCTATTCACGACGTTTCGGCCATTGTACGCTCCGGCCTTGTTCAGGATCTGTCTATATTTCTGAGATGAGGCATTGTAACTATTTAAACTATTTACATCATTCCACATTTTTATTGTCCTATTCACGACGTTTCGGCCATTGTACGCTCCGGCCTTGTTCAGGATCTGTCTATATTTCTGAGATGAGGCATTGTAACTATTTAAACTATTTACATCATTCCACATTTTTATTGTCCTATTCACGACGTTTCGGCCATTGTACGCTCCGGCCTTGTTCAGGATCTGTCTATATTTCTGAGATGAGGCATTGTAACTATTTATACTATTTACATCATTCCACATTTTTATTGTCCTATTCACGACGTTTCGGCCATTGTACGCTCCGGCCTTGTTCAGGATCTGTCTATATTTCTGAGATGAGGCATTGTAACTATTTAAACTATTTACATCATTCCACATTTTTATTGTCCTATTCACGACGTTTCGGCCATTGTACGCTCCGGCCTTGTTCATGATCTGTCTATATTTCTGAGATGAGGCACTGTAACTATTTAAACTATTTACATCATTCCACATTTTTATTGTCCTATTCACGACGTTTCGGCCATTGTACGCTCCGGCCTTGTTCAGGATCTGTCTATATTTCTGAGATGAGGCATTGTAACTATTTCAACTATTTACATCATTCCACATTTTTATTGTCCTATTCACGACGTTTCGGCCATTGTACGCTCCGGCCTTGTTCCGGATCTGTCTATATTTCTGAGATGAGGCATTGTAACTATTTAAACTATTTACATCATTCCACATTTTTATTGTCCTATTCACGACGTTTCGGCCATTGTACGCTCCGGCCTTGTTCATGATCTGTCTATATTTCTGAGATGAGGCACTGTAACTATTTAAACTATTTACATCATTCCACATTTTTATTGTACTATTCACGACGTTTCGGCTATTGTACGCTCCGGCCTTGTTCCGGATCTGTCTATATTTCTGAGATGAGGCATTGTAACTATTAAAACTATTTACATCATTCCACATTTTTATTGTCCTATTCACGACGTTTCGGCCATTGTACTCTCCGGCCTTGTTCCGGATCTGTCTATATTTCTGAGATGAGGCATTGTAACTATTTAAACTATTTACATCATTCCACATTTTTATTGTCCTATTCACGACGTTTCGGCCATTGTACGCTCCGGCCTTGTTCCGGATCTGTCTATATTTCTGAGATGAGGCATTGTAACTATTTAAACTATTTACATTATTCCACTTTTTTATTGTCCTATTCACGACGTTTCGGCCATTGTACGGTCCGGCCTTGTTCCGGATCTGTCTATATTTCTGAAATGAGGCATTGTAACTATTTAAACTATTTACATCATTCCACATTTTTATTGTCCTATTCACGACGTTTCGGCCATTGTACGCTCCGGCCTTGTTCCGGATCTGTCTATATTTCTGAGATGAGGCATTGTAACTATTTAAACTATTTACATCATTCCACATTTTTATTGTCGTATTCACGACGTTTCGGCCATTGTACTCTCCGGCCTTGTTCCGGATCTTTCTATATTTCTGAGATGAGGCATTGTAACTATTTAAACTATTTACATCATTCCACATTTTTATTGTCCTATTCACGACGTTTCGGCCATTGTACGCTCCGGCCTTGTTCCGGATCTGTCTATATTTCTGAGATGAGGCATTGTAACTATTTAAACTATTTACATCATTCCACATTTTTATTGTCCTATTCACGACGTTTCGGCCATTGTACGGTCCGGCCTTGTTCCGGATCTGTCTATATTTCTGAAATGAGGCATTGTAACTATTTAAACTATTTACATCATTCCACATTTTTATTGTCCTATTCACGACGTTTCGGCCATTGTACGCTCCGGCCTTGTTCCGGATCTGTCTATATTTCTGAGATGAGGTATTGTAACTATTTAAACTATTTACATCATTCCACATTTTTATTGTCCTATTCACGACGTTTCGGCCATTGTTCTCTCCGGCCTTGTTCAGGATCTGTCTATATTTCTCAGATGAGGCATTGTAACTTTTTAAACTATTTACATCATTCCACATTTTTATTGTCCTATTCACGACGTTTCGGCCATTGTACGCTCCGGCCTTGTTCCGGATGTGTTTATATTTCTGAGATGAGGTATTGTAACTATTTAAACTATTTACATCATTCCACATTTTTATTGTCCTATTCACGACGTTTCGGCCATTGTACGCTCCGGCCTTGTTCAGGATCTGTCTATATTTTTGAGATGAGGCATTGTAACTATTTAAACTATTTACATCATTCCACATTTTTATTGTCCTATTCACGACGTTTCGGCCATTGTACGCTCCGGCCTTGTTCAGGATCTGTCTATATTTCTGAGATGAGGCATTGTAACTATTTAAACTATTTACATCATTCCACATTTTTATTGTCCTATTCACGACGTTTCGGCCATTGTACGCTCCGGCCTTGTTCAGGATCTGTCTATATTTCTGAGATGAGGCATTGTAACTATTTATACTATTTACATCATTCCACATTTTTATTGTCCTATTCACGACGTTTCCGCCATTGTACGCTCCGGCCTTGTTCAGGATCTGTCTATATTTCTGAGATGAGGCATTGTAACTATTTAAACTATTTACATCATTCCACATTTTTATTGTCCTATTCACGACGTTTCGGCCATTGTACGCTCCGGCCTTGTTCAGGATCTGTCTATATTTCTCAGATGAGGCATTGTAACTATTTAAACTATTTACATCATTCCACATTTTTATTGTCCTATTCACGACGTTTCGGCCATTGTACGCTCCGGCCTTGTTCAGGATCTGTCTATATTTCTGAGATGAGGCATTGTAACTATTTAAACTATTTACATTAGGTACCTCCACTTTTTCGGCATAAATTTCGATACCCAAGTTTAAAATACATTTTTTAAAATGAAAAAACATGCTTGAAGATTTCATTTTAGCTTTACTTGAAAGTTGAATCATTAAATTTATTATTTCCATTAAGTAAACAATTCTGGTATATTTCAGATAGAAACTATATACATTGGAATGTCAAATTTAATTTTAAATTTTTAAATTTTCAAAAAACCCGCCATTTTCTTAATTTTAAGAAATTTGTAAACAAACACAAATTTATCGATTTTAAAAATATTTAAAAAAATTTCTGACACGTCATTTTAGTAAAATTAGAAAATTTAATGTTAAATTAATCTGATTTAAAAAAAATATTACTTAATTATAGCATAAAAAAGAAATATACAACGAATTATTAACGATTGGTACCGTAATTTTTATCCCGATACTTGATCCACGTGTTGATTGACAAGTGATGACAGCTACGACGGATGACCATAAATGAAAATTACTAGAAATCTGAGTGAACCCTTTTATTTTTAGTTTTACTGTTATGTCTATTTATTAGAATAAAGGGACAAAACTCTTTTTATAATAAAGGCAATTTCAGTCTACCGTACATGGAAATAAGGAATGTATTAAGTAGAAAAATACAACATAAAAAATTATTTGAAAAAAAAGTGGAATCACTAAATTTATTAAACTTGGCAATTTTGAACTCGTAAATTTTGTTTCTACTTAATTACTAATTATCAAAAGGAAATAAGCTAATACAGAGTTTTGCACGATTTTTAAACTATTATAAATTATTATAATCAAAATGTAAAACAAATAAAAAATTCTTGTAAAATTTAATTATTCATCAGAAAAAATTTATTTCTTCAGGCAATAATGACCTTAATATTACTTATTTACAAAAGCAATTAAAAGCTTTTCTAATTAAGTAATATCATAGTTTTATTGGATTCATTATTTTTCTATTCAAAGCTCATTTTAAAAAAGTTGGAACAAATTAGAAAAAAAAAAGTAGGTGATTTACCATCTCCAATGACTCTTACTTTAAACAAAAAAAAATTGTAAGGAAATAAAAAGAATTGAAAAAAATTTCGGGAAAATAAGTAAGTGGGGTGTAACATATTAAAAAAAAAAATATTTTTTACTAAAATTTCCTAACAAGAAATATTTCAAAAATAATTTCATTCATTGGTGAATAAGTCCTGAAAATTTCATTAAAATCGGACAATTACTTTAATTTTACAAGAATTTCCAAATCAATGGGTTTTCAACGGGAAAAAAGCGCAAAAAAAAACAATGTTATTTTTACAGCACCGCGATGACGTAATAAAAAGAAAACTTTAACCAAAATTTCGAACGTGTTAAAAAATATTAAAAAATATCAAAAAATAATTAAAATACACTTTGGTCTTTCATCTTAATAATAACATAAGCGTTTTGACGATAAAAATTTATTTTCGGTAAGTTTGTGGCATTTGTTTATTACGCTATGCTGTTTTCCCGCGAAAAAGTGGAGGTACCTAATTTACATCATTCCACATTTTTATTGTCCTATTCACGACGTTTCGGCCATTGTACGCTCCGGCCTTGTTCCGGATCTGTCTATATTTCTCAGATGAGGCATTATATCTATTTAAACTATTTACATCATTCCACATTTTTATTGTCCTATTCACGACGTTTCGGCCATTGTACGCTCCGGCCTTGTTCCGGATCTGTCTATATTTCTCAGATGAGGCATTGTAACTATTTAAACTATTTACATCATTCCACATTTTTATTGTCCTATTCACGACGTTTCGGCCATTGTACGCTCCGGCCTTGTTCATCATCAGACTATATTTCTGAGATGAGGCATTGTAACTATTTAAACTATTTACATCATTCCACATTTTTATTGTCCTATTCACGACGTTTCGGCCATTGTACTCTCCGGCCTTGTTCCGGATCTGTCTATATTTCTGAGATGAGGCATTGTAACTATTAAAACTATTTACATCATTGCACATTTTTATTGTCCTATTCACGACGTTTCGGCCATTGTACGCTCCGGCCTTGTTCAGGATCTGTCTATATTTCTGAGATGAGGCATTGTAACTATTTAAACTATTTACATCATTCCACATTTTTATTGTCCTATTCACGACGTTTCGGCCATTGTACGCTCCGGCCTTGTTCCGGATCTGTCTATATTTCTCAGATGAGGCATTGTAACTATTTAAACTATTTACATCATTCCACATTTTTATTGTCCTATTCACGACCTTTCGGCCATTGTACGCTCCGGACTTGTTCCGGATCTGTCTATATTTCTCAGATGAGGTATTGTAACTATTTAAACTATTTACATCATTCCACATTTTTATTGTCCTATTCACGACGTTTCGGCCATTGTACGCTCCGGCCTTCTTCATGATCTGTCTATATTTTTGAGATAAGGTATTACAACTATTTATGTTCTTCGGACTGTTGCCCTCATTTTTATTGTCCTAATCCCGACGTTTCACTGTACACACCAGCCTTCTTCAGTTTCTGTCTCTTTTTTTTAGATATGGTATTGATAAATATTCATTCGTTCGAACTGTTCTTCTCAACTTTACTGTCACATTCACTGCGTTTCATCCGATATACTCTCAGACCTTCTTCAGTAATTTGACCCAAAATGTTGTGAGTTCCTGGACTCAAGGGAGAGAGCAAAGCAAATTCGCTGAAAGTAAGAACCAAAGGTATGCTACATGGAATTAGAACAAAATACTTCGTGGACTATATGTGTAGATAGGTTCACTTATCGACCGGTTCACACTCCTCCCCGTTTTTTGAACAGGAATAGAGGTTTATCCCTTGTCTTCTGTTTAGGATTGAGTTTTCGGTTCCGTCTAAATCTGCTTCATCTCTATATTCGTAACGCGGTTTCTTTCCTACCCTAATACAACTCCACACTATAATCCTCTACATTGAGTGGCTCTTGGGCTTTGCATTGGATGAACATTAGTAAAAAAAAAAATAAAAAATAAATAAAGGGTTTGATCAAAATTCTAATAAATATCATCTGAAGAAAGCCGGGCGTACAATGCCCGAAACGTCACGATTGTGGCAATCAGGATAGTAGAATCCCTGACAACCGGACTAAGAAGGCCTTCTGGACATGAGGAATTGGTTACAAATTCCAGATATAAGGAGTTATATTTAGATTAAAATAAAAGAACTGAAATCAGGTTTAACATTTATTGTGAAGATGCTTTTTGTCGAGAGTCTGGTTTGGTTGGATTTGATTTATTACATCCATCACCTAAAAGGCCACGTAAATGATGTTGATCTCTATCAAGCCTCTGTAAAATGTCAGAAATCGATTGTACACCTATTTGATTCGGTTTGGTTTACGGCTTATCAACCTCAATGTGTTATTTAATGCCGATAAGATTTTTTATTCCTGGTAATATTTTTTTCAAAAAGTATTTCTAGTAATATTTTTCCAAAAGTGTATTGATGGCAATATTTTTTTCAGAAATGTATTGCTGGTAATATTATGTTTTCCATAAAATGTATTGCTAGTAATAATATCTTGCTGGTAATAATTTTTTCTTCAAAAATTTATTGCTGGTAATTTTTTACAAAAGCGCATTACTGGTATTAAAACCTATTTTTACACTTTCATAGTGTTTTGTGTCCAATTTGGGTCTTAACTATTTGCCCATAGATGGGACCCTAACAGGTGCTACCACCCCGGGTCAGGATGGACCTGGGAACACCAGCAATTAAGATGTGGTTCAACGCTGCTGAAAACCTCCTGATCAGAGGCCTTTGCTGTCGGATGCAGTTTATCGTCATACCCATGAAAGACGGCTTTCATTTTTGTCGATTGTTGTCAACAATTCTGCATATTTTTTTTCAGTGAGCATTTTTCCCTCATATTTTTTTAAAAATTCCTCCTTTCTTTATTTTCTTCTTAAATTATTCTATGCTTTGTTTTCATCTGTCATGACTTTCCGACTTTTAGTGGAACCAATGCTGACACGAATATGAGCGGTCACAAAAGGAATACATTTATAAGGGGGACTTTTAACAGTCAAATGCCAGTTTACCAGTAAAGAAATAATACAGTTATTAATAAGAAGAGCTGAAATGAATGCATTTCTTCATGCATTATTCATTAACGCTATTAATTTGTTTGGCAGTTCATGACCATTATATCGCAGTCGATATGCCACAAAATCACATTCAGAATTGGAAACTTGCACATATGAATAAAAACTAAGAAAATTTACTTGAAACTCCTGTTTGCACGATCTGACCATTTATAGGCATCAATAAAAAATATCATTCAGATTTGGAACCTTGCACATATTGGTAAAGATTAAAATTTATTCCAAGTCTTTTTTTGGCAGTTCATGACCATTATATAAAAGTCGATATGCCACAAAATCAATTTCAGATCGAAAAGTTAGAAAATTCTATAGTTCATGGGAATCTATTAAAATTTTTTGTTAGACAATACATGACCAGTGTATAGGAATCGATGTGCAAAAAAAAATCATTCAAAAACTGAATTTTCGAGGCGTGATTGAAAACTACAATTTAAGCTTATTGGGAAAAATAAACATAAGAATCCAGATAAATCTTATCTACAATTCTCTATTACCAATATAGAGCAGTCGATTAACTATTATTCGTTTACTGGCATTCTTTTCTCTTCCTCTTCTTCCTGCATCTGTGCGTCGAACTGATGCTTTACTGTCTTGACTTGTTGTTTAAAATGGCACGAAGATATGGCTGGCCGCTAAGACAACACGAAAAGGGTCAGAATAATTATGGATGTCATAAAAAAGAGTCTTTTTGCCGCTGTAGATTCATTTACTTATTTTGACGGAGAATGGCATGGGGGGGGGACATCAAAAATCAATGCATATTGTGAGTGGGAAAAATTCACAAACAAAATATTACTCACACAATGTTTTTCCATGTTATGAATCGGAAATATTACCACGCTGGGCATCCCAAAATAATTCCTGGGAATTATAATATATGCAATATAAATCAATAACACATATTAAAATACGCAAAAAAAAAAAAAAAAAAAAAAATGACCAGAATTTAACATATTCGAAGACGGGTAGATTTTACGTCAAGTTGGTTGTCTGATTTTGTTCAGCGACATATCAAACTCTATGGGTTATTTAATACCGAAATCTAAATATTTTGAACACTATTTTATGGCTTCATTTAAAGATATTTTGAACGCAATTATATGCCTTCAACTGCAGATAAAATGTTTTGTTGGTAATTGTATTATAAAATACATTATTGGTCATTTTGCTAAATATTTTGAACATTATTTTATGGCTTCATCTAAATATGTTTTGAATGCAATTGTATGCCTTCATCTACATATATGTATAATTGGTCATTTTGTTTAGCGACATATCAACCTCTATGGGTTATTTAATACCGAAATCTAAATATTTGGAACACAAATTTATGGCTTCATTTAAAGATATTTTGAACGCAATTATATGGCTTCAACTACAGATAACATGTTTTGTTGGTAATTGTATTATGAAATACATTATTGGTCATTTTGCTGTGAAATTCATTGTTAGTTATTCTGCTGTTTTTCCATGTTACGAATCGGAAACATTTCGACATTTATCCCAAAATAATTCCTGAGAATATATTTAATACAGACCAATAACACATGCTTCTATGTAACAATTTTTTTCAGAAATTGAACGATCATGTCTCTCCACAACCTCTCATCTCATGTTGATCTAATATCTGCAATACAAATCAATAACACAAATCAAAATATGCAAAAATGGCTAGAATTTAACATATACGAAGACGAAAAGTTTTTCTGTCAAGTTAATTGGTTAATTTTGTTTAGCTGCTTATCAACCTCTATGGTTTATTTAATGCCAAAATCTAAATATTTTGTACGCAATTTTATGGCTTCAACTATAATATATTTCGAACGCAGTTGTATGCCTTCAAATACAGATGCAATGTATTGTTGATCATCCTGCTATAAAATGTATTGTTGATCAATATACTCCAATAGACTAAATAAAGGGCCGGTTCGAAATTCCATCGCATATCACCTGAAGAAGGCCGGAGCGTACAACGGCCGAAACGTCGTGAATATGACAACAAAGATGTGAACCATAGTCCGAATAATGTAAATAGTGTAAATAGTTACAAAACCACATCTCAGAAATAGAGACAGATCCTGA
>OZ010615.1:23123590-23161090 GCA_963932145.1 Acanthosepion lycidas | reverse complement strand
TTGGGAAAGGGCTGATGAAAGGTAGGTGAGATGGGGTGAGGGACAGAAAGAAAGAAAGAAAGAAAGAAAGAAAGAAAGAAAGAAAGAAAGAAAGAAAGAAAACATGCATGGAATTATAAAAAGAAAGGCCGAAGGGAAGAATGCAAAAAAAAAAAAAAATACTTATGATATTGTCCAAAGATAGCAACAAAGAAAAAAGTTTATAAAATTTTACAAGGGAGAAAAAAAATGTACAAAATTTTACAAAAATAAATAAATAAATAAAAAGAGAGAGAGAAAGAAAGAAATATAACGGTTTACAAAGAAGAAAATGATAAAAGAAAGATAATGTGTATAAAATTTTACAAAGAAAAAAAAAAGGAGGAAAAAAAGAAAAAAGTGGAGAAAGAAATAGAGAAAATATGTTTGGAATTGCAAAAAGGTAAAAAATGATGGAAGGAAAAATATACATATGTTATTGTTCAAAAAAGAAAAACAGATATAAAAAAAAATATGTACAAATTTTCACACAGAAAGAAAAATGAGAATAAAAGAAAAAAGAATGATAGAAAGAAAGAAAAAAATGAGTATTGAATTATATAAAAAAAAGAAAGATAGATAGAATGAAAGAAAATGATTGTTGAATTATATGAGAATGAAAGAAAAAAGAAAGGTAGATAGAAAGAAAGAAAATGAATATAGAATTGCCGAGAATTAGGAAGACGAGTGTTAGTGAAAGTATTGAAGAATTCGAAGACTGCGTAGTGGAAACAAATAAGAAAAGGTTTATTAAATAAAAAACATTGTTACTCAAATCCTACTCTACTGCGGCAACTTGCCGTATTTCATATTTATAAGTAGGAACAGTCCATTGCCACCGTGGCAGGAAAGAGAAGGATGTACAGCGAGTCCTAGTCTACATCAATTATTTAATTTATTAGAACTTGTCTCCTCGTATCTCCGAACCAGTCTTTACATGCAGTCGCCCGTATGTCTGATTTGGAGTGAAGCATGCGATGTATTGTAAGAACCTTTCTTATTTTGGCATCAACTTTATTTATCCCGGAGATGGACCAATTAATAATATTGAAGCTGGATATGATTAAAGGAATGGCTAGTGAATTTTTGGCTTCAATTTTGTTTCTATAATTCAGCTCTGTTTTCAGAATCGCTCTTACTCAAAAATAGCGCTCCTTTCGTATTTTTTTTTCTCATTGATGAATGTTTATTCCCCTCTCCTAAGGAAACGTAAATACTTATAATTCTTGAAAAAATCCAAAAAAGAATCTGCAATATTATCAGTCCAAACCTGGCATCTCGTTTTCAGTCACTTTTTCACCGCCGTAACGTATCGACTCTGTACTCGTTCTAATAAATATTTTTCAGGGTAATTGTTCTGATGAGCTTCCATCATTGGTATTTAGACTTGACGAATTTAAACGCAATACTAGATTGCCGGCTAGGTATCATCCTTCCACTGTTGGAATTTATAGATGTAACCGTATGTTCTATGCTAATAGCTCCTTCTCTCGCACTTCTTGTTTGTGGAACTCTTCTTGCTTTCTAGTCAACTTTGGTCCTCAAAAATTAAAATACAATGTCAATCGTTATATTCTCTTCTCAATTTCTTTTCTTTTATTGTCTTCTCTCTTAATAATGCACTCTTCACTCATATTATTCCACACTCAGTAACTCCTTACATCTTAGTGGCTTTATCGCCTTGCTTGGCGGTGGAATGATTAAAATGAATTCTCTTCGAGTTCTAATTTTTTTATTTCAGTATCCGTGTCTCTTTTTTTTATTCAATTCTCCCCAAGCAAGGCGATAATGCCACTAAGACGCAAGCGGTTGCTCGGAGTGAAAATGAAGAAAAGATTTTAGAAGGAAACAGAAACTCAATCCTAAACAGAGAACAAAGGATAAACCTCTACTCCTGTTCAAAAGAACGAAGGGGAGACTGATATTGTGGGTGATTGACATTTATCGGTTGAGAAATGTCACCTTGGGCTGAGGGATTCACTCCCTGTTGAACCACAGGACGAACGACATTTTTTTTTTTTTTAGGTCTTTTAATGTGTCCTCACAGTGTTCCCACAAGTGGCGCACGGGAACAAGAAAGCCCATCCATGCCCCCCACCCCGAGACAATGTATACGGCTGTTAATGACAGGGTGGGGGCGCCACTTCCCGCCAGGGGTATCATTCACGATTTGAGAAATGTCGCCTTGGCACATTTGTCGAACCCGAAAAATTCCATTTTTGATGTTCTCATTAAATTGTTTGACTGTTTCAAAGATAATTTTCTGTTGGTTACCATTTTTTGTACAAAAGTTCCAGATCCTCCACATAGAAAAGTCGGTTCATAATTTTCCCTTAACATTTTATATCCACATCTTTCAGGAACTTTCTTCGAGAAATCGGTGCCAAATAAAACAACAGAGGAAATAATGAGTCTCCTTGGAAGTTCAGAATTAATTTTCTTTTTTTTTTCACAATTTCATGAGAAGAAATCTCTGATTATCGGTGAAATTTTAAACGTCTCCAAGCATTTCTCCTTGAGGAAGACTGTCAAAAGCCTTTTTGTAATCAATCCAGGCTTTTGATAGCCTTTTTATCTGTTATGACAATCATCAAGAATCCTTAGGTTAATTAGGAGATGCTAGTCGAATCCCTGTAAGCCCCGTTTTCAGCCATTTTGATTGCCAGGAAAATTGTTGCTGGTAACAAGGGAATACGACGCACGTTCTGTTAAGACAAAAATCTTTTAGACATTATCCTAAGATAGATTACAGGCCTAGAGTTTTTAAGGACATTTTTAGGACAGCAAATATATGATACTCTCTACTATCATTTTTGGTTCCTTCATAATTTAGTTGTAAACGATTATTAGTTTATTATTATTATTATTATTATTATTATTATTATTATTATTATTATTATTATTATTATTATTTCCTTTGATTTCTGGCGTTTACTCATTTCTTTCCGGGTTCCGCCCAGGGGCCTAAGGTTAGAAATGTCATCATGACACTTTCCACTGACAAAAAAAAAAAAAAATACATACATAAAGGCCTTCATAAAGCGTAGGCTGTACTTGTGAGAACAATTTTTTGTATTTCTTTGAGGCATGGACTTCCAGGAATCCCTTTAATTAGTCTACTGGAATCTTTTCCAACCAATTCTAGGGCTTCAACTACAACAGGTATTGTTGATGTTCTCATGTGCCACATTTTGAGATTTCTATTTCAAGGTCCTTGTATTTTGATAGCTTTTTGAATATCTTCAAAGATACATTGCAGTCTGCAGGGACTGCCATATCAATAAAGAGGCACCGTTTTTGTTTGTGGTCTTTAATAACAATATCTGGGCGGTTGGCCTTGATTGTTCTGTCAGTGTGTATTGTGTAGTCCCATAGAATTGTAACAGGTCCTAACTCCGTAACCGGGTCTGGGTGGTGTTCATACCATTTTCTTTCAGTTTCCTTCCCGTAGAAGTTGCAGATTTTCCAGTGCAGATATTGGCCCACTCTGTCATGCCGGATTTTATATTCAGTGGGTGCCAATATCGTGCAACCTGATACAAGATGATCAATCGTTTCGAGATATTTATCACAGAATCTGCATTTTCGGCTAGCACAATATTTTAGTATATGTGCTTGATAATTTCTAATTAACAAGCATTGGTCCTGTGCAGCAAGGATAAAACCTTCAGTTTCCGCTTTCAACCCTGCACTACGTAGCCACTGATGTGTACGGGTTTTGTCTACGTCAGCTTGTTTGGTACGGGCAGAGTATTGGCCATGAAGCGTTTTATCTTGCCATTGTTTCTGCATCTGGTCAGTTGCATTTGTCTTTGCTTTCTTTTTTAAGTATTTTGCAGCTTCAACCGGTGTATTGTGCTTTACTTGTATTTCTGCGCCCATTTGAAACTCCATTTTGATTTTGTTGGCTTCCTTTATTACGGAGTAAAGTCGTTATGCTATGTGTCAAGGAACGTGAAAGTAGTAACTTTCATGTTCCTTGACACATAGCATCATCCAGTCTTCTGTAGTTTCCAAGTATCTTTGGAGGCCAATTGTCGTAGTTTTGTAGGACAGTTCTAGATGATATTATTATTATTATTATTATTATTATTATTATTATTATTATTATTATTATTATTTGTTTTGATTTCTGGTGTGTGCTCATTTCTTTCCGGGTCCTAACAAGTGTCATAAAGTCAGATATAGCATCATATTTTCCACTGAGCAATTTAAAATAAAAATCACACATATTTTACATAGATAAAGCCCTTCGTAAGGTGTCGGCTGTACTCGTGAGAACAATTATTTTGTTGTTTTTTTTTAAGTCATGGGCTAAGAATAATCCCTTCAATCTATTAAAATCTTTATCAATCAATCCGTGGCTTCCAACTACAACACGGATTGTTGACGTTTACATGTGCCCCCATTTCTTATTTCTTTTTATCTTTTCCGCCTTTTTCCGGGTCCCAACCAGAGACCTAAGGGTCAGAAATGACATCATGACATTCTCCACTGATCATTTTTTTTTTTTTTTTTTTTTTTTAAAGATCACACACCATTTACATACATAAAGCTCTTTGTAATGTGGTACATTTTTTTGTATTACTTCAACGCGTGGGCTACCAGGAGACCCTTCAATGAGTCTATTGGAACCTTTTCAATTCAGTTATTATTATTATTATTATTATTTCTTTGTATTTCTGTTGTATACAAATTTCTTTCGGGGTCCCAACCAGAGACCTAAAGTCAGAAATGGCTTCATGACATTCGCCACTGATTATTTAAAAAAAAACCCTTTGGTCACACACATTTTACATAGATAAAGATCTTCATAATATGGAAGCTGTACTTGTGAGAACAATTTTTTGTATTTCTTTAAGTCATGGGCTTCCAGGAATTCCCTTCAATGAGTCTATCGGAAAATTTTCTAATCAATATTAGGGATCAAACTACAACTGGAATTATTGATGTCTTCATGTGCCACATTTTTGGGATTTCCACTTCAAGATCCTTGTATTTTGATAGTTTTTTTGAAGATCTTCAAAGTTATATTACAATCTGCAGGAACTGCCAATGTCAATAAGAAAGCATATTCTGTTTTTCTGATCTTTGATTAAAATATCTGGGCGATTATTATTATTATTATTATTATTATTATTATTATTATTATTATTATTATTATTATGTTGATAAATGACTTGAAACAATATCTATATGTCAAGTTTGGCCTTTTATGTACAAACGGTTGAAGAATTCGCAGAAATGCTAGTAGCCAGACAAATTTATTACCATTATTATTATTTTCACTATTATTGGCATTGTAATTTAATTCTTCTCATTCCTTCCTTCTTTAATTAAAGAACGAAAGAAAAAGATGAAATTAAATTACTATATGCCCGACCATTTCCTCAGATAATCAATGAGCCATTCCTGTTTGATTGCGAGAGTAAAGATATAACAAATGCAGTGTTTGGATTTAGGGAAAAGAAAGAAAGGAGGGGAAGATTGAGGAGGTGATAATACTCTCATGTGTTTAATGTCTACTTCAGAGAAATGGAAAAAAAATTAAATCCTTTCATTTGTAACCTCTTACCTTTTAAATAATAACCTGTATTCATACTTTTGTTCTTTATCCTTTTTTCCTTACTTAGTTGACATGTACGTTACGCGCTGCCATTACCTCAGATAAATAATGGACCATTTTTGTTTGATTTCAAATATATACCAAAGGCACCGTTTGGTTTTAAGAAAAGGAAGGGAAAGAAAGAAAGAGGGGGAAAAGGAGGCAATAACACTCTAATGTGTTGAACGTCCGCTTCATGGAAATGAAAAACTCAATTAAATATTTTCATTTGTACACTCTTACTTCTTTTAGATAATTACCTTCATTTTTACTCATAATTGCAATATTTGGTTAGAGTTGTTAAGCTCAAATACTTAATAATGCAATAGGGGTTAATTAAGCATAGTTTAGTTGTGGCACAAAGCCAAGATTAAAGAGCACCACTGAAGATCGAACTCACTACTCAGTCGTAATTGATCTAGCGAGACGAGCCTGTTAACCATTACGATACGTAGATGTAACTCCATTGGTATTTAATAGTCGTGAATTTCGCAATATCGTGATTTATTCATTATTATGAGACATTTAGAAAATTCAAATAATAAAACCGTGAAATTATTATTATTATTATTATTGTTTTTATTTCCTTTGATTTCTGGCGTTTACACATTTCTTTCCGGGTTCCGCCCAGGGACCTAAGGTTTGAAATGGCACCATGACACTTTCCACTGACAAAAAAAATACATAGATAAAGCCCTTCATAAAGCGTATGCTGTACTTGTGAGAACAATTTTTTGTATTTCTTTGAGGCATGGACTTCCAGGAATCCTTTCAATTTGTCTACTGGAATCTTTTCAAACCAGTTCTAGGGCTCCAACTACAACAGGGATTGTTGATGTTCTCATGTGCCACATTTTGAGATTTCTATTTCAAGGTCCTTGTATTTTGACAGCTTTTTGAATATCTTCAAAGATACATTGCAGTCTGCAGGGACTGCCATATCAATAAGGAGGCACTTTTTTTTGTTTGTGGTCTTTAATAACAATATCTGGGCGCTTGGCCTTGATTGTTCTGTCAGTGTGTATTGTGTAGTCCCATAGAATTGTAACAGGTCCTATCTCCGTAACCGGGTCTGGGTGGTGTTCATACCATTTTCTTTCAGTTTCCTTCCCGTAGAAGTTGCAGATTTTCCAGTGCAGATATTGGCCCACTCTGTCATGCCGGATTTTATATTCAGTGGGTGCCAATATCGTGCAACCTGATACAATATGATCAATCGTTTCGAGATATTTATCACAGAATCTGCATTTTGGGTTAACACAATATTTTAGTATATGTGCTTGATAATTTCTAGTTAACAAACATTGGTCCTGTACAGCAAGGATAAAACCTTCAGTTTCAGCTTTCAACCCTGCACTACGTAGCCACTGATGGGTACGGGTTTTGTCTACGTCAGCTTGTTTGGTACGGACAGAGTATTGGCCATGAAGCGGTTTATCTTGCCATTGTTTCTACATCTGGTCGATTGTATTTGTCTTTGCTTTCTTTTTTAAGTATTATTATTATTATTATTATTATTATTATTATTATTATTATTATTATTATTATTATTTCTTTCTTATTACCATTATTATTATCACTGTTATTATTATTATTTATCTATCTCTTATCATTATTATTAGCATTATTATTATTTTTGTTATTATTATTATTATTATTATTAGTTGTATCATCATTATCATTATTTCTTTGTTATTACTATTATTATTATTATTATTATCCACTGGAATTTTATAGTCGTGTAATTCGCAATATGATGATTTATTCATTGTTTGTTATAAGACATTTAGAAAATTCAAATAATCAAACCGTGAAATTATTATTATTATTATTATTATTATTATTATTATTATTATTATTATTATTATTATTAACAATATCATTATTATTATTATTATTTATTATTACCATTATTATTATCACTATTATTATTATTACTATTATTATTATTATTATTGTTATTATTATTATTATTTCTTTCTTATTATTGTTAGCATTATCATTATTATTTTTACTATCATCATTATTATTAGTTGTATCTTTATTATTATTATTTCTTGCTAACCATTACGCCACGTAGAAGAGCCTCCACTGATATTTTATCGTCGTGAAATTAGAAAATTCAAATAATAAAACCGTGAAATTCTTCTTCTTATTATTAATATTATTATTATTATTATTATTTGGAGATAATATGGAACAATTTTGCTCCAACACCTCCCTCTCTCATGGCGATCCTCACGCTGATCTATCGATGATACCATGAACTGCATCTCCTGGTTCCTCCGGATCTACCCTTCACGGCTAGGACCAGCCATGTCACTTACAAAGTATGAAACCACCTACATTCTTTCTGTATTCCATTGACAAGAAGTTCCACTCAACAGCTTCTTCCTGCGAACCACTGCCCTATGGAAGAGACTCCCAACAGGATGTTTCCCCAATCACTACAATCTGAAACTGATCATGTATAGAGTCTACCATTATCTTCCCCTCTTATCCATATAAATTATCCCTTAACTTAATCCTCTACCTCGAGTGGCCCCCGGGCCTTGCGCAGAGTGAAAGATAGATAGATAGAGTGAATAGATAGATAGATAGATAGATAGATAGATAGATAGATAGATAGATAGATAGATAGATTCAAAGTTCGGAGGTTATCCAATGAAAAAAGGTTAAATGTCAAATTCTGACCTTCATGTATAAAAGTCAAAGAATTCAGAGACACTAGCATTATTATTTTTTTTCTATCATTATTATTATTATTATTATTAGTTTTATTATCATTAATCTTTGTTGTCATTATTATTATGATCATTGTTATTATTTCTTTGTTGTGATCATTATTATAATTACTATTATTATTATGTCTTTCTTATCATTATTATTAGCATTATCATTATTATTTTTGTTACTATCATTATAATTATCATTATTATTTTTATTACCATTATTATTATTATTGTATTACCATTATTCTTTGTTATCATTTTTATTATGATCATTATTATTATTATTATTATTATTATTTCTTTGTTGTTGTAATTATTATTACTATTATTATTATTATTATATTTCTTGTCATTATTATTAGCATTAACATTATTATTATTTTGTTACTATCATTATCATTATTATCATTATCATTATTATTTTTACTATCATTATTATTAGTAGTAGTATCATCATTATTCTTATTTCTTTGTTATTAATAATGAAACGAATTTTAAACGTCATTATTTTTTCATTTGATGCTACCTGCCTGTTTGTCTATTGTATGTTGCGTGTGCGCAAGTGTCTGCGCGTGTGTGTGTGTGTGGGGGGGTGTCTTGCGTACACAAGGTGATTGCCGTCCAGTTTCATTATGCATTTCACACAGACAAGAATAAAAAAAATCAAAATTGACATCATTATTATTATTATTATTATTATTATTATTATTATTGACAAAACTTTTGAAACAAAATCTACATTTCAGTTTCGGAGTCTTACAATAAACAAGAAAAAAATGAGAGAGGTCAAGTTCTAAAGAATTCACAGAGACGCTAACAATCAGACAGGATTACTGACATTATTATTATTATTATTATTATTATTATTATTATTATTATTTCGAGCATTATTATCATTATATACGTCATCCTTGTCATTATATTTTAATAATTATCATTATCATCATCATCATCATTACTATAGTTTTAATTATTCTTCTTTTTTTTATTTTCTTCATCGAGAAACCTCTTGAAACAAAATCTACATTCCAGGTTCGGAGGTCTTCGTATAAAAGCTGAAAAAAAAGGAATTACAAAAACTAAAAATAAAATAAAAACGAAAATCCAAACAGAGAAAAAGAAAGATGTCGGAAAATGGGAACATAGTCAGTAAATTACAAGTCGGGCACCAATGAGCAAAGCCAAATGGAAAGACACTGTTAAAGAACAGACGACACCTCAGCCCGCCATTGGCACCTTTTTTTTTCTTTTTGTTCTTCTTCCAATAATGGCGGACACCCATGGTCGAACACCGCTCATGTCTGTAATCAAAAGGGGTCCTAATTGATGCTTCGTACTTGCAACGAAAAGAAGTAAAAAGACGATAGAAAAGAACGTAACGGATCAAAATTATCTCAGAGATATTTTTCTTTCCTTTTTTTTTTTACTGTTTTTTCGCTGTATTTTTTTTTTTTCACTTAATGTTCTGCTTTCTAGAAGCCGCCAGACCAAACCCCATACGCGTCCATTCCACTTTCTGATACTGTCACAATTAATAACCACAAGATTGATTGTGTGAAAGGACCTCACTCTTGATCCTTGGAACATGAAATGATCTCGTTAAAGTGATAAATGCATGAAAGATTGGCGCATAAATCGTTTTCGAAATCTTCGTATCCCTCTTCTATAAATGGACATTCAGTATTTGACCAATACGATTAAGTAGTGAGTTCGATCCCCACAGAGTTCTCAGTGCTTTTGACCTTGTGCTAAATTAAGATAAGCATAGTAAAGAATTACTGGGCGTTTTAGCATGTGGTAATGACTAGAGCAGTGATTCTCAACTTCCGCGGCACACTAATGAGCCGCTCGATCCTCTTAAGTTTGCCTCGAAAGTTTTATTGGATTCGAAATCTCTTCAAAAATGTTTCTTCAAATATTGGACTTCAGTTATTTGAAAAAGAAAAATGGTCAGCATTTCTAGTGATCGAGGGCTCAAAATAAAACATTCGACGGTAGCCATTGATAGATACATTATGGATTTTAATACAAAAGGAATCTCCCACATTAGCTAAAAAGGCTTTATCAGTTTTATTGCAATTTTCTACTTTTTATTTAAGTGAATGAGGCTTCTCAACCGTAAATAACATGAAATATAGGAAGCGAGAAAGACTACCGCTGAACTGAAGAAGAAATGGCGCTCTGCTTATCGTCCATTCGACCAAACATTGAAGAAATCACAATATAAAAAAAAGCTTCAAGCAGAGGTTTCATACTAGATAAGTTGCACAAGTAGCTTGAAGAGAAATATTGAAATAAAGTCAGTCCATATTTGGGTGGGTATTATTTTTTTTAAAAAAGCTATGGTTTTATTTCATACCACGTATAACCATTAAAAGTTTTGCTAAGTGTGCCGTGATTAAAACGACTGGGAAGCACTGGGTTAGAGAGTTTCTTTGACTGTTGCTAATGGCAACGAATTCCATCTTTAACTCGATGCTTCCATACTTTTGGCCTTGTGCCAAACTAAGCAAAGAATAGTAATTAATTTCTGTGTACTTTGGTATGACTACTATGGTACTATTCTAAGCGTAGCTTAGATGCAGCACAAGGCCGAAAATATAGGACACCCAGTGAGGATCGAACTCACAACTCAGCCGTAATTGTTCTAGTTAGGAAAGCTTGCTAACCACTACACTACGTCGAGGTGCCCAAATGATTTTATAAACGTAGCTTAGATGCGGCACAAGGCCGAAAATATAGGGCACCAAGTGAGGATCGAACTCAACCGTAATTGTTCTAGCTAGAGAAGCTTGCTAACCACTACACCACGTCGAGGTGCCCAAATAATTTTATAAACGCAGCTTAGTTGTGGCACAAGGCTAAAGAGATGTGGAACCCGATCAGGATCTAACTTACAACTCAGTTCTAGCTAGAGAAGCTTGCTAACCATGGCACCACGTCAAGGGACCCAAATGATTTTCTAAGCGTATCTTAGATGCGACTCAAGGCCGAAAGTGTGGGGCACCCAGTGAGGAACGAACTCACTACTCAGTCATAATGGATCTAGCGAGGCAAGCTTGCTAACCATTACTCCACATCGAAGTGCCCTTCGGTATGATCATTATAACTGAGCCGTGAGTTTGTTCCACACTGTGTGACTCATGCTTGTGACATTGCGTAAGACTAAGCTTAGCCGAATAAATAATTTTTTGGCGTTTCGATATAATGTAATGATTAACGAGCCAGTCAGGTTAACGACCCACGGAGTAGGGGTGGGGGTCGATTGATTAAACAGAATTGTTTTCGATTTGCTATTATTGCTATTTCTGCTTCAAATTCCACCAGCATTTCGAAGTCGTGTTGACGATGCAATTTAAAATAATAAAAGTTGTATTACAAATTAATTAAGAATTAATTATAAATTAATTATGAATTAATTAAAAATTAATTATAAATCAATTAAAAATTGATTATAAATTAATTACAAATTAATAATGAATTAATTAAAAATTAAATTATAAATTAATTAAAAAACATCTTATTTTTGTTTTTATTTTTTATAATTATTGTTATTTTTTATTTTTATTTTTTAACTTTTATTTTTCTTTTCTTTTTATTTTAACCATTTTATTTTTATTTTTGATAATTTAATGTAAATAATCTTTTCGTAAAATAAATGTATTGGATGCTTTAATACACATCATCAGTGATGTGTATAGCCGAGGTTCATTAGGTGTTTCGGGTCTTTCATATATATATATATTTATATATATATATATATATAGCTGGCCACAAAAATATCTTGAAATACTAAAGAGTTTCGTAAAATACTTCTATTGGATGCTTTAGTACACATCATCAGTGATGTTTCTAGCCGAGGTCCATTAGGGATTTCGGATCATATCATAGACCCTCATATCATAGCCACTCTTCACGATGACTCAGCCGATACTGATCGAGTATCGACTCGTGTACCTTCCGTTAGCTACATTTTTTTCATCTCCCGAAGCACACATCGTACGATACTTCTTGGCAATTTATCGTCCAATCCCGGATAACTACACGTTCACCAGCAATGTGCGCTCCTCCATAAAAAAGGAAGCAAATGCAGCTACAATTTCTATCTGATCAGGGATAGGGCGGCGCGCTTGGCTTGAAATGGTACGTATCGATATAAATTAATTAAAAATGATGGAAGTTATCTTATAAAATGTTATCTTATTTCAGGCGAACCCGAACACCATTAACCGGTTTTTACCATTCTTCTCTGTCAAAGGAAAGATCTCGATGTTGACCCACTCGACAAGTGAAGTGGCATAAACCACTGGATTTACTAAGCATGCAGTCTTTTAACTGCTTTTATATTTACATTGATAGGAAGTTGTGGAGAGCCATGATCACCCACACCCTGAAGTGACACAGCACGAAGAATAAGACATGTTATTTTCAGTTCCTTTCACACTTAAACTGATAGGAAGTTGTGGAGATCCGTGGACTACCACGTCCTGAAGGGATACGTCACGAAGATAAAGAGGTCATGTTTTTCAGTTGCTTTCATGCATACATTGATAGGACGTTGTGGAAAGCCATGATTGCCCTGAATGAAGAAGAAGAAGTGAAGAGGAAATGCTGTTTTTCAATTATTTTCATGTTTTACATCGATAGAAAGTTGTGGAGAGCCATGATCACCCACGCCCTGAAGTGACACAGCACGAAGAACAAGAAGACATGCTATTTTCTGTTTCTCCCACACTTACATTGATAGAAAGTTGTGGAGATCCGTGGTCTACCACGTCCTGAAAGGATACGACACAGATGTAGAGGTCATGTAGTTTTTCAGTTGCTTTCACGCATACATTGATAGGACGTTGTGGAGAGCCATGATCGCCTTGAATAGACAAGGCACGAAGAAGAAGTGAAAAGGAAATGCTATTTTTCAATTATTTTCATGCTTACATTGATAGAAAGTTGTGGAGAGCCCTGATCACCCACGTCCTGAAGAGACACAGCACGAAAAACAAGAAGACATACTATTTTCAGTTCCTTTCACACATTGATAGGAAGTTGTGGAGATCCATGGCCTCTTACGTTCTGAAGAGATACGACACGAAGAAGGAGAGGAGGACATGTGGTTCAGTTGCTGTCAGTTACATTGATAGGAAATTGTGGAGAGGCATGATCTTCCACGTCCTGAAATGATACGGCACAAAAAAGAGGACATGCTGTTTTTCAGTTGCTTTCACAGTTACAATGATAGGGATTTGTGGAGACCAACGATTACCAACTGAAGGAACACGGCCTGAAGAAGATATGCATACTTCCAGTTGCTTTCAAGTAACTGCACCATTCAGAATATAAGAATTGGTTGATCTATGACATTGTATTTGACACTGTTGTTTTTCATCCGCACTTGCTCGCTGTATATCAAGCCAGTTGATTCGCTGTATCAGACAGTTGATTCTTGCCTCTTTATACAATTGGAGAGGCTCAGGTACTTTTAGGGGTTTTTTTTTTCTCATTGAAGTTTGCTCCTCTAAGTGAGAAAGGTTTTCTCTATATCCTGCCAATTGGCCTACATAGCTTGAAAGAAATCAGGTGCATTAGCAGGCTGACCTGAAAGATAAGCGCCTAGCCGTTAGGTGCCGATTCGCACCTCACAAGATACAACTGACACCCCCTAATCTACTAGACATTTTAAATGATTTTAATTAGACTACTATAACAAACAGTTTGTATGTGCGGTTATTTTGTTTAGTTTTTACTTTTTTCCTTCCGCTTGTCCTGTTAGGCGTCGCGGGGAGACACAGTCGTCTGTCAGCGACAAGGCGAAAGGCCTGGAGGAGAGATATCTCATGGGTTCTGAGAGTGTGTACCACTGAGTTGTTCCAGCGTCTTCTTGGTCTATCTCTCGCTCTCCAGCCAGACGAACTGAGGGTGTAAGCTCGTAGGGCTAGTTGGTTGATAGGGATACGAGTGATATGTCCGAACCACTTGATCCTCTGTCGTTCGATGTGTTGTATGATTGGTATTTCTCCTACCATATCTCCTATTGCTTTATTCTTGATCTTGTCACGCCTCGTCTTGTTCACTGCTTTCTTCAGGCATTTCATCTCACAAGTGATCAGTTTCCTCAGTTTTTGTTTGGGGGCCATGTCAGCGTTGGTAGGAAAATGACGTTGATGAGATTTGCCTTGTTGCTTATGGAAATGCTAGGATGTTTTAGAAGTGGAGCAAGTTGCTAACGGACTACATTAGCTTTCTGATATTTGGATTCGATTTTTCTGTCGAGTTTGCCTTTTTTAGTAAATATGCTACCCAGATATTTGAATTCACTGGTTTGCTTTAGCTGGGTCCTATTTTCTGGTCTCTTGCTAACGGGCATGACCACTGTCTTACTGACACTGATGTTCATGTTTGTTTTGTTTTCTTTGTTCGTTTTATTTTGATTTACGGTATATCAACCTCAATGGGTTATTTAATACCGACAATATTTTTAGGATAGATTCGTATGAATAGGATATTTATTCTTTGGTTTAATTTGGTTCGGTTTATTTTGTTTTACGGCATATCAACCTCAATGGGTTATTTAATGCCGACAACATATTTAGGAAACATTTGTATGAATAGAATATGTATTCTTTGGTTTAGATTGGTTTGGTTTATTTTGTTTTACGGCATATCAATCTCAATGGGTTATTTAATGCCGACAAAATTTTTAGGATAGATTCGTATGAATAGGATATTTATTCTTTGGTTTAGATTGGTTTGGTTTATGGGTTATTTAGTGCCGACAACATTTTTATTCCTGGTAATGTTTTTCTTCAAAAATTTATTTCTGGGAATAATTTTCCTTAAAGAAATCTATACTAGAAACTAGACGTTGCACTTGCTGTGCGGACTGCGTCCCGCTGCTAGTAGCTGCACCTTAACATTATCCTTGCCGTGGACCTCCCATAGCTTATCTCTATTGACTCGATCGAAGGCTTTTTCCTGATCCACGAATACCACATGGAGATATTAGTCGTGTTCCATCGCCCTCTCACACAGTTGTCGGGGTGCAAAGATTGCATCAGTGCATCCACTCCCTTTGTTGAATCCAAACTGAGCGTCACTGAGATGTTCTGTTTTGACTCGAGAGCGCTGCTCAAGGATCTTTGCATACAATTTCCCTACATGGCTGAGTAGTGATATGCCTCGGTAGGTATTGCAGTCTTTCTTGCTACCATTCCTCTTCCAAATTGGCACCACTATTGCATTTTGCCAATCTCCTGGTACATTTCTCTCCTCCCAAGCTTTCTGAAGGTACAGTTGCAGACGGCCACAAAGTTACCTTCTGGAGGCAGCTGCTACTATTTGTAAAACTATATTTCTTTCTTGAATCCTGTAGGGTTGGTTATCTGGTTGCCTGCCGGGTCGTACAAATTCTAGATGTGTATTTGTGTAGTAATGTTAACAGAAAGCCCTCAGAATCAACAAATATTTGGACAATTTCTACACTCGTGAACTCCAGAGAGAATTTAAAAAAAACTCTTATTCGTAAACAAGAAAAATATAATAAAACAAATTTAACAAACGTTTCTTGTCAGTTATGTTTAACATAACATGTATTAAAGAAGGTTTGCTGTCGAAATAAAATTATATATATATATATATATATATATATATATATATATATATATATAAAGAAATATAGTCTTAAGGTGTGCTATATTTATGGAATAAAGTGCTCAATATCAGAGATAGAGCGTGTGTAAATATAAAAGTGAACATAGAAGTCAACACTTAGAGGTGACAGTCTGTTTCATGAAACAGACTGTCGCCTCTAAGTGTTGATTTCTATGTTCACTTTTATATATATATATATATATATATATATATATATACTCTTAAGGTGTGCTATATTTATGGGATTAAGTGCTCAATATAAGAGATAGAACGTGTGTAAAGATATATATATATATATATATATATATATATATATATATATATATATATATACATATATATATATATATATATATATATATATATATATATATATATATAATAACTTTCGGAAAAGCGGTAAAGTTTTGTTTTTAAATTTCCCTAAAAAATCATTTTTAACACCAGTTACCAACCACTCCCGAGGAAGTAAAAACATAGACTTGAAACATGAAAGCTTTTGTGTAGTGATGTAAACATTTTTTATTATAATGTCATATAATAAAAATATGTTAATAATATATATAATATATATATAAATGATATTAAATAATATATATATATAGATTATATAATTATATATATCTATATAAATTATATAAATAATATATATATAAATTATATAATTATATATATATATATATATATATATATATATATATATAAGAAAGAAAGAAAGAAAGAGTGTGGATGCCTACCTACATGCAAGTGTTGAATGTTTACATCCTTAAGTATGTGCGTGTGTCTGTCTGTGTTTGTGTGTTCACGTTCGCGTACGTAATTACCAATTTCGAATCAAACCTCAGTATTTAAAATATTTTTTCAAACATTAAAAAAATTATCAACAGAAAAATAAATAGAAAGCTAATCACTGCGTCAGATGAATTTTGAAAGAAACCATCAAACGAAAAATACCTTTTCTTTTTCTCTTTCTTTTTTTTTCTCTTTTGAAGGATTTTTCTCTTTTTTTTTTCCAAACGAGGACCTTAATATACGACTTTTCGTTTTGTTTCATCTTAGAAAATAAACAGATAAAAATATTTCATCTGATTCAATTTAAAAATATTTTTTCATCACAAATATTTGCAAGCCTTATATAAGCATACTATTTAAAAAATTTGGGCCTCATAGTCTTATCTATCTATCTATCTATCTAATATTATGTGTATGTATGTCTGAAAATATATAGAAAAATAGGAAAGAACCGTTAGGTTAATAATCCAAAGGTCTTTAGTATTTTTGTTTTGATTTTTTTGAAAAAAAAAACAGTGCTCAATACATAAGTTGAGCCTAAAATACATAAGTAGTTATAAAATTCGCTTGGGGATGAAATAGAGCTGATTTTTAGCTTGTATTTTTTAAACATGAGAACTCTTATGTAGCGATGAAATCATATTTTTAAAAAATAATTACAATATGAATGTATGTATGTACATATATATATATATATATATATATATATATATATATGAATATAAAAGTGAACATTGAAGTCTCTATCTCTGATATTGGGCACTTTATCCCGTAAATATATTAGGTTGGTGCAAAAATAATGTCGATTTTTGATGTTCAACTTCAACTCCTTTCATAATAAACTTTATTAATCGAAATAAGAACCATTAGAATGGACACATTTTTGCCAACGAGAAACAAGTTTATTTATCCCATTAGCATAGAAATCCGGAGTTCTGGAAGCGATGAAGTCATTGAAGGCCGATTCGGCATTATCTCGGCTTTTGAAGCATTTTTCGCGCAGGAAGTTTTTGAGATACTTGAAAAAGTGATAATCGGTGAGCGAGAGGTCCGATGAATATGGCGGATGAGGCAGTCTCGTAGCCCAATTCGTTCAGCTTCTGCAGGATCAGTTGAGCAACATGCGGGCGAGCGTTGTCATGGAGGAGAATTGGTCCCTTCATATTGATCAATCTCGGGCACATACGTTGGAGCTTCTGGTGCATTTCGTCAATTTGTCGGCAGTACTTCTCCGCCGTAATCGATTCGCCCGGATTCAAGAAGCTGTGATGGATGAGACCGGCCGCAGACCATTAAACGGTCACCATAACCTTTTTTGGTGCAATTTCGGCTTCGGGAAGTGTTGTGGAGCTTCTCCGGCATCCAACCACTGTGCCGAACGTCGCCGGTTGTCGTAGAGGATCCACTTCTCATCACACGTCACAATCCGCTCGAGAAATGGGTCGTTTTTGTTGCGCAGAAGGAGCGTAGAAGACACCTCAAAACGACAATTTTTTGATTATCGTTCAATTCATGCGGCACCCATTTATCCAACTTTTTTGACTTCCCTATTTGCTTTAAATGGCGAACGACTGTTGAGTGGTCGACCTCTAGTTCAACAGCAACTTCTCGTGTGGTTTTGCGAGGATCGGCTTCAATTAAGGCTTTCAAATGTTCGTTATCAACCGCAGTCGGCCGGCCGCGACCGTCTTCATCTTCGAGGCTCTCGTCACCATTGCGAAATTTCTTGAACCACCGTTGTGCCACACGTTCATTAGTGGTTCCTGGGCCAAACGCATTTCACGAGCTGTCACGGCAGCTTTTCGGCCTAGTTTGAACTGGAACAAGAAAATCGTGCGAATTTGAATTTTGCCCATGCTGTCGAAAAGCCCGCAAAAAAATGAATGAAGAGATTGAGAACGGTAACGAATAACACGATTCGATAGACCGAAAAACGCGCTTCAAAATGATATATAACATGGCTATATATATCAATGAATTAATTCAGAAATCATATATAAACTTAACATATTTGAGAAAACGACATTATTATTTCGCCAACCTAATAGCACACCTTAAAACTATACATCTTCATATATATATATATATATATATATATATATATATATATATATATATATGTGTGTGTGTGTGTATGTATGTATGTATATATATATATATATATAGAGAGAGAGAGAGAGAGATAATATTAGTCGTCAATATATATATATATATATATATATATTGACGACTAATATTATCTCTCTCTCTCTCTATAGGAATTTATATATATATATATATATATATATATATATATATATATATAGATTCCCAAGAGGATAGAATCCAGGTAGAACTCAATGTCCAGGACAGAGTAAGAATATAATATAAAAGGCTGAAACACTAATATTACATGGTTATAATTTATTACATTGGAATCGTAATTACGATCCAAATCATCAGTTATATATATATATATATATATATATATATATATATATATATATGTGTGTGTGTGTGTGTGTGTGTGTGTGTGTGTTTTAATTCACTAAGGCATATTATAAAGAAATATACTATTCCAATTGACCCGAATAAAAAAATCAAATTATCTATTAAAAAAGATTTAAGACAGCCAACCCTATCCTCAAAAATAACAACACACCTACTAAGTCAAAATTACAAAGAACGAACATTATGCATGATTTCAAATGCCGCTTAAGGAACTGTATAATAATAAATAATTACATCGGTTACACAACCACATGCTTATCCAGACGTCTTACGTTACACCTATCTGATCACAGCTCCATTAGAACCCATTTAAACACACACACAAATTTACCCGACTCCATTAGGAACATACTAGTAGAAAACACAAATATATTAACTGCATCCACCTGCAAAAAAGACTAAAAACAATGGAAGCTTTAATAATAAAAAAGAAAAAGCCAACTCTTAACAATATTAACTACGAACAAAACCACAATGTGCTAACCGTATTCGGAAATTAAAAACATCCCTACCACACACTAAGACATACACAGAATGCACACACTCAATTATGCTGAAAAATCGTATCATCCTTGATAATGGCTAAAGGTATATCCGAAAGCGCTTGGAAATATAAAACATTTGAACAGTTTTTACACACCCTTTGTCCAGAAAAGAAAGCTCTTGTTCGAACACAAGAAAAATTAAATAAAAAGCTTAACCGTAGTACCTTTGTCTGTCGTTTTTAATGCAACATACATATTTATTAATATATACTTTTTAGCTCTGTCTAACCACATTGAGCACTGTTTTTATTTTGGGGCCGTGGTATTGCACTCAATTTGAATGTTCAGGTTTAACATAAGACAAAATGAGTTTTTTTTTAAGGAATCGAGTTTAAAGAATAACTTTAGATTCATATTTGTAGCGTTGGAATTTCTTTCCGCTGATCAGTGAAAGCCTTATAAAATTTATAATTGAAATATATGCAGGTATTTGGCTTAAAATTGAAAGGGATAATATATTCTATAAACCAAAACTTGTATATCTTCAACATTAGCCAGAGAGTAAAGCAAGAGTCGGACCGAAATATAGAATGTAACATTACAGGATATTACAGCACAATCCTTTTTCTTTGATGACAGAAAATATTCTTTCTTTAATATCGAATTCCGATAACTTGGAGGTGAGGGAAGAGGCTATAAAAAATTGTCTATTATTAGGTTGGTGCAAAAATAATTTCGTTTTCTAACATATGTTACTATGTGAGAAAACGAAATTATTTTTGCACCAACCTAATAGATATGTAAACAGTTATTCATAATTAATTAGTTATGTCTATTGAGAAAACTAACGTTTCGGCCGTTGTACGCTCCGGCATTCTTCAGGTTGTTGGAATGTCGAACTGAATCTTTTATTTCGCTCACTGTGGTAAACTGTTCTAGCTCCACGTGCCATGTGTAATGGACGTCAGTTATCAGTTGTCACCTGTTAATTCCCCTCTCGAAGTTTTCCACTGCCTTAACCGGGTATTGAAATCACACTCTTTGGGTCCTGTTACTGGATCTAACTAACGCCTGTATCCACCGTGCCATGTGTCCTCGAGGACATCTGTGCATGACATTCCAACCACCTGAAGAAAGCCGGAGCGTACCACGGCCGAAACGTTGTAATAAATATACACAGATTATTTTCCAAATCGTTACTGTTTTTCTTTTTTTTTTTTTTTTTTTTTTTTTTGAGGAAATGAGTTTTAAAAATTAAATTTAGGTTAAAAATCATAGCATTGAAATTTAATTCCAGTGATCAGTGAATGCCTTGTAGCATGTCCTTATAAAATGTATAATTTACTATAGATTTTACAAATTGGCACAGGCACATTATCACTAAATAACGAGATGACGTTGGACTTGCCAAATGTATCTCCACTTTCGTAAGGTGTGGAAAGAGCAGTTAAATTAAATACAGAAGCTTCGAAAATTGTATATGGACAAGATGCATGACACAAGCACATTATTACTAGATAATTGTGCCATCAAATAAGACCTTCATTTACTTCAAAGGGAAATTATACTGAACAATTAAGCTAGATTATACAGTGCAGTAGTTTTAGTGAGATTTTCAATAAACAATGCAAATTGAAATCATTTTATCTGGTATAGATTTTTATTTATTTATTTATTTTTTTGTTAATTATTACCTAACAAATGGTGTAAGATCTTATTCAGTGAAAGTCTATTTTGTAATCTTGTATAATTTTAAAAATTTTCCCTTATCGAATATAGCAGAAATTGTTTATTTTGCATGTAGTGATTCGTAATTAGAATTCTCGTCTGAATTTTTCATTCAATGTAACTAATACAAAAAATATCAACTTTATTTGGATTTATTCTTGAAACAGTAAAATGTTGAAGTCAGTTTGTAAGCAAAAACCGGCGAACATTAGGTGTTTCTGTACGTCTGAGTAATGTAGTGTAATGGATAACGTTTCAGATTGTGGGATCGGAGAGCCGAGTTCGAATTCCAGTCGAGTGCATTGGATTCATTTACGTGCTAATACCCTTTGTAAATGTATGAAGCCTCTTATTCTAACCCCATCTATGGGTAAATAGCAGGTCAGACCGGGTTCTATAGCCTTGGATCGAAACTGGTCTACCGCAGAAAGAAATGACAACCTACCGCGGGAAAAATCTGCCTCGTCAGTCATGTATCGAAAGACACGTAACTGACTGTACATTTTTTCAAATGATCTTTGAAACTAAATGCTCAAAGACTGGTAAAAGATATGAATTTAATCTTTGGTGTCAATATTTATCAAATCAAACTCCAGATTTCACAATGACGCTGAGACCTGAGAAACCGCTGCTGCAAATCGGCCTTCCTGCTGTATTTCTGTATATTTTATCAGATGATCTTTAAAACTTTGTTATAAATATTTATCAAATCAAACTCCAGATTTCACAGGCTAACGTTGACCCTGAGACCTGATTAAAAGTACAAGGGTTTATTTTAAACAAGAACAATACAAGTAGATATTTACAAGTTCGTCTGAAGCTGGAAAGAAAGCCGGTTTTTACCCGACCTCCCCACGAGACAGGATACGACACGAGGCTGATTTTTATGTCGGGTAATCGGAGCCTGGAAGCTCGGGCAAAAATTCCACGTGGACCACGCATACACGGGAGTCGGGTTTGTCAACCACCCCAGACGAAACTCTGCCCTTCAGTATAGTCTCGTCTGTGTTCCTTACTGCCCGAAAATAGAGACTTCTACATTTTACTATTTCAAGAATAAATGCAATATCTTTTGTATTAGATCCATTGAATGGAAAATATATTCAAACCAGAATTCTGATTATGAACTTCCACAACCAAAATATGCATTTCTTTTTTACTGTAATCGATAATTAAAAAGATATATTTGGCATGTTCAATAAAATGATCCCGTAAATGAGACGAATGATTCACTCAGCAGATACAACTTCTCAGGTTCAATATTATATCTTTAAATTCCTCGTAGACCCCGCATACACAGGGTCGGGTTTGTCAACCTCCCCAGACGAGACTCTGCCCTTCGATATAGCCTCGTCTGGGTTCCATTCTGCCCGAAAGCAGAGAGTTCGACGTCTTCAGTTTGCCCAACCCTAAACTGGAAAGAAAGCGGTATTTACCCGAGGTACCGATTGAGCTGGATGTGGCACAAGGCCGGCTTTACGTGGTTTTTTTCCGAACCCGTAGGCTCGGACAGAAATTCCACATAGACCCCACATACAAGGGGTCGGGTTTGTCAAGCACCCCAGACGAGGCTCTGCCCTTCAGTATAGCCTCGTCTGGGTTCCTCTCTGCTCAAAGCAGAGAGTTCATCCTCTTGATGCTTGCTCAAGCCTAAGGTAGAAAGCAAGTCCCCTGAGACCAACACCATAGAATTCTTATATTCCTACTGGAATAGTCCATATAATATCGGTGTATCAGTTCTTTATATACTGGGGGTTATCAGTTTGTTCCCTACAACAATTATCAATATCATTCTCCCACGTCTCTTCTTTTTCTCTTTCCTTTTTTTTTCTGTTTTCTGTAGTTCTTTTATTTTTCTCAAATACCCCCCTACACATTCTTCGATTATTTTCCATGCTTTTACAAGTCCTTTAATTCTATCAATGTTTTTCATTTTCGCCTTTCTTTCGTTCCCTTCCAGTTTCCGTCTTCGTTCTCATTCTCATTTTTGACTAAACCTTTCTCGTTCTTCGCTTTCCTTTTCTCACTTACATCCTTCTCCTTCTCCTCCTACTACTACACCTCCCCAGCCTCTTCCTAATTCTATACATGGGCTTTTCCCTCTTTTTTGTTTTATTTTTTCTTCTCCGCCCCATTTACTTCTTTTTTCTTTTTCTCTTCTTTTTTCTTTCTTAGACTCCTACTTCCGCCATTTTTTCTTTCTTTCTTTGTACTTTCTATATTTCAGCAACATTTTATATACAATTTCTTTCTTTATAAAACATATTTTCTTTCTTAGTTTTTTCTTTCTTTGTAAAATATTACACACATTTCCCCTTCCTTTCTTTCTTTCTTTCTATGTAAAACTTTATACATATTTTGTTTCTTTCTTTTTTGTAAAACATTGTATATATTGTTTTGCTTTATTTGTAAAACTTTAAGCATATTTCCTTCCTTTCCTTCTTTATTTATTGTTCTTTCTTTCTTTCTTTCTCTCTCTCTTTCTTTCTTTCTTTCTTTCTTTCTATGTAAAACATACATATTTTCTTTCTTTCCTTGTTTATTTCTTTTAAGGCTTTATACATAATTTCTTTCTTTGGAAATTATACATATCGTCTTTCTTTCTTCGTAAAACTTTATACGTTTTGTTTCTTTCTCTCGTTCTTTCGTTCTTTGTGTGTAAAACATTATATATATTTTCTTACTTTTTTTTCTTTCTTTCTATGTAAAACTTTATATATATCTTCTTTCTTTCTTCCATTCTTTTCTTTCTTTCTTTCTTTCTTTCTATGTAAAACTTTATATATATCTTCTTTCTTTCTTATTAACTTTGTAAAACTTTATACATATTTTCTTCTTTTCCTTCTTTATTTATTGTTAAAACTTTGTACATATTTCTTTCTTTCTTTCTTCGTAAAACTTTATACATATTTTCTTTTTTTCTTTCTATATAAAACATACATATTTTCTTTCTTTCCGTGTTTATTTCTACGTCCTGGGTATGACAATAAACTACATCCGCGTCCTGGGTATGACGTTAAACTACACCCGCGTCCTGGGTATGACGCTAAACTACGTCCAACAGCAAGGCCTCAGATGGTGTTTTCAGAAAAATAATGTTGCCAGCTGTACGTTTTTGAAACAATAATGTTGGCAGCTATACGTTTTATTGGAAAAAATAATGTTGCCAGCGATATGTTTTTGAAACAAATAGTGTTGCCAGCTATACGTTTTTTTTTTTAAATAATAATGATGCCAGCTATACGCTTTTTTGGAACCAATAATGTTGCCAGCTATACGTTTTTGAAACAATAATGTTGCCAGGTATGCGTTTTTAAAAATAACCTTGCCAGTAATGTATATTTAATATGGGTATAGGTATATACATACATACATACATACATACATATATATATATATATATATATATATATATATATATATATATATATGTGTGTGTGTGTGTGTGTGTATATATATATATATATATATATATATATATATAACTTAATTTGGCATTAAATGACCTACAGTGGTTGATATGCTATAAAACCCAACAAACCAGCCAACCAACCAACCAACCAACGTGTTTATTTCTTTTAAATCTTTATACATAATTTCTTTCTTTGGAAATTATACATATCGTCTTTATTTCTTCGTAAAACTTTATAAATGTTTTGTTTCTTTCTCTCGTTCTTTCTTTCTTTGTGTGTAAAACATTATATACATTTTCTTACTTTTTTTCTTTCTTTCTATGTAAAACTTTATATATATCTTCTTTCTTTCTTCCATTCTTTCTTTCTTTCTTATTTTCATTCCCGCGTTATGCTGGCCATTTTTTTCTCCCCAAAATATCTTGTCTCCTCCAGTAACGTCCTCAACGCTTCTCAACACGACGTGACAGTTAATGAACGGGTGTGTCCGTTCTCGTGGCGGGCACCGGAAGTAAGGTGTCAGCCGCACCGGAAGTGCCGACATGGTGCGTATGCGCACCGGGAAAAAGCGCCATGGTGAGTCCCTAACGAAGATGGTGTCTTAAAAAATGTCCGCTTGTCCGATGTGACAAGAAACGTGTCGCACGGTGAGTGACCCTGTGTAATCAAGCACAGTTAGCGTCAAGTAGGGGTTTTGGTCAAACTCTGGATGGGGAAGGAGTGCGAGATCTTTTTTTTTTCTCTGCGTTTTTATACCAGACATCGTATACGCTAAAGACAACTAATTTGATGTTGACTCAGTGCGAGTACCTCCACACACTTTTGACAAAAAAATTATATATATATGAAATGGACAAAGTCCGACAATTATTTTAAGACTTTCTTATGTTGATACGTTCTCTTTATAGATACAAATATTTAAGTAAATGCTCTGTTTATAATAAATAGTATTAACAACATTTACCAGCCTGAATGTCCCAGAAATTTTCATACAAAATATTCGTCCTCCGACAGGAATCGAACCTGTATCCTAACAGGAACCGTCATTTAGCCTGACGTGCTTTTACCGATTGAGCCACAGAGGAGCGTTTCGGTTAGCAAGGTCGATTTTACTGTCTTTAAACTATAATTCTCCATGATTTTCTCTCATACATTCATATCTGCTCAATGCGTGTCCAAATGTAAATAAATGACGTCACACATTATGAAATGGACAAAGTCCGACAATTATTTTAAGACATTTTTTTATGTTTATACGTTCTTTTTATATATACAAATATTTAAGTGAATGCTCTGTTTATATTATTATTAACAACATTTACCGGACTCAATGTCCATTTGTCCATACAAAGGATTCAGGTTCGATACTTTTCGGAGGATGCATATTTTCTATGAAAATTTCTCGGACATTCAGGCCGGTAAATGTTATTAATACTGTTTATTATAAACAGAGCATTTACTTAAATATTTGTATCTATAAAAAGAACGTATAAACATAAAAATGTCTTTATATAAAACAAATGGCCAGAACCTATAGAAAAATTAATTTTATTGTCATAATCTTTTTGCTATTAACCCTGGAATGGTAGTTCAAATCAATTTTTATTAGAGTTCAGCATATATCAATTAATCAATTGAGAATTCAATCTTTTTTCAAAAGACAATTTTGCTATAAATTTTGCTGATGGTAATTTTACTATAAAAATATATTGTTGGTAATTTTACTATAAAACGTTTTTGATGATAACTTTTCACCCCCCATGAGTGACTACACTATATGTAGTAACTGCCTATAAGTAGCTGTAAGTCAACGGACTACGGACACTTGCTGGGATCTGTTATTCAGATCTTGGCTGCTGTTGAACTCTTTGCCCGAAGGCAGAGAGGAACCCAAACGAGGCTATGCCGAAGGGCAGAGTCTCGTTTGGGGTGGTAGACAGCTACCGGACCCCGTTTTTACGGTATCTGCGGGGAAATTTTGCCCGGGCCTAAGAGCTTGGTTTTACCCGCATTAAATAACGGCCTTGTGTCCCATCCTACCTCGTGGGGGGGTTGAGGTAAATAACCTTGCTGTGATCTGTTATTCAGATCTTGGCTGCTGTTGAACTCTCTGCCTTCGAACAGAGAGAAACTCGGACGAGGCTATGGCGAAGGACAGAGTTTCGTCAGGAGAGGTAGACAGACCCGAACCCGTTTATGCGGGCTTACGAGGAATTTTTGGTCGAACCAACGGACTCGGATTACCCCTCATTAAACTCGGCCTTGTGTCACATCCTTCCTAGTGGAGAGGCAGGTAAATGCCAACTAACTGGGATCTGTTGAGTACGACTCAGACTTATGCGAGAACTGCCGACCTGCAATAGTAGCACTCACTACTGGATTGACTTGCGATGACCTTGCGCACAACTGTTACCTTTATTCTTATTATACTTTTTTTTTTACAATAAAACTTTACTTATTTTATCCACCATGCCTGTCAAGTATATATTCCTATTAGCACGGAATATAACAGTATTACTGGTAACTTCACTACAAAAGTGTATTGTTGTCAATTTTTTTGAAAACTGTGTTGCTGGTATTTTTACTATAAATATGTATTTTTATACTTTCCTGGTGTTTTGATTTTTGTTTTGAGTTCACTATTTACACATAACTGGGACCCTAACAGGTGTTACCACCACGGGTCACGGTGGACCTAGAAACAAATTAAGAGGTGGTTCCATGCTCCTCATAACTACCAATATCCCGGTTAGAGGCTTTTGCTGTCGGATGAATTTTATCGCCATTCCCAAGACTATAGGTAAAGATGGATTCAGACCTTTTCCAAGTGAAATAAAAACAGTCTAGGCCTGAAATTGAACTCGGATCGGCGATTTCACCCATAACCATTAAACTACCTAAATATCCATATCCATATTTTTAATCATTTCAACCCAAGCAAGGCAGTAATGCCACTAGCATACAGGAGGTTTCAGGAAGTGAATTCAAAGTGAAAGTGAAAGTGAAAGTGAAAGATAACACTAAGAATAGAGAGTATTGAAGAAAGGACCGAAAAAAAAAATGAACGGGGTTCAATGAGCCAGAAAATGGCGATTGACGCTACATATTAATTTTTGAAGATTGTAGTTATCAGAGAAGCAAGAAAACGAAAGGCAGATCAATTGGTGGGAAGTGCGAGAAAAGAAATTGTTGGAGTCGATGTGGCGGTTATATTTAGTTATCTCAACAGAAAATGGGTGGGACCTAAATGCCAATCTAGCGGCACGCTTAAATTCATGTAGACGGGGCACCAGGGAGAAAAGTTCGTCAGAACAATTGCCATGAAAATATTTGTAGAAAAGACAGGGGGAAGTCACACCACGTCTGTGAGAAAATAACTGAAGTCAAGATGCCAAGTCAGGATAGATTAAATTACAGATCCATCTTTAGATTTTGTCAAAAATCTTGCGATGGACTGCAGGAGCACCACACAAGATATGACAGTGTTATATAATGCATTGATGAATGGTAAATTTGTAAATGTGCAAGATGGACTCTGACAAGAAGGATTTTCTGGTGTGACACAGTCACCCAACTTTCCTAGAAGTAGATGCAACAATTGATTCAATGTAATTGCTCCACTTTAAGTCAGTTGAAAATGTGAAGGCTATAATATATATATATATATATATATATATATATATATATATATATATATATATATATATAGGAAAACAGGTAACTTTGCTTTTGAAATTTTCTTAAAAATTATTTAATAACCAGTCACATACCACAATGCAGTGACAAAACACAAAAGCTATTATGTAAGGATTTCAACATGTTTTTGTTCTAATATCTTATAATAATAATAATGATAATAAAAAAAAATAATATATATATATATATATATATATATATATATATAGTTTTAAGGTGTGCTATGTAGAAATGATGGTTTCATTTAGCTATTTCAATAGTAAACAGGTGGGACCTAAATGCCAATCTAGTAGCATGCTTAAATTCATGTAGTTGGGGCACCAGGGAAAAAACCTTGTCAGAGCAGTTGTCATGAAAATATTTGTAGAAAAGACAGAGGGAAGCCACACCACGTCTGTGATAAAGTAACTGAAGTCAAGATGCCAAGTCAGGATCGATTACGTTACAGATCTATCTTTGGATTTTGTCAAGAACCCTGCGATGAATTGCAGCACCACCACACAAGATATGGCAGTGGTATTTAATGCATTGATGAATGGAAAATTTGTAAATGTGCAAGATGGACTCTGACAAGAAAGATTTTCTGGCGTGACAAACTCCTCCAAATTTCCTTGCAGTAGATGCAGCTATTGATTCAATGTAGCCGCTTCACTTCATGTCAGTGGAAAACGTGAGGTCAGGAAGAAGACGTAGGGTGTTGCTTTCTTGGAGGTTAGCATCAGCCACGCTGATTGCAGGCAGAAAAGAAAAATTTGACTACAGAAAGACACAAAGGAAATAAACATTAAAAAAGAAAAAGAAAAGAAGTCCTCGATTAAAATATTGGCAAATAAACTTGAAAGTATCTTCCAAAAGATTGATTTTTACGACTTGTCAAACTTTTGGCGTTTATTTAAAACCAGAAAACATTTTAGATTATGAGAATTTTTTCAGCTAATAATGATTTTTACTGATAAAATTCCTACAAATGAGCCCATACCTGGGGGAGGGAGAAGAGGTAGATCTCTACCTTTCCAAAATATTTGCGAGTAAGGGAATATAATAAACCCAACAGGAATTGGAACTCAGCTTAACAATTAACAATTCCGAGCCGTTAAGATTCCCATAACACGAATATCTAAGCCTTCAGCGCATGGTATTCCCAAGCGATCACCTTCCAAGGTACTGACAAGGCTTGACATTGCTTAACTTACGTGATCGTACGAGAACCGATCTTTCAACGAGATATGGCCGTAAGTCTTTTACACAACGCGCATCATCAAAGCTTACAACAGCTGATATTCCAATGCGATCATCCACCTAGGTAATAACCAGGCTCGATATTGCTTAACTTAAATGATCGTACGAGAACCGAACTTTCAACGAGATATCGCCGTAAGACATTTATACAACCCGCATCATAAAAGCTTACAGCAGCTGGTATCCCCATGCGGTCACCCACTTAGGTTATAACCAGGCTCGACATTGCTTAACTTAAATAATCGTACGAGAACCGAACTTTCGACGAGATATGGCCGTAAGACCTTTATACGAACCGCATCATCAAAGCTTGCAGCAGCTTGTATTCCCATACGGTCACCCACCTAGGTTATAACCAGGCTCGACATTGCTTACAGCGCCTAGTATTCTCAAGTGGTTTCCCACTTAGATACTGACATCACTTAGCTTCGGTGATCTTAAGGGAATCTATATTTTAACGTGATCCGGTCGCATGCTCAGTTGAAAGAGAGGCTCAAAAGGCTTCACAAAGAGCTGGACTTGTGCCAGACAAAACTAGGCTTCGTAAATATCAACGATTTGATTCTATTTTTAACCCTTACCTTTCTATTTTCTGTTCCCCTTTATTGTACCTAATTTTACGTTTATTTATTTTGTGTTTTTTTTTTTTTATTCCTTTATTTACAGTTGCACATATCCCTTGCATCTGTCTTCCTTCGATATTTCTTCTTTTGTTTCTTTGTTTGTTCTCCAATGAATTTATTTTGGGGACACCCTGAAGCTTTCTGACGACGGCGAGGCTAACTTTGTTAAACACCATGCGTGATGTACGAAGGTGGACAACTGGGGAGAATAAAAACGATTTGCCGTTTTTAGATCGCTGGTTTGTTAGGCAAGAGTGTTTACTTTTATTTTGTTACGTTGAGAGGTAAAAATCGAGACTGGACAGAAAGAAGCGGACAAACGTGTATGCATAAACATGGTGCAGGGGTCAAAGTAAATTAAAAGCCAAAAATACGGAAAACGAAAAGAAAAGAAAGACCGACGCAAAGTAAGAAAGTGAATAAGACAGACATACGTACAATAGGATGTGAGGTACCAAAGAAAGAACTGGAAAAAAACAGACAGACAAACGCGTAATATGAAAGAAAGAAACAAACAAACACTAAGAAATGAAAAGAAAGAAAGAAATACAGACAGACAGACAGACAGACAAACAGACGCGAAATACAAAAGAAAGAAAGATTGATAATTAAAAAAGAAAGAAAGAAATACAGTGCCAGACAAACAGACGCGACGTACGAAAGCAAGAAAGAGAGACTGAGAATAAAAAAAGAAGGAAAGAAAGAAAGACGCGAAATACGAACGAAAGAAAAATGAAAGAAAGTAAGAAAAAAAGACTGAGAATTATAAACGAAAGACCGGCCGACGTAAAGTAACAAAGAAATAAAGACAGACAGACAGACATACGTACAAAAGAAATGTGAGGTACAAAAGAAAGAACTGAAAAAGAAAGAAAGCAAGAAAGATTAAGAATTAAGAAAGAAAGAAAGAAAGAAAGACTAAGAATTAAGAAAGAAAGAAAGAAAGATTAAGAATTAAGAAAGAAAGAAAGAAAGAAAGATTAAGAATTAAGAAAGAAAGAAAGAAAGAAAGAAAGAAAGTGAGAATTTAAAAAGAAAGAAAGAGGAAAATGACTGGTTAAAACTAAAATGGAAAAATGAGAAAAAATAAAAGGGAAGAATAATTTTTTAAAAATAGGTAAATGAAAAACAAAAGAAAACATGGAGGTCTCAAAAAATAAAGGAAGGGAAATATTTTTTTTTTTTTTTAAAAAAAGGCAACAACAAATAAACAAAAACATTTATGACATGCTGCAAAGCGAACGCGTAATTCGAACAACGACGAAAATGAAATAAACACTTAAAACCTCGTATGAAATCTCGTCGAATTCTCGTTTTGTTTTTCATGCCCTTATTTATTTATTTATTCAGCTTTTTTCTAATCTTGTTTTATCTCTTTTTCGTTCACTAATTGAATTATTCCTTAAACATTTGAATTTTTTTTCATTCTGCACGAACTCACAATTTTTATCCTGTGTCCTGAACGTAATGGCGGCCATGACTGTGTTGTCGTCTGCATAATAACATTTGACTTCTTTCCTCGAAACAAAGACGAAAAAAAGAGACCCTACTTGAGTGTGTCGCTGAGTTTATCAAGAGGGATGTGAACAGTGCTAATAAATGCTTATGAGTTTTAAGTACGCGGTATTTGTACGTGTGGCGTGACCTGCAATAATAAAAAGACGTTGTTTGTTGGAGAAAGGAATGTGTGTTTTCTGCTTGTGTGGCTTGACTTGAGGAAAAGCATAGACGAATTGCTACATGGCAAAATGGCACACGAATTAAAGACGTAAATAAAAACGATTGGCTCACATCCTAGCATGTAAACAAAGAATGAAAAAAAGAAAGTAAGAATAAAAAAAGTTCGGGAAATGAACAAAGAAAGTGAAAAACAAAGACGATTAAAAAAGAAAAAAAGAAAACGTTTCTCTTAGAGAAAGTTATCCAAAAGAATCAGGTTATATGGGTTGCAGAGGCAACACACGTACTTGTGGTATGTCTAAGGCTGGTTTTGAATTTATTGGTTTCCTTCTTTCTAGACGGATTACCACTTTAAGGAAAGAGCCCTCAGTCTGCACTGTCATAAGTCGAGGAAGATGGATTCATGTTTTTTTTTCAAGGTCATTAGTACGAAATGAACAAAAATCGACCGGAAATTGAATTTCTGGTACCGATATCACGCAAAAATACCATTACACTATCCACCCATCCTCATCTATAAGTAACTTGCTATCAATTTTTTGAACATGTACTCAGAAAAATCAATAACTTTTTTTATTTGTTTCTTCGTCGATTTTGTCACGTTAAAGTTGACATTAAAAAAAAAAGATTAGGTGAACTGCGACCTTATTTCAACCTCCGATCAGATGGTAAACGACATACCAATACGTCAAGGTTCTGTCGTAGAAATATTCGGCTAAATTAGCTTAGAAGTACCAACTTCAGTTATATTATTATTATTATTGTTATTATTTATTTATTTATTTCCTTTGATTTCTGGTGTATACTCATTTCTTTCCGGCTCCCAACCAGAGACCTAAGATCAGAAAAGGCATCATGACATTTTCCACTGATCATTTTTTGAGGGAAAACACCTTACATCACACATACCTTACATAGATAAAGCCCTTCGTAAGGTGTGAGCTGTACTTGTGAGTACAATTTTTGTATTTTTTTTAAGGCTTGGGTTATCAGAGATCGGTTCAATGACTCTATCGGAACCTTTTCCAACCAATCCACATGCTCCAAATACAAACATAGAAACATTACAATTTAGTCAGTCGGTTAAGTGCGGTGCATGATACAGGCAGAAGATTTTCCCCGCAGTAGGTTGTCATTTCTCTCTGCACTAGATTGGTTGCCGACCAAGGCTATAGGACCCATTCAGTCCTGTTATTCAAATCATAGCCGAAGGAAGAAGAGATAAAGCCAGTAAAGTGACATCACGTGATACACACTTGGGCAATCATGTCTCTTTTGATTCATGACTGACTAGGCAGAAGATTTTCCCTCAGTAGGTTGCCATTTCTTTCTGCAGTAGACTGGTTGCCAACCAAGGCTATAGGACCCATTCTGTCCTGTTATTCAAATTATAGCCGAGGGAAGAAGAGATAAAGCCAGTAAAGTGACATCACGTGATACACACTTGGGCGATCATGTATCTTTTGATTCATGACTGACTAGGCAGAAGATTTTCCCGCAGTAGGTTGCCATTTCTTTCTGCAGTAGACTTGTTGCCAACCAAGGCTATAGGACCCATTCTGTCCTGTTATTCAAATCATAGCCGAGGGAAGAAGGGATAGAGCCAGTAAAGTTCCATCACTTGACGCACACTTGGACGATCATGTCTCTTTCGATTCATGACTGACTAGGTAAAGATTTTCCCTCGATAGGCAATTGTTTCTTTCCGTGGGTAACTATTTGCCAACCAAGGCTAAAGGACCCAGTCTGTCCCACTATTTTACCCATAGCTGGAGTGGAAAATAAATGGGTTCTTACCGTTCGAAAGGTATTTGCATGTAAGTAAATGTAACGTAACTGACTGGAATTCGAACTCGCCCCTCCGATTTATCATATCAAGACGATACTGAAGACACCACCCGCACATTCTAATGATGCGCTTAAATTTGTAAAGCCAAGATACTAAAAAAGGTAAGTTCATCAGAACAATTACTATGAAAATATTTATATAAAAGTCTACGTTACGCCGATAAGAAAGTGACTACAGCCGAGATTCCAGGTCAGGACCGATGATATTACAGATATTTGGATTTTGTCAAGAATCTCTAGATACATACCAGAAGAACGCGGCCAGGTGTGACTATTGATTAGATTGTTTATTTGCAAGAAGAATTTTATGTCTACAGAATTCTTTAAACGAATAGAATTAAAACTAATGCAATATAAAGAAAGAAATATGAAATATTTTTTATTCATAATTTTATAAACATTTACTAAATTATTAAAATATGTGAACCAACTATAAGAAAGTTTTTATTTACCATTTTATAAAGTTCGAATCAATTGGAAATAAGCCAATGTTTTGCCAACCATTCCAATAAACAATTTAATAGTGTTTATTATTTTTATTGTCAATTCGCAAGAACAAAGATGTGAAAATTCATATTCATCACATGTTTAGCTTTTATTAAAATTCTAATCATCATTTTTTAAAACAATATTTTCAAAGAGTGAAATTAAAATAAAAGCGATGTCATGTGAAAAAGCGTCCTTTTTTTTTCTTTTTCTGGCGAGCACAGAGGTCCATGTTTGCCAATAATTTATTACACTATATTGGATATTGCACTACTCAAATATATATTTCTCCAGCTTGTAGTTTTCGAATTTATTTACAAATAAACATTTATATTTTATTTTTTATATATACATAATAAACTCGATATTCCCAAAACAAGTCATTTTCAATATTTTAAGTATGGATGGATATAAGGAACTGAAAATCCCAATATATATTGCCCATAGAAATATATCCTGAAAATTTGATGTTTTGGTTAATAACACATTTTGTAGCAAATTGGGGATTTTCTTTGTCAATAACTCTTTATTAAATTAATCAGTCAACAACTAAAAAAATGTCTGTCGTAGAGTGAATATTATTGGCTCGTTTCATCTACTCTTGGCTGTATCAGGTTGAAACATCGCTTCGTGTACGATCACTGAAGTTAAGCAACGTCGAGCCTCGTCAGGACTTCGATGGGTGACAGCTTACCAAGTGCTGTAAGTTTGGTTATTCCTCATTAAGTAACCTTCTCTAGGCTACAACAATTCATAATGTCTCAACCATCATTTTTTACCAGTGCTCATATTTCAATTTTTCTGTTATTATTATTGCTTTTTTTTACCAGAGCTTATATTGCAATTTTTGTTGTTATTCATTGCTTTTCTCTGGCAATCCTTATTAATGGTTCCTATATTGTATTTATTTCTATGCTTGGTCGACTCAAGAGATTTTTGTGGCCTAGCATATGTGCTGATTCCTTGTGTTTTCGTATTTTCCATGCTCTCTGTCTATTATTTCACCTCATCCTACAGGGGGTGATGATCACCCTTTTCCCTCCATATGTGGTCAGCTGCGTCTGATTTTTCAATTTCCCCTTATGTTACCGCTTTACAATGTTCTTGCATTTCCTTCGTTCGTTTATAGTCGTTTCTATTGAGTAAGCACCTCCGCCATATTTTTCGTTTTCTTCTTTACTGTTTATCGCCCTTATCGTCTTTCGTATGTTTCCGATATTTTTCTTTCTGTTTCCTCTCTTTTTTTCTTTCTTTTTTCTTTCTTTTTTGTCTTTCTTTTTCTCTCTTTTTCTCTCTTTTTTCTCTCTTTTCATTCTTTTTTGTCTTTCTTTTTTCTCTCTTTTTTCGTTTTTTCTCTTTTCTTTTTTTCTGTGTTTTCTTTCTTTTTTCCTTCTTTTTTCCCTCTTTTCTCTTTTCTTTCTTTTTCTCTTTTTTTCTTTCTTTTTTGTCTTTCTTTTTTTTCTCTTTTTCTCTTTTTTCTTTTTTTCTCTTCTCTTTTTTTCTCTGTTTTCTTTCTTTTTTCCTTCTTTTTTCCTTCTTTTTTCCCTCATTTCTCTTTTCTTTCTTTTTCTCTCTTTTTCTTTCTTTTTTCTTTTTTTCTTTCTTTTTTCTTTTTTTTTCTTTCTTTTTTTCTGCTTCTAATTCCTTATCTGCTCTAGTTCTAATTTTGTCTTTTGTATTTCCTCTTCATTTCTTTCATTTTCTTTCTTCTTTCTGTGAAAATCTTTCCTCTTCAGCAAGTCTTTTTCATTCGTTCATTTCCTTCTTTTATTGCATTCTTTCTTTTTCTATCATTTTTATTTTTTGTTCTTTTCTTTTTTCTTTTGCTTTCTACCATTTCTTTTCTTTTTTTGTTTCTTTCATTTTCTTTTTTCATTTTTTTTCTTTCATTCATTTCCTTTATTTTCTTTCTCAGTTTTCTATTTTTACTTTCAATTCTTTCTTTCTTTCTTTTCTTTTTCTTTTTCTCTCTTGTATTTTTTTTCTTCCATTTAGTTTCTTTTATTTCCTTCTCAATCTTTTCATTTTCCTTCATTCATTCTTTGTTTGTTTGTTTCTTTTTTTTTCTTGGTATTCTACTTTTATTTCTTTTCATTTCTCTGAAATGTCCCTCTTTCTTTCTTTCTCTGTTTTCTACATTTCTTTTTTCTTTTAATTTCGCTGAGCTGTTACTCTTTCTTTCTTTCTTTAGTTCAATCTTTCTTAGTTTTCTTCTTTTCTTTTTTCTCACTTGTCCTTCATTCTTTCTTTCTTTCTTTCTCAGAATTCTACTTTTCTTTTCTTTTCGCTGACCTGTCCCTCTTTCATTCGTTCTTTCTTTCTTTCTATCTCAGTTTTCTACTTTTCTTTTTATTTCGCTGACGTCTTCCATTTTTCATTCTTTCTTTCTTTCTTTCTTTCTTTCTTTATTGGTTTCCTACTTTTCTTTTTCTTTTTATTTCGCTGACCTGTTCCTCTTCAATTCTTTCTTTCTTTCTTTCTGAATTTTTTTTTTTTACTTTCCTTTTTTCTTCTCATTTCTCTGACCTGTTCCTCTTTCTTTCTTTCTTTCCTTTTCATTTTCTCTGACCTGTTCCTCTTTCTTACTTTCTTTCTTTCTTTCTTTATTTCCTTTTCATTTTCTCTGACCTGTTCCTCTTTCTTTCTTTCTTTCTTTTTAAGTTTTCTACTTTCCTTTTCGTTTCTCTGATTTGTTTCTCTTTCTTTCTTTAACATTTCTCTTTATCTTTTCCTCTTGTCTTTCCCTTTTTTTTTCTCTCCTTTCTTCTTTCCCTTTTCTTCTTTTCCTCTCGCTTCTTCAAATGAATCGTCACACGCCTCTCAATCTATTGAACGTTACGAAAAAACAGCCTACATCGATTTCGCCATCTTCTTTCCTTCCTCCGAACCATTTAAAAAAAATCATTTCCAATCAACTAGTCACGTGACTGTTTGAAAATGCTTCTTTCTTTCAAATATTTTCATTTTTCTTCCGATACGAAACGGAGATTTTTTTTTTTTCCCATATTGCACTGGCCT
>OZ010615.1:23096090-23118590 GCA_963932145.1 Acanthosepion lycidas | reverse complement strand
CACCGGCCCTTATTTGGTACAGTGTACTTTGATTTAACCAATAATTTTCTCCACAGTTCGATTATTGTGTTTATTAAAGTCATCTAAAAATGGATTATTGAGCTAATATTCCTTGTATCTGGATTATAGCTGCCAATTATTTCCTTTTCGCCATAACAGAGTTCAGAGGCGTTTACGCGGCCTTATGGGTGATGAATTATTTTTAAACCTACAGTCCCTTTCTCATTGGTAAGGAAAAGAGTACATTTTCTTCCAAATACATTCTTTGTGGACCAGACTGCCAAGAGGAAATTTCTCAATCACTACAAAATTAACCTCTGTCTATCCTACCTATCCTCTTAGGCTGCACTTCTTACCTTCTCTTACATCCATAAAACAATCCCATCCAATAAAACTCTACATTGAGCGGTTCTTGGGTCTTTTATTAGGTGAACAATAGTGTAAAAGAATAAAAAATAAATATTCCATGCGGATCGTTTATTTGAACCGGCACGCTTATTGTATTGATTGAAAAATTTTCCCTGGCATCACTATTCCAGTCTGTACTTGTATTTGGTACAAAATGGTACTAAAACTTACGAATTTTCTTTTAGTGGGAGCTACCAGCAATAAAGAGGTGGGTAGGATCCTTTATGGTTGTCTGAGTGAATGAAAATCTCAGTACTCCAATGTTTGTTTTACGACATATCAACACTTCAATGGGTTATTAAATGCCGACAAGATTTTTAGGATGAGTTCGAATGAATAAAATATGTATTCTATGTAAGCAATCAGTTTGTCGATCAGGTTTCATTGACGTATTTTCGTGTAAGAGGGTTTTTTCATCGAGAGTCAAATGCATTACTGGTAATTTTTTTCGAAAATGTATTGGTGGTAATATTTTTTTTAAAAATGTTTTGCTGGAAATATTTTTTTTACAAAAGTGTATTGCTGCTATTTTTAAATGTATTGTTGGTATTTTTCTTTTCAAAAATGTAATGCTGGTAATATTTTTTTTTAAATGTAATGCTGGTAATATTTTTTTTTAAATGTAATGCTGGTAATATTTTTTTTTAAATGTAATGCTGGTAATATTTTTTTCAAAAATGTATTACTGGTAATATTTTTTTATTTTTTCAAAAGTGTATTTCTGCTGTTTTTTTAAATGTATCGCTGGTAATATTTTTTTTCCAAACGATATTGCTTGTGTTATCTTTTTTTTCAAAAGTGTATTGCTACTATTTTTAAATGTATTGCTGGTAATATTTTTTTTCAAAAGTGTATTGCTGGTAATATCTTTTTTTTTTTTTTTTTTTCGAAAGGGTCTTGGTGCTATTTGTAAATGTATTGCTGGTAATAATTTGTCTTCAAAAATGTATTATTGGCAATATTTCTTTTTCAAATAGGAATTGCTGGTAATATATTTTTTGAAAGATATATTGCTGCTAATGTTTTTTTCAAAAATATACTGCTGGTAATATTTTTACTATAAAAATCTATTTTTATATTTTCATTTTGTTTTACAACCTGTTTAAGAGTTAACTATTTGCTCATACCTGGGGCCATAACAGGTGCTACCACCCGAGGTCAGGGTGAACCTGGGAACAATATCAATTAAGAGGTGGTTTCACACTTGTCAAAACCTCCTGATAAGAGGCCTTTCTGCTGGATGTAATTTATCGTCATACCCAGGATGTTATTATTATTCTTATTAGTATTTCTACAACAACTACTACTAATAGGTACTGTAATACATCCTATGTTATTCATAACAATATTAGTTATTTAGTATAGCCACTTAGTGTTCATGCTTAAATTTTTCATTGCTTAACATATCAAGAAAAGAAAAAAATAGCATATAATGTATGTTATTGAAAAATAAAGTTTACATGTTATACTAAATGTTTCTGTTATTTAACAGTGAAATGATAATGAATTCTAGTTAGAAATCTAGATTGTTATCCTAAATGTTGTTATTCAAGGCTACTACGAGAAATAATGATTGGCGTGAACGCAGACATAGCTCTATAAATCAAGAACGGAAGATTTGTTTATGTTACTTGTGTGCGTTACTCAGCAGAACTTTTGAAAATGGTTGTGTAATTGTCTCTTGAATATTGCATCTTAATATGAAATCAAGAAGTAAAATTAGTTTTATTACATTTATAACTAGTACAGCATTATAATGTGAATTGGTTTCAACTAGAAATATTTACATAGGTAGATACCATACTGAGGCAATTGTTAGCTTACTGCGATCCATGGCGCAAGAATACTAGCGTACTTACCAGTATAGATACACCACAGGATTTAAGGGTAGTTTTTTGTTACTGTTGTATTAGATGACTCCCTATTTTGGGGGTTAATTTTTAAGATTTATAGGTTGTCTTATATGTGGAAATATATCGTAAAACCAAAATTAAAACTTAAAAGCCTTAGTATTCACACTTCAATGTTTCGGTTCTTAACACAGCAATAAAAGAAAAAATACCGTATAATGTATGTTACTGAAAAATAAAGTTTGCATATTATATTAATGTTGCTGGTGCACAGCGATGATAATGAATTCTGATTAGAAATCTAGATTCTATGTTATCGTAAATATTGTTATTTACGACGACTGAGTAATAATGATTGGTGTAAAAATGCACACATAGCTCTACAAATCAAGAACGGAAGATTTGTTTATTATTTACATTATTCGGACTATTGTCCTCATCTTTGTCGCTATGTTTATCACAACGTTTCGGCCGTTGTACGCTGCGGTCTTCTTCAGGTGGAAAATACGAAAACTTAAGGAATCATCACATATGCTAGACCACAAAAATCTCCTGAGCCGACCAAGCACAGAAATGAATACATCATGAAAACCAGTAATAAGGAGTGCTAGAAAAAAAATGAATGTTAACAAAATATTGCAATATGAGCACAGGTAAAAATGGTTGCTGAAACATTAAGTTTATAATTCCCAGAAATTCATACACAGATGTCCTTAAGGATACATGGCCCGTTGAGTAAAGACGTTGGTTAGATTCCGTGACTAGACCCAAAGAGTTGTGAGTTCAATACCAGGCTAAAAAGTTGTTGAGTTAAAGAAATATTATTTCAATTCGAAAGAGGCATGGCACGGTAAATTTTCGGTGCGTGCAAACGGCCGAATCTTTGATAATATGTCAATCAGGATAAGAGTCCGAATAATGTAAATAATACAACAAAACAAACTTCGAACATTCTGGTTACACAAAATAATGTTTGAATGGAATTTAAATGCAAAAATGAAGATACTAGTTAAGAATTTAAGAATAACAAAATGTTGTTGCAGAAAGTGAAAAAGTTTTTTAACAACTTCCACAATACAACTAAATTTACCATGGAGCACTCATACACATCCATCCCTTTCTTAGACGTTATGATAAAATTAAACAAACATACACTTTCTACCAGTCTATACAACAAACCCACAAACCAACATAAATTCGCGCACTTTAACAGCTGTCATCCCCTTAAATTAAAAAAAATCTATTGTACAGCTCATCTCTAAGAATCAAACGCATATGCTCAGACCAACTAGATTTTCTATACAACATTAATAACTTAACAAAACAATTCCTAAAATGTAAATACCCAATAAAAATAATAAAAGAAGCACCAAATAAAACTATCCACATAAATCGTAACACACTTCTCCCATACAAGAAAAGTAAAAACAACAATCGGATTCCTATGGTTTTTAACCACAATCAGTATTCCCACACACTTATTCACAATTTAAAAAAGGATTACAAGAACCTCCAGTTAGACAAAAAGATCAGAGACATTTTCGATAAACAACCCATAAATGCAAAGAAACAATCACCTAACCTATCAGCTATCCTCACCTCTATCAAATATCTAAAAAATACAAACCAATCAGGAAATTACAAATGTAACAAACCTCGTTGCTTAGTTTGCAAACACTTAATAATAGATAATGTATTTTCTCTACCCAACACCAATATCAAGATACACCCACCTCACCTCACCTGTGATAGCCATAACATAATCTACTATTTATTCTGCACCTTATGTCCTAATAATGGATATATTGGTGAATCTGGAAATAATTTTAGATTTCGCTTCAACAATCATAAACAAACCATACGTCAAAACAATCCTTATTCCCCCCCCCCATAGCTGAACACTTTAATCAATCAGGACACTCATTAGAAAACTGTAAATGTTTATTGATAGATTCTGATTTCAGTTCCACATACACATGCAGAAAAAAAAAGAAAAATACTGGATTTTAAAATTAAATACATATGAACTAGGGTTAAATAAAGACTTGGGTATTTTAAATCTTTATAAATATTTCAATAGTTAAACATATTTTTAGATATAGTTAAAAAAAATTTATTTTTTAAACAACACCTAAAATATTATTACAGTTAGATTTACGTTAGGAATATTCAAACACAGTGGCGTTCCATATCACGTGACGTCCGCCTCTCGCAACGGACGCTACTTGTAAACAAACAGTAATTTTAATTTATTTGTAACAAACAGTTATTTCTGAAGAAAGATTGAGGTCAATCTGAAATATCAAATATATATATAAATAAATAAATACTTTCATAAAAAACATTATTATTTTTTTAATTTGCAACTTTTTATATATATATATATATATATATATATATATATATGAATAAAAATGACAATAGGAAAACTGGTAATTGCTGACGCGTTTCGTCCAATGTGGACTTTATCAAAGCAAAATACGAAAATGAAGTTACTTTGTTCATTTAATTTCATTTTCGTATTTTGCTTTTCATAAAGTCCACATTGGACGAAACGCGTCAGCAATTACCAGTTTTCCTATTGTTATTTTTATTCATAAATAGTGTCTCTCTACTGATTAATTCGGAGAAATTTTCATATATATATATATATATATATATATATATATATATATATATATATATATATATATATAATACATAAAAGGTTAATAGAGTTGAATCAGACCAGGAAACAGTAGTATTAAAAGTGCTCAATACACGTGTGAAAAAACAAAAGTAAAAATAACATGCAAACATTGATTTTAACTTTAAAAATCAGAAGGTCAGTTGAATCCGACACCTTGGTTTCAAACTTACGGGATCGTCAGGTGATGTTTATCAAATGACCTCTTAACTCTTTTTATTTAATTTTTTTGAACTAAAGAACGCTACATTATATATATATATATATATATATATATATATATATATATATATATATATAATGTATAAAAGGTTAATAGAACGCTATATTCCTATTTTCAGAAATAAATAAAGAAGCGAACGACGTTGAGTGTAATAGAAAAAGAGGAGGAGGATGTGAGGAAGGAAGGAAGGAGGGTAGGAAGGAAGGAAGGAAGGAAGGTAGGTAGGAAGGAAGGAAGGAAGGAAGGAAGGAAGGAAGGTAGGTAGGAAGGAAGGAAGGAGGGTAGGTAGGAAGGAGGGTAGGTAGGAAGGAAGGAAGGAGGGAAGGTAGGTAGGAAGGAAGGATGGAAGGAAGGAAGATAGGAAGGAAGGAAGGAGGGTAGGTAGGAAGGAAGGAAGGAAGGAAGGTAGGTAGGAAGGAAGGAAGGAAGGAAGGTAGGTAGGAAGGAAGGAAGGAAGGAAGGAGGGTAGGTAGGAAGGAAGGAAGGAGGATAGGTAGGTAGGAAGGAATGAGGGAAGGAAGGAAGGATGGAAGGAAGGAAGATAGGAAGGAAGGAAGGAAGGAAGGAAGGAGAAGAGGAAAAAGGGGGAAGAGAAGGAAAGCAATTGTATTGTAAATGTATTGATGGGGGTTAAATTCCTATACAATTACTGTTGCGATTTTGTTTGGGTGGTGGTAGGGAGTGCCAGTCACTATCCTCACCCCGGGTGAAGACCTCTACACTGATGAAATGTGTCGGGAAATCACACAACACGATTGATTTATCTTTTTAGGCTTACCATAGTTTTTGCAATTTATTTAAAGTCAAAAAATAATTTTAGATTGTAAGAATACTTTACTAATTAATCCATGGATGGGGGGAAGCTGGACTCATTTGCACGTAAGTGAATATAAGAAACTCGACGAATTGGAACTCGGCTCCCCGATTTACATTTCCCAGTCGTTATCCATTGCACCACCTGCACATCCAAGCTTACAGCACCTGATATTCCCAAGCGGTCACCTATCTAGGTACTGAACAGGCTCGACATTGTTTAACTCCGTGATCGTACGTGAAATCGTCTCCCCGATTAATAATTCCTAGTCATTATCCATAACACCACCCGCACATCCAATCTTACAACAACTGGTATTTCAAAGTGGTCACCCATCTAAGTACTGAATAGACTCGACGTTGCTTAACTTCGGTGATCGTAAGGTGACTGGTCTCCCCGATTAATAATTCCGAGTCATTATCCATTCCCAAGTGGTCACCCATCTAGGTACCGAACAGGCTCGACGTTGCTTAACTTCGGTGATGGTACGGGAAATCGTCTTCTCGATTAATAATTCCGAGTCATTATCCATTACATCACCTGCACATCCAAGCTTACAGTACCTGGTATTCCCAAGTGGTCACCCATCTAGGTACTGAACAGGCTCAACATTGCTTAACTTCGGTGATGGTACGGGAAATCGTCTCGATTAATAATTCGGAATTATTATCCATTACACCACCCGCACATCCAAGCTTACAGTACCTGGTATTCCCAAGTGGTCACCCATCTAGGTTCTGAACAGGCTCAACATTGCTTAACTTCGTGATGATACGAGAACCGGAACAAGTCTATCAACATGGCTAATGCTAAACTCCAGAAGAGCAACACACTCCACGTCTTGGCCTCACGTTTTTCCACCGACTTGAAGTGGAGCGAATACATCGAATCAATAGCTGCATCTACTGCAAGGAAAGTTGGTTCACTGTGTCGTGCCAGAAACTTTTTTATCGTTAGAATCCATCTTGCACATTTATAAATCCAAGATTCGTCCGTGCATTGAATACTGCTGCCATATCTGGCCCGCTGCTCCTGCTGCACATCTCAAGATTCTTGACAAAATCCAAAGAAGAGTCTATAATGTAATCGACCCTGACGGAGTATCTCGACTTCAGTTACTTTCTCATCAACGTAACGTGGCTTGACTTCCCTCTATCCTTTCTATAAATATTTTCATGGCAACTGCTCTGATGAGCTATTTTTGATGATGCCTTGAATACTTGAATTTATAGATGATACTGGATTGGCAACTAGGTATCGCTTTGTTACTGTTGAACTAGCTACATCTATTCTGACAGTTTCTTTTCTCACACTTCTCACTTGTAGAGCACTCTTCCAATTTCTTGTTTCCCTGACAATACATATTTTTTATAACAAGGCTGGTTTGTTTTCAGATTGCTTTTTAAGAATCAGCTATTAATTATTTTATTGCGCTAACAGTTGTAGTTCTTTGTGGAATAAATGAAAGGGTAGCTAAAATCAACATTCGTGAACTTGAAATTTAGTTTCTTCAAGAGACTCAGTCGCCGGGAACTATCCCTAAGACACATCGGAAGCCAGTACGAATGTGTGTGTGCGTGCGTGCGTGCGTGCGTGAGTGCGTGCGTGCGCTCGAGTTGATGAATGCAGACGCGTGCGCATGTGCAGATTACCGGAAATAGGAAGAGCAAAGAGACCGTGGCGAGCGAAAACCGGAGAGGAAACAGAGCGGAAGCAAGATTAACAGGATGCGGAAGTGACGCTGACAGTTGACGGTTGGGCGGGCTTGCTGGGACAGCAAGCGTTGACATCCGGGAACCACCTCCCCTTCGTTGCCACCCCACTGAAATCGGGGTGTTGAATCTTGGAGATGTCAGCCACACTATTTTCTTTCCCTTTTACCGGTTCCTACAACATCTCGACAAATATGAGAAAGGTCGATGTCATTGAAGCACTCGGGCATTATTTCTGTCCACACCCGCCCAACGAGGAAAACAACGATAATAATTACTAAATTCTACGACGAATATTATTATGATTATTATTATTACTATTATTATTATTTCCTTTAATTTCTGTTGTATACACGTTTCCTTCTGGGTCCCAACCAGAGACCTAAGGTCAGAAATGGCTTCATGTCATTTCCCACTGATCACACACATTTTACATTTTGTTCTCGTGATCTGCCTGTGTGTAAAGTCTCCTGAAATTGTTACATGCTCTATCTCTGTAACTGGCTCTGATTGGTTTTCATATCATTTTCTTGCAGTTTCCTTCCCGTAAAAGTTGCATATTTTTCAGTACACTTATTGGTCACTCAATCATGCCGAGTTTTATATTCAGTGGGCACCAGTACCGTGCAACCTGACAAGATTATTTCTGGATATTTATCACATAATCTGCATTTCGGATTAACACATTTTTTTCGAGTATGTGTGTTTGGTAATTTCTAGTTTGCAAGCATTGGTCCTGTACAGCCAGAATAAAACGTTCGGTTTCGGCTTTTAAACCTGCGCTATGTAACCACTGATGGGTACGGAGTTAGTCTACATCAGCTTGTCTGGTACGGGCGGAATACTGACCATGATGAGGCTTATTTTAACATCATTTCTGCATTTGTTATATTGCATTTGATTTTGCTACCATTGTTATGTTCTTTGCCGCTTCCGTAGATGTATTATGGTTTATTTGCACTTCTTCTTCTTCTTCTTCTTCTTCTACTTCTTCTTCTTCTTCTTCTTCTTGTTATTATTATTATTTTGATTTCTACCGCGGTCACATTATGTAGCAAATCTAAGGTAGGTAGTAGTGTGTTGTTATGGCTACATTTCATGATTTGTTTTTCTAACTTCCATAACATCACTAGCGTTACATTGACAAAGTTCTTCTTAGTGTGTGGGTTGGACTTATCAAGACAATCTTTTGTGTTTTTCCTTCTTAAGCTGGGATTTCAATGTGTTGTTGTGTTCCTTTTTTTATCATTCCAAGCGCACCTAATATGGCTTTAACTATCCTTGGTCTCTATTTCCACATTTTTTTATTTCGATTTCCAGATACCTATACTTCGTAATTATTATTATTATTATTATTAGTAGTAGTAGTAGTAGTAATAGTATTAGGTCGGTGCAAAAAAATATCGTTTTTTGACGTTAAAAATACGTCAAAAAACGATATTATTTTTGTACAGACCTAATAGTAGTAGTAGTAGTAATATTATTATTAATATTATTATTATTATTATCATTTTTGTATGTTATATTTCCTGCTTTGTATCGTGTAGAGCCGAGTTCAAACTGATCCTTAAGCCCTGTAGGAGAATTGCCATTTCATTGATAACACTGTTCCTAGTAGGGCGATTTTCTGGGCAACTTGTATGTTGATGTTACCTGGGACACTGTTAGTATTTTTTTATTCTCGAGGTCCAGTGCTCCTATTATTATTGGTACAGTCTCAGTCTTCATTCCCCACTTCCTGTTAATCTCGGTCTCCAAGTCCTCGTATCAGTTCAATAGTAGTTTTTCTCGTCTTACACATTGAAAAATACAACCACTTTTTTGAAGTGAGAGAGAGAAAACATGATTTTTCTCTTCAGATCTTCACTTGTTATTATTTATCGAACTAAGAAGTAAGTTTCAATAGTTTTAAGCCTTTCATATATTCTTTATGATTTCGCTGTTTTTGTTACAATCATAATAATAATAATAATAATAATAATGTACCTGTTATAATATAATAGCGTCCTGGGTATGACGATAAACTACATCCGTGTCCTGGGTATGACGATAAACTACATCCGCGTTCTGGGTATGACGATAAACTACATCTGCTTTCTGGGTATGACGATAAACTACATCCGCGTCCTGGGTATGACGATAAACTACATCTGCGTTCTGGGTATGACGATAAACTACATCTGCGTTCTGGGTATGACGATAAACTACATCCCCGTTCTGGGTATGACGATAAACTATATCCGCGTTCTGGGTATGACGATAAACTACATCCCCGTTCTGGGTATGACGATAAACTACATCCGCGTTCTGGGTATGACGATAAACTACATCCCCGTTCTGGGTATGACGATAAACTATATCCGCGTTCTGGGTATGACGATAAACTACATCCGCGTTCTGGGTATGACGATAAACTACATCTGCGTCCTGGGTATGACGATAAACTACATCTGCGTTCTGGGTATGACGATAAACTACATCTGCGTTCTGGGTATGACGATAAACTACGTCTAACAACAAGGCTTCGGATAATGTTTTCGGAACAATAATGTTGCCAGCTCTACGTTTTTTGAAACAATAATGTTGCCAGCTATACGTTTTTTGGAAAAAATAATGTTGCCAGCTATGTGTTTTTGAAAAGATAATGTTGCCAGCTACATGTTTAATAGTACTGTATATTTAATATATCTATAGGTATATATATATATATATATATATATATATATATATATATATATATATTAATTTGGCATTAAATGATCCACAGTGGTTGATATGCCATAAAACCCAACCAACCAACCTGTTATAATAATAATAATAATAATAAATGCAAATAGTAATAATACTCTTAAATATTGCTTAAGAAAGCAATAATTTAATCAATTTTTGATCTTTTCTCGAATGCTTTCGAGTTCTATGTCAGGTATTCTTTTTTTTTTTCCTGATGACGTCACATGTGACATGATATCTACTTACCGCCCCCACGCAGTTAGATTTGGCACAAGACCGAATTTAATGTGGGGTATCCGAGCCCGTAGGATAGGCCAAAAATTCCCCGTAATCCAACGGGGTCGTGTAGCTGTTTCCCGAGACGAGACTCTGCCCTTCGACATAGGGGACCCTCTCTAGCCGGAGGCAGAGAGTTTGACCAGCACAGCTGGAAGTGAATCTCCAACTGCAGAAAGATCTGATATTGAATAGTTAGTTGGTATCATTGTTTAGTCTGTTTGAGCGGTGTTTTTCTCGTCAGATATTATAGGCGGCTTTGTTCCTTGTTGAATTTATCGTAGCAGTGTAAAATGCTATCATTACTTCAAAATTCTCTAGGCCATTTATTGCTCTTTTTGCGGGATTTTCATTTCATGGATATAGAGGGCCTCTGTGAGGATTGTCCGAGGCGTGGTGTTCCTCGAGTTCTCGTTGCAGACTTTTCCATCCCAGTCTGCATCCTCACTGGGGATCGCCGTCCTTGTTGACCCGCGTGATGAACAATGCGGTTTATCTATATTTTTCGTTCAGTATCGGTCTATATTTCTGAGATGAGGCATTATGTACACTATTTACATTATTCGGACTATTGTACTCATCTTTGTCGCCATATTTATTACAACTTTTCGGCCTTTCAGTATCTGTCTATATTTCTGAGATGAGGTATTATGTACACTATTTACATTATTCGGACTATTGTACTCATCTTTGTCGCCATATTTATTACAACTTTTCGGCCTTTCAGTATCTGTCTATATTTCTGAGATGAGGTATTATGTACACTATTTACATTATTCGGACTATTGTACTCATCTTTGTCGCCATATTTATTACAACTTTTCGGCCTTTCAGTATCTGTCTATATTTCTGAGATGAGGTATTATGTACACTATTTACATTATTCGGACTATTGTACTCATCTTTGTCGCCATATTTATTACAACTTTTCGGCCTTTCAGTATCTGTCTATATTTCTGAGATGAGGTATTATGTACACTATTTACATTATTCGGACTATTGTACTCATCTTTGTCGCCATATTTATTACAACGTTTCGAACTTTCAGTATCTGTCTATATTTCTGAGATGAGGTATTATGTACACTATTTACATTATTCTGGCTATTGTCCTCATCTTTGTCGCCATATTTATTACAACGTTTCGGCCGTTGTACGCTCCGGGCTTCTTCAGGTGGTTTGAATGTCAAACTGAACCCTTGTAATCTTTTTCTTCAACTTTAATTTCTAAGAATCTGTTTTATTTCATTTTGTGTAGCGCCAACTGTAACAGTACCCTCTTACTTCTTTAAAGACATGTGAGGTAAATGAATGGGAAAAGAAATAATGCGGAAGTTTTTGCAGCGTCCCGCTAATTATTATTATTTTTATTAATTGTTTACCCAATATAATGCCCGAGAGCTACTCAATGTAGAGAAGGTTATTAAATGAGGCTGTAATATGAGCGTCAAAAGAGGCGAGAAGTCAAGTTGTTGGGCTATGTAGAATAGATAATGGTTGAACCGAGACTTGAAGAAGGCTAAGATTATAGCGATCGGAGAAGTATCCTCGCAGAAGTCTGTTCCACAAAGCTGCGGTTTTGCGGAAGAATTTGTCTGAATGGAACTTCTTCCTTACTAATGGTATATAAAAGAAATGAGACTGAAGAAGGTCGGGGCGTACAACGGCCGAAACGCCGTGAATATAGCAATAAAGATGAGGAAAACAGTCTGAACAATGTAAATAATATAAATAATTACAATACCTCATCTCCGAAATATAGACATTATATAATTTATTTTTTTTTACTCCCATAACATTTGGGTTACTGCTGTATACACATTTCTTCCAGGGTCCCAACAAGAAACCTAAGCTCACAAATGGCATCATGACGTCTTCCACTGATCACTCACAGTTTACATAGATAAAGCTTTTCGTAAGGTGCGAGTACATTTTTTTTATTTCTTTAAGGCCTGGGCTACCAGGGATCTTTCTAATAAGACTATCGGAACTTTTCCCAATCAGTCCGAGGGCTCCAACTACATCTGGAATTATTTGATGTCCTCATGTGCCACAATTTTGCGATTTCCACTTCAAGAACCTTGTATTATAATAGTTTTTTTTTTTTTAAGATCTTCAAAGTTACATTACAATCTGCAGGGACTGCCATGTCAATAAGAAAGCACAAACTTTATTATTATTATTGTTGTTGTTTGCTGTTGTTGTTGTTGTTGTGTGTGTGTGCGTGTGTGTGTGTGTGTGTGTGTGTGTGTGTGTGTGTGTGTGTGTGTGTGTGTGTGTGTCTCATCATCTTGGTAAGGAGTAATTTTAAGTGCCTAATTACCAAGTCCCCTTCGGGGTCTGTTTTTAAAAGGGGCACTGTAGGAGAGTTATCTATGCACATTTGGGACGTTTCCTTCAGATGGAGGGGATTTCGCGGATGACATGTGCAGGTCCGCACAAAATAATCTTTTGTAGCTCTGAGGTGCTGATGTGTCCAGGAATTGTACTCACATGATTTTCGGTACCCTTCTTTATCATACCCGATCACAACACGGATAAACGAAGCTTTTAAGATTCCACATTTTTGTTACTTCGATTCGTTGGTCCTTATAATTTGACAGCTTCTTAAATTCTTTTTTCTTTTTATTTGAAACATTGGAATCCTGTAGGCAAGTCATATCAATTAGTTGACAGGGTACCTTTTTGAAATCACTGATTGCTATGCCTGGTATATTTGCACCAATTTCTCAGTCAGTGAGGATTGGGAAATTCCTAAGTATAGTCACCCTATCACCATTTTTGATGTCATTTAGTGGTGCCTGTTCCGTGTATCCGGGACTTCAATACTGCAGTTCGAACAGACATGTCAATGAATATATTGTCCTAGACTGTCATGTCTAATAAAGTATTCTTTCTCAGCAAGGACCAGACACCCTGATTTTATGTGGTCAATAGTTTTATCAAATTTATGTTACATAAGCGCTATGATAATTAGCATTATTATTATAATTATTATTTTTTCCTTTGATTTCTGTTGCATACACATTTCTTTCCGGGTCCCAGCCAGAGACCTAAGGTCAGAAATGGCTTCATGGCATTTTCCACTGATCCTTTAAAAAAAACAACCTTTCACATAGATAAAGCTCTTTGTAATGTGTGAGCTGTACTAGTGAGTACAATTTTTGTATTAATTTAAGGTGTGGGCTACCAAGAATGAGTCTATTGGAAACTTCAATTATTATTATTATTATTATTATTATTATTATTATTATTATTATTATTATTTCCTTTGATTTCTGGCGTGTACACATTTCTTTGCGGGTCCCGCCCAGCGACCTAAGGTTAGAGATGACATCATGACACTTTCCATTAACAAAAAAAAAAAAAAAATTACATAGATAAAGCCCTTCGTAAAGTGTGTGCTGTACTTTTCAGAACAATTTTTTGTATTTCTTTGGGGCATGGACTTCTAGGAATCCCTTCAATTAGGTTACTGGAATCTTTACCAACTACAACAGGGATTGTTGATGCTCCCATGTGCCACATTTTTGAGATTTCTATTACAAGGCCCCTGTATTTTGACAGCTTTTTTAATATCTTCAAAGATACATTGCGGTCTGCAGGGACTGCCATATCAGTAAGGAGGCAGTTTTTTTTGTTTGTGGTCTTTATTAACAATGTCTGGGCGGTTAGCTTTGATTGTTCTGTCAGTGTGTATTGTGTAGTCCCATAGTCACACTATCACCATTCGTGACGTCATTTAGTGGTGCCTGTTCCGTGTATCCGGGACTTCAATACTGCAGTTCGAACAGACATACCAATGAATATATTGTCCTAGACTGTCATGTCTAATAAAGTATTCTTTCTCAGTAAGGACTGGGCACACTGATTTTATGTGGTCAATAGTTTTATCAAATTTATCGTATAAGCAACAGGTCGAATTTGAGTCATCTTTGCTGATTTTAACTTTGAAGGCATTAGTTGGAAGACAATGGATTTCTGTTGCCATAATAAGGCCTTCAGTCTCCCCCCTTAAGAGCACTGCTTCTAATGCACTGATGAATTTGGCGCACATTGGTAACTGGTTCATACAAGGGTTGAAAACTGCTTTTTTGTTAAAGTGTTTTTATATAAGCAGCTTTCGTTAATAACTTGTTGGGGGATTGAGGATATTTGTCGCCTTGAAACCGGGTCTGGGTGATGTTTATACAAGTTTCTTGCGGTTTCCTTCTCGTAAAAGTGGCATATTTTCCAGTGTAGATATTGTCACACTCTGTGGGTGTTAACACTGTGCAACCTGATAGAAGATGTTTAATCGTTTCTGGATATTTATCACAGAATCTGCATTTGGAATCAACGCAATTTTCCAGCATTGGTAATTTCTAGTTGGTAAGCATTGGTCCTGTGCAGCTAGAATAAATCCTGCGGTTGTTATTATTGTTTAAATCGTTGTTATTATCATTATTGCTTTATTATTTCCTTTCGGGTCCCAACCAGAGACCTAAGGTCAGAAATGGCATCAGGATACTTTCCACTGAACATTTTTGTAAGCAACAAAAAAACCTATTTACATTATTCGAACTATTGTCCTCATCTTTGTTGCCATATTTTTCACAACGTTTCGGCCGCTATACACTCCGGCCTTCTTCAGGTGGTTAGAATGACGAACTGAGCCCTTTATTCCGCTCACTGGGGTAGACTGTTCTAGTTCCACGTGCCATGTCTAATGAATGTCAGTTATCGGTTATCTCCTGTTAATTCCCCTCTGAAAGTTCTCCACCGCCTTAACCAGGTATTGAACTCACAACTCTTTGGGTCCTGTCACTGGATCTAACTAACGCCTTTATCCACTGTATCATGTGTCCTTGAGAACATCTGTGTATGAATTCCTAGGTACTATAAACCTAATGTCTTCAGCAACCATTTTTTTACCAATGCTTATATTGCAATTTTTTGCTGTTATCATTGCATGTTTTTTTACCAGAGTTCATATTGCAATTTTCGTTGTTATTACTGCTTTTCTCTGGTTCCCATATTGTATTCAATTCTATGCTTTGTCGGCTATGGAGATCTTTGCGGCATAGCATATGTGCTGATTCATTAAGTTTACGAATTTTCCAAGAATGTTCTTTGTTTATGATTTCAACCGGATCCCACAGAAACGTACTAATTTTATATTAATAAAGCCCTTTGTAAAGTGTGAGCTGTACTTGTGAGAATATTTTTTTGTATTTCTTTAAGACATGGGCTACCAGGAATCCCTTCAATGAGTCTCTTGGACCCTTTTTCACTCAATCCGAGTGCTCCAGCTATTATTGGAATCATTGATTCTTCATGTGCCACATTTTTGAGATTTCCACTTCAAGATCCTTGTATCTTGATAGTTTTATGAAGATCTTCAAAGATATATTACAATCTGCAGAGAATGTCGTAAAAAAAAGCATATTCTCTTCATGTGCTCTTTGACTATTGATGTAATGGAATAACCAGTCACCGCCATGAATGATTACACTACAGGTAATAAGTACCTATAAAGTCGACTGTCTACAAGAGACGGAGTAGACGTGGGAAGAGTGAGAGAGAGAGAGAGAGAGAGAGAGACGACGACGAAAACACGTCCGACCTTCCAATTAGTGGCACTCACTACTAGATTGACCTGTGTGCATAACTGTACCGTATTTCATATTGTATTGGTTGTGTACAATAAACCTTTCTTCTATTATCCACCTGGTGTTAAGTATTTATTCCCTTAACACGGAATATAGCAACGACCACATTCAAAGACTTCCAACAGCAGCAACAATTAAAATGGATAGATCATTTGACTAGAAGAGAAAATAAGGATATAATCATGATGTTGACTTTACACACTACCTTAAACAAATGGTTAGGAAGGAAACTTCCATCAATGCTAGAAAGAGTGATAACAGCACGTAGGCACAAGAAGTCTATTCACCTGCTTTAGGAGAAAGATTTGACAGTCTACGAGAGACGGGGTAGACCTGGGAAGAGTGTGTGAAAGAGAGAGAGAGCGAGAAGACACAAGCACGTCCAACCTTCCAATTATTAGCACTCACTACTAGATTGACCTGTGTGTATAACTGTACCGTATTTCATATTTGTACTGGTTGTGTACAATAAACCTTTCTTCTATTATCCAACTGGTGTTAAGCATTTATTCCTTTGGCAAGGAAATATAACAGTGGCGACGAGGATGTTTGAAATGAACTCACACGGAATATGACAACTATTATGTCTGTGTGTATCTTAAAGACGCATAAGATTGTTACAGGTCCCATCTCTCTAACCGGGTTTTTTTCTTGCAGTTTATTCCTGTAAAAGCCGTAGATCTTCCAGTGCAGATACTGGCACACCTTGGTATGCCCTGTTTTAAATTCGGTGGATGCTAACACCGTGAAACCTGATACAAGATGGTCAATTGTTTCTGGATTCATCACAGATTCTGTATTTCAGGTTAGTACATATTTTTAGTGTGTTAGCTTTGTAATTTCTAGTTAGCAAGCATTGGTCTCGGCCAGTAAGAATAAAACCTTCAGTTTCAGCTTTTAACCCTGCACTACGTAACCACTGATGAACACGGGGTTTGTCTACATCTATTTGTTTGGCTCGGGCAGAGTATTGGCCATGAAGAGGTTTATCTTGCCATCGTTTCTGCATTTGGTACCGTTACATTTTCTTTTGGTTTCTTTTTTAGGTTCTTTACTGTTGCAATAGGTGTATTATGTTTTATTTGCACTTTTTCACCTACTTCAAATTCCCTTTTGAATTTGTTGGCTTCCTTAATTAAGGAATAAAGCTTTTTATTTTTTCCATGTTCTTTAGCACAAATCATTATCCAGTCTTTGACAGTTTCCAGGTATCTTTGAAGAGCGATTTTTGTAAGAAAGTTCTAGTTGAACTAATCCTCTACCTCCTTCGGATCTGGACACATACAGACGATCAAGATCGGCCTTAGGATGAATCATCTGGTAACAAATGAGAAGCTTTCTCGTTTTGGCATCCATTTGTTTAATGTCAGCTATTGTCCAGTTAATGATGTTGAAACTGAATTGTTCCATATTGATAGCAAAAGTTTTAATGGCTGATATTTTATTTTAGGAATTAAACTCAGTATTTAAAACCAGACGCACACGACTGTAATGTTCTGTCCTTAATTTCTTCTTCATTTGAGTATGCTGTATTCATTCTCCTGAGCCGACCAAGCATAGAAATGAATAGAATATGGGAAACAGTAATAAGGAACGCCAGAGAAAAGCAATAATAACATCGAAAATTGCAATATGAGCTCTGGTAAAAAATATGCAATGATAATAACAAAAATTGCAATATGACCACTGGAAAAAAGTGACTGAAAACATTAAGTTTACAAGTCCTAGAAATTCATACACAGATGTCCTTAAGGTCACATGGCACAGTGGATAAAGACATTGGTTAGATCCAGTGACAGGACCCAAAGAGTGAGTTCAATTCTTGGTTAAGGCAGTGGAGAACTTGGAGAGGGGAATTAACAGGAGATAACTGATAACTGACATCCATTAGACATGGCACGTGGAACTAGAACAGTCTACCCTAGTGAGCGAAATAAAGGGTTCAGTTCGACATTCCAACCTCCTGAAGAAGGCCGGGGCGTACAACGGTCGAAACGTTGTAATAAATATGGCGACAAAGATGACGACAATAGTCCGAATAATGTAAATAGCGTCCATTCCTTTTGTTGTTATCGTCAAAATAATATATTTTAAACAGACTTCGAGACGTTTTGCAGGGAAATAGAAGAAGTTATAAAAGTTAAAAAGCCGCCATCTATTGAAGAAGTACAAAAATTAGTATTATTATGACATGGATTTGGTTTGGGGGTTTTATTATTAGATCTCTGCTAGTTATAGCGGGAATAGAAGTGACAATAATTGCCAGCACCATTTTCGGTATCCTTCCAGACCCCATTAAAACCGTCGTGTAGACAGTCACACTTCTTTGAATTCGCAAATTGTTCAGGGTTTACGTTCATATCATATTGAAAAGTCAGATCCTCTACGATCACCGAAGGTAAGCAACATTGAGTCTGACCAGTACATAGATAGGTGACTCCTTTGGAATACCAAGTGCTGTAAGCTTCGATGTGTAGGTGATGTAATGAATAACGAGTCGGAATTATTAATCGGAAAGCTGAGTTCCAATTTCAGTCGAATCCTTTTCATTCCTAGCTATGGCTTAATTAGTAGAACTTGAATTATTTAAAAAAATATTGTAATTTTTGGAGAAGCATAAATGCTAGTATAGGATAGATTTGGGTTGGGTGTGCGTGTAGGTTCAGTTAAACGGTTAGTAATGTTATGGGATTAGTATTTAAAACGTATAAAACATTTGGATTAAACTTTGCAAGAAAGAGACTATCTTACCGAGTTAGGAATCCAGGGAAAGTAATTCAAATCCAAACAGCTTGAAGTGAAAAGACACCAGTATATAGGAGAGGAGGGTGAAAATCCTTTCTTCATTGGCTGACGTTGACTGACATATTTCAATATGAACGGTCGGAATCTTTCCTATACATGTCAGAATATCTTTTTGCAATGTCGAAGTGCGTATCACGACGCTATCAAGGAGGCGGCTTGATTCCGAACGAGCCAGGTCGGGTTTGCTGTTTGAGCCGATATGATGCAAAACACGAAATCGGCGAGGAAGACAGTGCATCACTGAAAACCACTATTGTTGCATCTAAACTGGATTATGCAACTCTCCGAAAATTTCGTACAATCAAAAAAACACTTTCTGGCTTTAAATAACCTGCAAAAGAACCGTAAAAAATCAGTTAATCAATCAATCAAGTCGTTCAGTCTCACCTCTTAAGTTTTGTCTCGATTTCCAAATCTTCGGCTCTTATCATCATCATCATCATCATTATTGTTTCTTTCTGAGTATACGACCTAACACCTCTCCTTTTTTCTTTCTCTCCCCCCTCTTTCTCTCTCTCTCTCTCTCTCGTCTCTTTTTTTTCTCTCTCTCTCTCGTCTCTTTTCTCTCTCTCGTTTCTTTGACTATCTATCTCCTTCCAGCCTCTCTCAGGACTGTTTTTCTCTCTCTCCCTCCCTCCCTTTCTTCCTCTCTCTCCTCCTGTATCATCTTTTTTCTCTCTCTCTCTCTCTCTCTCTCTCTCTCGCTTCGCTTTCTTTCTTTCCCTCGCGTCTCTTTATCTCTCTCTCTCTCTCTCTACTCTCTTGTTTATTTCTCTCCTTCCCTTTTTTCTCCCTCCTCACTCTCACGTCCTCTGTCCCTCCCTCTCTCCCCTTTCTCTCGTCTTTTCTCTCTCTCGCGCGCGTGTCCCTTTTCCTCTATCTCTCGTCTCTCTCTCCCCTGCTTACTTTTCCACCCTCCCTACCTTCCCGCCTTCTCCCCACCCTCTCTCTCTCTCTCTCTCCCTCTTCGTTTAATTCGGAAAACGACGGTCGTTCTCAGGAATAGTGCCAGGAATTATCAGGACAATTTCCGTTTTTAATTCCGAATGGCGTTTAAGTCTATGATTAAAAATAAAATCATTCATTTAAAAAAAAAAAAAAAGAAAGAAGGCAACATCACTTTTCACCTCTTTTCTTTCTTTCTTTCTTTTTTATTATTATTATTAACTCTATCGACGGCGTATTTTGTCATCCGGCACCCTTCCCCGTTGTCGGGGACGTTCACGGGTGCAGCCGAAATCTTGTTCCTCGAAGCAAAAAATTTAATGTCTTTTTTTTTTCCCCTTTCTTTCTGGTCGATTTCGTTTGCTCCTTTCATTATTTTTTTCGGCTTTTAATCTATAATATTTATTCATTGGTTAGCGAAAGGGAGGAGAGAAAAGGTTTAGAAAAAAATGACTGACAGCATCAGATAAAGCAGTCACACAAGCAAAGAAAACGGGCGAAAGACGTAGTAGTAGGAGGTTTACTGGGTGGGGGAGGAGTAGATAAATGAATAAAAGAGTGAGTAAATTAATAGGCTTTTAAAGGAAGAGGGAGGAGTACAAGAGTCAAGTAAGATGGGTGAGCACGACACTTATTGAAATTCTTTCTTTCTTTTTTTCTTTCTTTCTATGTTGTCACTTTTTTTTTCTTTTTCAGTCTTCAGGGCAAGTCCCGTCTCTCTCAGTTTTCGCCTTTCATTCTGATCAATCGCTCCCTCTCTATGTTCTCTATATTCTTTCTTTCTTTCCTTATTTCTTTCTTTCTCTCTCTCTCTCTCTCTCTCTCTCTCTCTCTCTCTCTCTCTTTCTATCAAACCTACTCTCCCTCTCTCTCTGTTGTCTTTTTCTTTTTTCAATCATCACAGCACATCCCGCCTCTCTCTCTCTCTTTCCGCCTTTCGTTCTCATTTATCATTCTCTCTCAGTGTTCTTTCTTTCCTTCTTTCTTCGTTTATTTCGTTCTTTCTTTCTTTCTCTTTCTGTCAAACCTTCTCACTCTCTGTTGTCCCTGTCTTTTTCTTTTTTCAATCTTCACAGCACGTCCCGTCTCTCAGTTTTCGTCTTTCGTTCTCATCTATCATTCTCTATGTTCTTTCTTTCTTTCTTTCTTCGTAGCAGCAAACTCCCTCTTTCTCACTTCTTTCCTTTTTCATTTCCGTGCATCCTTCACTCTCTCTCTCTCTCTCGCTCACACACACACACACACACACACACACACTTTTTCCCCTATTTTCTTTCACTGCATAAAAAAGTAAATATCTCTTTCATTTCTAATATTGCAGTCTATGTGGACGCAGTCACACACAGAGACATTTGTCCGCCGTGTGTCCCCACGTGTACTATCGTAACTACACGAATCCATCTCTTTGTCTTCACCGACCAACCATAAAGAAACGAGTTTATAATGACTTTTGATTGGCTACTGTGGTGATGACGCGTGTACGAAAGCGCGGGAAATGCCAGCCGGGAGTTACCGACACGTGTCGATAATGAAGAAATAATTCTAAATTGTCATGAACAATTATAAATAAATGAAGACAAGCGTACTTCATGATAGTGCACCGTAAAACATACAGTTGACAAGTTTGTACAAAGGACACAATACGTTCAAGTACAAACTTGTTGAAATCTTTTATCGATAAAAAAACATTTGTTTGTTTGAAAAAGACTCGAAATGAGATCTTTTTTCAAAGTGAATGTTTTGCGCCATTTTTTTCCTTCGATCCGTTTGGACAAACAATTGGTTTTTAATGTGTATTAATTAGTTCGTGAGATTTTCTCCTATATATTATAGAAAAACGTGGTGAGTAACAGATATTCTCCTCGGACGTATATATCTCTTAAGGAATAAAAAACGAGGTCGGTTAGAGATATTCTCTTCGGACGTATATATCTCTTAAGGAATAAAAAACGAGATGAGTAATAGATATTCTCCTCAGACGTATATATCTCTTAAGGAATAAAAAACGAGGTGAGTAATAGATATTCTCTTCGGACGTATATATCTCTTAAGGAATAAAAAACGAGGTGGGTTAGAGATATTCTCTTCGGACGTATATATCTCTTAAGGAATAAAAAACGAGGTGGGTTAGAGATATTCTCTTCGGACGTATATATCTCTTAAGGAATAAAAAACGAGATGGGTAATAGATATCCTCTTTGGACGTATATATCCCTTAAGGAATAAAAGACGTAATATATTAGGTTGGTGCAAAAATAATGACGTAATAATGTCGTCTTTTGACGTTAAAAAATACGTAAAAAAAAAACGACATTATTACGTCATTATTTTTGCACCAACCTAATATGTCTGCGATAAATCATATCACGAAATGGTTCAAAATATTTATTCAGACTAAAAT
>OZ010615.1:23061090-23091090 GCA_963932145.1 Acanthosepion lycidas | reverse complement strand
ACCCTGTTTCCACCAATCAATAGCCGAGGGGAATTACAAACTGAACTCTTTATTTAATCTCTGAGGGTCAGATTGTTCTTGTTCCACAGTCCATGTGTAGGGATATCTCATCTCTTTCTTATTTCGTAAAACCCCTCTTCCTCCTTTTACTTTCATACAACAAACGCATTCTTTAATCCTCTACCTTGACTGTATCTTCAGACTCGTTTTTGATGATGATTCTGTGAAAAGAAAATCAGGTCATTTCAATTTTTATTGTAGAAATTAATATTGTGACAATAAATTCCTCTTAAATAAAACTTTCCCGAAAAAATTATGTTGAACTTTTATTGTATATACTTCCGCTTTTTGATATTAGTCCATTTTAAAAAAATATTGATAATTACTCGTTTTGTTTGCTGCTATATCCTATTTGCACAGTCGAACGTGAATTTGTATCAAGAAATGCGAAATATATACGTCAGAAAGCAGATATTTTAAAAACACAATGTTCCATAGCCTGAATATACTGGCGTATGTCAAATTCACGTATAATGCGACTTTTGCTGAAAGCTTAGATCGGATTTAAATATGTATCAATATGGTGTTTTCCTTTCGTCTTTCAATGATAATGTTATTAAGCTTATCAGACAATATGAAAGGAACTTACTTAAAATAAATAGACAAAACTTGTCTGTATTATTTAATGAAACATGCATCAATATTTATGTGTGTGTGTTAGATCTATCTCTGATATTGAGCGCTTTCTATTAAGTACCGCGCATATGATATATAAATAATTATATATATATATATATATATATATATATATATATATATATATACACACACTTTTCACACACGCACACACACACACACACACACATATATATATATATATATATATATATATATATATATATATATATATATATATATATATGCACATTTCATTGAATATGACAAAGTGCTTTTTCTAGTGTTTTATACAATTTCTCACGCGATTTAATAATTGTTTTCTTTTCAGATGATAAATTATATAAAAACTGTCTTCATGTTCTTTTTATCCGAGCACTTTCGGCTATACATGTGCATGAAAGAAGGGTTGCTGCCTAAATAAACAAATATATATATATATATATATATATATAGATAGATAGATAGATAGATAGATAGATAGATAGATATCAGAAAAAAGGTTTCCGTTGAAAAAGCAATATATCAGCGATATAAACGTGTGAATGGAAACGAATGCAAATTGAAGAAATTGGTAAAATATTACTAATTCTTCATTTATATTTGGTATTTGAAGAATTGAAGAAAAGAAAAACTATTGTTACTTCTTCATTTATATAAGGCATTTGTAGATTTTAAGTGGCACACAGTGAATGACGTTCTGCTATTCATGAAGTAAAAGAAATAAGGAATCTAGACAACGGGAGGCAGGATAAGGGGCTTACCTGAGTTGATAAGGTGAGCCAAATGTACTATAGGACACAATGGAATACTAAGCTTTGGAAAAACTCTAAATACTAACAATGATTCTTCTAATAAAAATGAAGATGAAAATAAATACTTGTCAAACATTAATAATAATGGCTGACAATGTTTCATCTAATATAAATGATGAAAGTAAATACTAGTTAATAATTAAGAATAATGGCTGACAATGCTTCATCAAATAAAAAATGAAGATGAGAGTAAATACTAGTTAAAAATTAATAATAATGGCTGACAATGTCTATCTAATAAAAAGTCTGTACAACATCAGCAGAGTCCATAATAATATTTAATTACATTGTTTCAATGATACATGCGAATATGAAATGAAATGAAAGCATATATTTTTAAAATTTAATAAGAAATTAATAATAAAAATCCTTATCAATGATAAACTAACATAAAATACTCCATGACATGTACACTTTTTATTATTTGATAAATTCCTCACATCGGAGCATCGGGTTTGAAATGTATAGTTATTCAAAGCGGAATTGGTCTTAAGTACATTTTGTCTCGAACAGAAACGTTAGTAATCATAATAAAATGCTGCTACAGTTAGTGTTGGTTGTGTAGAAGAGGGTGTGTGCATCAATGATAAAAAAAAAAAAAATTCTAAAAGAAAGACAACTCGATAACTATCTGCAAATAATTAGATAAACTTGAAAATTCGCTTTTCCTCTGAGGATATTTTTGTATCGATCCGTCAAAGTGCGTCCAACTTTGCCTTTTGCGAGAAATATGTTTGTAGACAGTACTTTTAACGACAAACAATAAAAAAAACTCCCACGAAACAAAAGAACGACTTATTTACTTTAAAAATCCTCCGCCACCATTTTTGTTTTTGTTAACTTTATATTTAATTCAATTTTTTTTTTTTTTACCTCTGAGTTTCGTTCATGATATAAAGCTACTAATTACAAGGGAAACTGTGACTTAAAAAGAAATTGTAAATATGTATATATATCTGTATGTATGTCTGAAAACACGCACACACACACATACATATATATATATATATATATATATATATATATATATATATATATATATATATATATATATATATATATATATATATATATACTTGGGCTTTTTCCTGGATTTTCAACTTTTATTCAAAGCCTATTTTTAGAAAAATGTTATTTTTGTTTACGCGAATTTTTTCTTTTCTTTATTTCTTTGTTTTGGTTCATTAGTGATGGGCCTGTGGTTTTTTTCCCTTTCACTCTTCTTCTTCAGTTTCTTCTTCTTCTTCTTCTTCTTCTTCTTCTTCTTCTTCTTCTTCTTCTTCTTCTTCTTCTTTTCAACGTTACCTTCTTTTATGCCTTCTGCGTCGTCATCATTGCTACGGGTTCCTTCTTTTTCTTTTTTCTTTTTTCATTTTCTTCTCAATTTTCTTCATTTTTCTTTGTTGTCATTCTTTTCTTTCAATGTCCTTTAAATTTTCTCCGTCCCTCCATTGCATTTTTTTTCTTTAATTGCTGTCCTCATGGCCCCACCCACTTTCTAATCTGTTCCCCCCACCCCCATTTCTTTTTCATAACTCTTTTCCATATACTCTATTTGCCCCTTCTTTTTGTTTTATTTTGTTCTTTCTTTCCTTCCTTCTTTTTTCTCGTTCTTTTCTTCTTTCTTCTTTTTTCTTTTTCTCTTTCTTCTTTTTTCTTTTTCTCTTTCTTTTCCTCCTTCTTCTTTTTTCTACAGGCTTTCCTTCGTTTTCTTTTTCTCTTTCTCTTTCTCTTCTTTTTTCTACATGCTTTACTTCTTTTTTCTCTTTCTTTTTCTCTTTCTTCTTTTTTTCTACATGCTTTCCTTCTTTTTTCTCTTTCTTTTACTCTTTCTTCTTTTTTCTTTTTCTCTTTCTTTTCCTCTTTCTACTTTTTTCTACAGGCTTTCCTTCGTTTTCTTTTTCTCTTTCTCTTCTTTTTTCTACATGCTTTACTTCTTTTTTCACTTTCTTTTTCTCTTATTCTTTTTTTCTACATGCTTTCCTTCTTTTTTCTCTTTCTTTTACTGTTTCTTCTTTTTCTACATGTTTTCTTCCGTTTTCTTTTTTCTCTTTCTTTTTCTCTTCTTTTTTCTACATGCTTTACTTCTTTTTTCTCTTTCTTTTCCTCTTTCTTCTTTTTTCTTTTTCTCTTTCTTTTCCTCTTTCTTCTTTTTTCTACAGGCTTTACTTCTTTTTTCACTTTCTTTTTCTCTTATTCTTTTTTTCTACATGCTTTCCTTCTTTTTTCTCTTTCTTTTACTGTTTCTTCTTTTTCTACATGTTTTCTTCCGTTTTCTTTTTTCTCTTTCTTTTTCTCTTCTTTTTTCTACATGCTTTACTTCTTTTTCTCTCTTTCTTTTACTTTCTTCTTTTTCTCTTTGCTTTCCTTCTTTTTTCTTTTTGTCTTTCTTTTTCTCTTTCTTCTTTTTTCTACATGCTTTACTTCTTTTTCTCTTTTTTTCTACATGCTTTCTTTCTTTTTCTTTTCTTTTTCTTTTCCTTTCTTTTTTTTTACATGCTTTCCTTTTTTTCACAGTTTATTCTAGATTTTTTTCTTTTTTATCCTTTTCTTCTTCTATTTTCTTCTTCTTAGACTTACCTTTTATTTCCTCCATCTGCTTTATCTTATCTTTTCTTTTTCTCCTGTGCTTTTTAAATTTAACTTCCTTTATATTTTCTTCTACTCCTCCTCCTTCTTTTCTACTCTACCATATTTTATATCTTCTTCTTCCTCTTCTTCGTCTCCCCGCTCCTCTTCGTCTTCTTCTCTAAATTTATGATAAATTACATTTATTCTTTTTCGCCCTTCAATTACGTTTTGGTCTTTGCATTTTTTTTTATTTTTATTTATTTATTTTTTTTTTTTGTCAAGGGAAAATTATCCCCCCTTTCAAACGCCAGAGGGCGCTACATTGATTAAGTTTAATTTTAAAGTCTTCCGCCGTTAAAATGGCTATTCTATGTCAGTCTGACGCATGCGCAAGACCTGGGGCTACAACGCGGAGACTGTACGCGAATGCATCTTTAAAGGTGTACAAGCACTTACGAAAGAAAGTGGAAACGTGAATATGCGGCAAAACGAAACAGAAAGAGAGAGAGAGAGAGAGAAAGAAGAAACAAAAAGACATGCCTTTCTTTAACTTCAAATGAATGTTATATATATATATATATATATATATATATATATATGATAAAAATTAGTAAACAAATACCACCATGATAAATGCAAATATATGCAATGCCTGATAGAGTAACATACTTTAAAAAAAAAGCAATAGTTTCAAGCAGGGGTCGGCAACCTACGGCAAGCGAGCCGCACATGCCCCACCAAGGAATTTCCAATGGCACGCAGCCGTAAATGACAAGTCCAAACCAATAGCTAAGAAGATATTTAGCTGTTTCAATCTTAATATATACTAAAGTATATATACTATATATTACTATATAAAATATATTGTAGAACAGGTATATTGACCTTGACTTGTATAAAAATACGTAAGCTGTTGGCACACAGAAATAAAACAGTAAGTCGGCACACAGCAAAAGCTTGCTGACCCCTGGTTTAAACTAAATAAATAAGATAATGAACCACTGCAAAAAATCAAACTAAAATAAAGAAAATAAAGAAAAAAACAAAATAAATTAACAATTTACGAATGCACGCACAAACGCAAATAATAATACTAATAAACGACTAATTAACTAATCATTAAGAAATAATGAGTAAAAAGTGAACAATATAAAATAGCTACAAATAATTGCATTCGGATCCACCCCCATTTCTACTCAATAGCCTCTAGAATAATTTAAAACATAACCGTTAAAAATAACCGTCAGGATAAGACAATAGACCTTGCTACTCATAATGCACCACTGACATCATATATAAATAGTCGAGCCAAAATACATGTTCTGTAAATTGCATTTAAGCATGAAACAGATTGTAAATTATTGAGTATTATATATATATATATATATATATATATATATATATATATATATATATATATATATATATATTAGTATTAATAATAATTCAATGACATAAAATTACTAGAATTTAACGCAATTTAAGAACAACAGAATATTCGTAAAGAAAGAGTTTAATGTGTAATAAGTGTGACAAGCGAAAATTAATTGTTAAATGATGAAGCTGCTTGTCTTTTAGTTGCCAAATTAATTGCTATTAATAAATGTAAACAAAATTTGTTTGAAAATGATAAACATGGAATAAAATTAATAACAATAGATAAATCACTTAAACATTTAGTAATCGACGATACAAGTTTCATTTAGGACCATTGACAAGCTTTTTATTTCATTTTTCTTCTGTTCGTACAAATGTTTTCTTATTTGGATATAAAGTGTTTAAAAACTGTCCGAATGTTCTATATCGACTGTTTTCGCCTATTCTATTGGTTTTGATAATTCCTAATAGAATAGCTGGTCAGTACTTTCTCAGTTCACCAAATTACTCAGTCAGTTAAGTGCCATCACGTAATACGCGTTTAGGAGATTATGGCTCTTTCGAGGCAAAAGATTGGGGCGGGGGGGTTGTCTTGCTTTCTAGCAAGCATCAAGACATCGAACTCTCTGCTTTCGAACAGATAGGAACCCAGACGAGGCTATAACGAAGGGCAGTGACTCGTCTGGGGAGAGTGACAAACTCGACCCCGTTTATGCGGGATCTACAGGGAAGTTTTGCCAGGAGCCAACGGGCTAGGATTGCCCCACATAAAAATCGGACTTGTGCCACATTCTGCCACGTGGGGAGGTCGGTTAAATACTGACTAGGCAGAAAATTTTTTCACCCTAGTCTTCCGTTTCTTTCTGTACTAGGCTGGTTGCCAACCAAAGCTATAGGGCCCAGTCCGTCCTGTTATTCAACCTATACCTGGGGTGGGTAAGAAGGTTGGGTCAGAAGGCATAAAAAGTGAATGTAATGAACCAGACTGGAATTCGAACTCAGTTTTTCGACCCAAATTCTTACAACGCTGACCACTGCATCATCTCACAAATCCTGCAAACTTTATCCCAATATTCATCGCGTCCTGAGTATGACGATAAACTATATCTGTGCCCTGGGTTAGACGATAAACTACATTCACGTACTGAGTAAGACGATAAACTACATCCGCGTCCAGGGTATGACAATAAACTACATCCGTGTTCCGGGTACGACGATAAACTATATTCGCGTCCTGGGTATGACGATAAACTACATCCGTGTCCTGGGTAAGACGATAAACTACATCCGTGTCCTGGGTATGACGATAAACTACATCCGTGTCCTGGGTAAGACGATAAACTACATCCGTGTCCTGAGTAAGATGATAAACTATATCCGTGTCCTGGTTAAGACGATAAACTATATTCATGTCCTGGGTAAGACGATAAACTACTTCCAACAGCAAAGCTTCTGATCATGAGGTTTTGAGGAGTGTGGAATGACCTCTGAATTGCTGGTGGTCCCAAGTTCACCCTGGCCTGAGTGGGGAGCACCTATTAAGGTCCCAGCTATGGGCAAATAGTTAACCCCCAAACTTGAGTCAAAGTACTATGAAACTGTAAAAATAGGTTTTAATACAAGCAATACATTTTTTGTAAAATATTATTACCAGTAATACATTATTATCAGCAATACATTCTTGGAAAAAATATTTCCAGAAATATATTTTGGGAAAAAATATTTCCAGAAATACATTTTGGGAAAAAATATTACCAGAAATACATTTTGGGAAAAATGTTGCCGGCAACACTTTTTTGGAAAAATTACCAGCAATACATTTTTGAAAAAAGATATTACCAACAATATATTTAAAAAAAAAATATTACCAGTAATAAAAATCTTGTCGGCATTAAATAGCCAATTGAGGTTGATATGCCGTAAAACAAAAACCAATATTTATCCTGTCTGAGACAAAAATGTAGGATAATGCTGAAGAAGAGGAAAAGACCCTAACTTGAACCCCGCAAGGGGCATTCAGCAACTAATCAAAATTTCATGTTCTTTCTACTATAGCAACCCGAATACCTTCATACAACAATCACTAAAACAATACAAATTGTCAATAAAATTCTAATTAATAAGCCATATTTATCTGAATACCAGCTGCTCTAAGTTTGGATATGCGGGTGTTGTAATGAATATCGACTCGGATTTTGAATTTGGGGAGCTGAGTTTCAATTCAAGTCAGGTTCGTCATATTCACTTACGCGCATATACCCTTGGGAAAGTTACGAATCTACCTCTTCTCCACCAGCAATGGGTTAATTCGTAGGACGTGTATCAATGAGGCATTCATTATTAGGTCCAAAACTTCTTACAATCCAAAATTTCAACTATCGGCATCTTCTATTAGTTTGCCCCAATCCTGAAGATTAACACACCTTGAAACCTTAACACCCCAGGCAATGCTCTGTATACAACACTAGATGGGTGTAGTGTACCCGCTCGATGATGATGATGATGATGATGATGATGAGTAGTAGTAGTAGTAGTAGTAGTAGTAGTAGTAGTAGAAGAAGAAGAAGAAGAAGAAGAAGAAGAAGAAGAAGAAGAAGAAAAAGAAGATCAATTGGAGGGGGTAAAAAAAAAACAATTATTTATAGTAAAAAAAAGGTCCCGTCATTTGAAATTAAAGACCTGCAAACTTTTTAATATTTGCATAAAATATACAAATTACAGTATGGTATATTGAAAGGATATCATGTTTATTTAGAAAACTAAATTAAAAAACGTCTGTTAGTATCAGAATCCCTTAAAAACTAATCGTGGTAGAATTAGTAGTTCACAACTCGAAAGACAGTGCCAGATTTAATCAATACAATAAACCTACCAACATTTCCCCGCCTACACACCTTAAAATCAACACGTACATTTTTTTTTTTTTTTTTATGAATATTTTGCTTCCACCGGCTTCCTTGATTTAAAAACGCTGGTATTGGTAAAGCTTACTTGCATGCGCGCGCACAACTTCCGTTATTATGGCATCCGGTAGATACACGCTTAAGCGTGCTCGCATTTTTTTTAACCGGTTTCAAGGTAAGTTTGTACCACTGTTATTGTCATCAAATTGAATGTAGCCAACACAGTTTCTTTAATGGTAATCTATACCATGCCATTATATGGGCGCAAATAATGCTTATATCAGAATTTCCCTCACTTGTTATAATGTCAGGTTTATAAGGGACAACTTTAATTAATCAGTCCGCTCTTAAAAGCCAAACGAATTTACTGGGGGATAATTTTTGTAGATTAGCATTCATTGGCCTTTCATCCCCACCCCCATGACATTTTTCAGAACCGAAAAACATTGCATACTCGTGTATAATATAACCTCTGTCTTTTGATTCTAATTAATTTTAACTTTTTTAGAAAAGAATTACCTGTGTATAATGCAAATGGTCACCGAAAAATGAATGAATTTTAACCTCTTTAAAAAAATTACTTATTTATAGAGCGACAACCTATTTTTTTTTTTTTTTTTTTTTTTTTTGCTTAAAAAAAAAACTTATAAAAATTCGTACTATACTTGAGTATACACTGTAAGTACACATGCTTTTTATTTTTTTATTAAGAAGATAGAAGCTAACATCGGAAACTAGACTTAAATATTCATAATAAAAGCAAACTTGAATATCTTGTAAACAAACGGCAAAATCTGTCTGTCCGTGTGTCTGAAATCCATCGGTCTACTCTGCATAGAAATATTCCTTTTTGGAATCAGGTTGATCCCGGGATTGCAAATCTTCCCTTCACCTGATGCTTGAATATCTAACACTAAGGTTTGTTTGTGGATGAAGAGGGAACATATAAGAATTTTAAAATACAGTGTAACCCGGATATAAGAGAGATTTTCTCTGGTCCCAAATTAGAGCCTGTGTTAATGTATATATATAATAGACCAAACCCGGATATAAGAGACTTCTCAGGTCCCGACAACTCTCTTATATCCGGGTTACACTGTAACTGAAAAAAAAATTAGTGACTTTTAAAAGGTTTTAATTTATATTGATTTTAAAGTAACACAAAAACTTTGAATATAAAAATTTTTGTTCGAAAATTCAGTTTAAAATATCTCAAATTTTGAATTGAGGAAATCAATTTTATTTCTTCAAAATACCAAGGAATCGGTGTTAAAGAGAGGTTTCGTGACGTGAGGTTTTGAATTTCCATGTAGTTTGTGATTTGAAGAACTCTCATTTTTTTGGCTAATTGGAATTTCATACCAAATTTGACTTTTGGCCAGAATTAGTCTTAGTACCCCGGATCGGATTTAAAGTGAGGTCTTGAAGTTCCATGAAGTGAATTGACGAATTCAAAATTATTACTTCAAAATTATCATGACGATTTTCTAAGTAGGGTTAGAAGTCTCTTTTAGTTTTGGGCCGGAAGACCAATTAGCCGTCCGCAGAGCCTTGTTTAAAAATCCGCACAGGGTGAGGCTTTTAAGCTAGTTTATAATAAAAGCAGACTTGAATATTTATAAGCACTTCTTCAAAAGTTTTATAAAGGCTTTCGTAAAGAAATTGTAATAATCGGTGGTATTTAGTTTGTCTACTACAAAAAATGAGGGGAGCGAGATATTTTTTTTAAGATTTAGAAGTCATTAAACCTTCCTTTACCTATAATACTAATCATTAAAATCAAAACGCACTTCCTGAAATGATAAATCTGTATTTTTCGATTATGAAAAATTGTAGAAAATCCACAGTGCGCTAATCACCAAAATTGCCCAAAATTCTGTTGTTTTTTATTTTTGGATTAGGATGAAAACAGTCGCTATAACTTTTTTTGTCATACATCTTGATATATAAAATTAGATGTCGTTATCTCACACACACACACACACACACACACACACACACATTATATTATATATATATTATATATGTATATATTATATATATATTATATATATATTACGTATATTATATATATATATATTACGTATATTATATATATATATATTACGTATATTATATATATGTATATTATGTATATTATATATATGTATATTATGTATATTATATATATGTATATTATGTATATTATATATATTATATATATGTATATTATGTATATTATATATATTATATATATGTATATTATGTATATTATATATATTATATATATTATATATATGTATATTATGTATATTATATTATATATATGTATATTATGTATATTATGTATATTATATATATTATGTATATTATATATATGTATATTATATATATATATGTATATTATATATATATGTATATTATATATATATATGTATATATATATATGTATATTATATATATATATGTATATTATGTATATTATGTATATTATATATATTATGTATATTATATATATGTATATTATATATATATATGTATATTATGTATATTATGTATATTATATATATTATGTATATTATATATATGTATATTATATATATATATGTATATTATGTATATTATGTATATTATATATATTATGTATATTATATATATGTATATTATATATATATATGTATATTATATATATATATGTATATTATGTATATGTATATTATATATATGTATATTATATGTATATTATGTATATGTATATTATATATATGTATATTATATATATATATGTATATTATGTATATGTATATTATATATATGTATATTATATATATATATGTATATTATGTATATTATGTATATGTATATTATATATATGTATATTATGTATATTATATATATGTATATTATGTATATTATATATATGTATATTATGTATATTATATATATGTATATTATGTATATTATATATATGTATATTATATATATGTATATTATATATATGTATATTATGTATATTATATATATGTATATTATATATATGTATATTATGTATATGTATATTATGTATATTATTTATATGTATATTATGTATATATTAATTATATGTATATTATGTATATATATTATATATATGCATATTATGTATATATATTATATATATGTATATTATGTATATATATTATATATATGTATATTATGTATATATATTATATATATGTATATTATGTATATATATTATATATATGTATATTATGTATATATATTATATATATGTATATTATGTATATATATTATATATATGTATATTATGTATATATATTATATATATGTATATTATGTATATATATTATATATATGTATATTATGTATATATATTATATATATGTATATTATGTATATATATTATATATATGTATATTATGTATGTATATTATATATATGTATATTATATATATATTATATATATGTATATTATGTATGTATATTATATATATGTATATTATGTATATATTATATATATGTATATTATATATATATTATATATATGTATATTATGTATGTATATTATATATATGTATATTATGTATATATTATATATATGTATATTATATATATATTATATATATGTATATTATATATATATTATATATATGTATATTATATATATATTATATATATGTATATTATATATATATTATATATATGTATATTATGTGTATATTATATATATGTATATTATGTGTATATTATATATATATATATATTATGTATATTATGTATATTATGTATATTATATATATATATGTATATTATGTATATTATATATATATGTATATTATGTATATATATGTATATTATGTATATATATGTATATTATGTATATATGTATATTATATATATATGTATATTATATATATATGTATATTATGTATATTGTATATATATGTATGTCATTTCTGTAGTTCACTGCTACCAGCGAGCAGATTTTTTTTTCCCCTGATGACTGGCATGTTGGCCGAAACTAGTCGAGCAATCTAAATGAAATAATAAAAATGAAAGAATATTAATATACAACCCAGTGTGTCTGAAGGTTTTCATTTTTTTTATTGTTCAATATATATATATATATATATATATATATATATATATATATATATGGGCGGGGGGGGCTTCATCACAATAGGTAGGGCGGTGTTGGTACGATAGGCAACAATAAACTATAAAACTCAAAATTGATGGCTGCTTTTAAGAATTTCATTAATATTTAACCTTACCTTTTAAAAGTTCAATCCTTCTCCTGCCAATTTGATGTACGTAGGTACTTACTTTCCCTTCAAACAAATATTTTTATTTCATTGGGTGACTTTTGCTGGATTTCGCAATTACGATTATTCCCAAATTTATTTCCAAGTTATAAAAATTGTGATCGTACAAAAACATTCGTTGCAAAAAAAAAGGGGGTTGAAAACACGCGAAAAATTGCCGAAAACAATGGCAGTATTAAAAAATTAGGAATCCAGAATTTCAAGATTGCCGGTTTGGATCCAGTCTGGAATGATTTTAATTTCCTCGCGGAGTCTGCTTGATTCCAAAATGGTATCTGTTGGGCTACGGCCTCTGGGAGTAAAGTTGAGAAAGTGTGACACTCTGACATTCGCATATATATATATATATATATATATATATATATATATATATATATATATATATAATATGAGAGAGAGGAAAGGAAATAATTCTGTACCAATGCTTTTCGTCCCCTGATAGAATTAAGACTTAATGTAAGGATTTTTATTTTGCGCATGTGACAGGGCCCAAAGAGTGTGAGTTCGATACCTGGTTGAGAACTTGGAGAGGAAAATTAACAGGAGATAACTGAAGAAGGCCGAAGTGTACAACGGCCGAAACGTTGTAATAAATATGGCAACAAAGACGAGTACAATAGTCCGAATAATGTAAATAAAGCTTTAATATTATTATTTTGAAAAATTAAATACTTTTTACTTCTATAAGTACATGTCGCAACCTTCAGTACTCCGTGGTCGTCTACTGCGAGGCTCATCATGGAGAGACAAATCTCCCGACTTGAATTTTCGAAACCAACGCCTTGCAGAACGTTCATCCACAGCACTATCCCCAAACGCTTGACATATGCGGCGACTTGACGCATTTATCCACTGTGCCATGTGTCCTGGAGAACTTGGAGAGGGGAATTAATAGGATATAACTGATAACTTACATCCATTAGACATGCCACGTGGAACTAGAACAGTCTACCCCAGTGAGCGAAATAAAGGGTTCAGTTCGACATTTCAATCACTTGTAGAAGGCCGGACCGTACAACGGCCGAAACTTTGTAATAAATATGGCAGCAATGATTCGGACAATAGTCCGAATAATATAAATAGTGTACATAATACCTCATCTCCAGAAATATAAACAGATTATTAAAGCTAACTGTAAGTCCATGTAAATTATGGAGGACGCTAACTGATGTAATTTAATGACCTAATAAATGACTGAATAAATGTTTTTTTTTTATTATTATCATTATTGATTGATTTGCTTTCTACAGCTCATCAGCCTCCTCCCCCGAAGCCCATTCAAAGCTAAGAAGTAATTTTAGATTGTAATAATTTTATATATATATTTAGATAATAGTGGTTTTAGTGATAGAAGCCTTATAATTAACACATAGCTGAGGGAGGGGGGAGATTGATTCATAACTTTCCCAATGGTATTTGTGCGTAAGTGAACGTAATGAACCAAACTTGAATTGGAACTCTCCTCTTTGATTAAAAATTCCGAAGAATTATCCATTTAACCACACGCACATCAAAGCTTATAGCACCTGATATTCCGAAGGGTTTCCCCCCCACTCCCACCATCTAGCTCGTAATAGCACCTGGTATTCCGAAGGGTTCCCCCCCACCATCTAGCTCGTAATAGCACCTGGTATTCCGAAGGGTTTCCCCCCACCATCTAGCTCGTAATAGCACCTGGTATTCCGAAGGGTTCCCGCCCTCTATGTAGTGACCAGGCTTGAAGGTGTCTCGACGTGGTGTAATGGCTAGCAAGTCTCGCTAGATCCATTACGATTGAGTAGTCAGTTCGAGTGTTCCATACATTCGGCCTTGTGCCACATATAAGCTACGCTTAGTAAATCCCTTCTGACTATGCTCAGCGTTGCTTAACTTATACGGGAACCGGTGTTTCAACTTGATGTTTCAACGTTTTTACTTTTTTTTTTTTAACAAGCTGGCGAGTTAATTTAAGTAAAATGACACACACACACACATGTTATATATATATATATATATATATATATATATATATATAATATGTGTGTGTTTTGATGCCAATTCTTTGGTCGTCTTACTTTTCTTAAGAAATTGCACTTAGGACAGTGCGTACTGTTAAAAACTTTGCTAGTTTCTTGCTAGGACTAAAAAAAAAAGTCAAAATCCCCCTGCAATAAATGATCGCTAAAACGAAGACGAACTTCAACAGTAAAATTTTTTTTTTCCGCCATTTTTATCCACACTCCTATCTGGCTCCAAGGTAGTCATTAAGCTGCAGAAACGAATTCTATCCACCCTCGCTGCCTCGTTCAGATGACAAAATGTCGGTCCTGATCGTCTGGCCTTGATGAAGTGAAAGGAGACCGTGAAGAATTCATGCAACAAGCGGCAAAAACCGAAAAAAGAAAAATAAGATTGAGAAATAATATGAAAACTCTTTGGGCAGAAACGAAAAAGAAAAATGTTCTTAGTGTGTAAAAATGGGTTCTTCGCCGTGGGCTAATGGCTTCATGAGCTATGCTTAACAAATATAGAATGTAGAATTTGTCTAATTTTCTAACTTTCAACAAACTCTTTAAAAAAAAAAAAAGAAAAAAGTTAGGCGCATTTATGAAGCTTCTGTAAGCAACTTGTGCACTCGCCTTGTACCAAACTAAGCGAAAATTTAACTGAAATCTGAAGAATATAGATAAGTGGACAGTTTTTCTTTTAAATCGATTCTGACGAGAAGAATTGTTCGACATGAGATAGTAAACTAGCTTTCCAAGTAGCAGGTCATGTTCTAGAAACGAGTCGTTTCTACCGAAACTTAGCCCTCCAAGATTTTTTTGTAGTGGGGGTGGGTGGGTGTTTAACCTTCGTCCCTTAAAAAAGACAAAAAAACTGTGTGTCAAAAGGAAATTTATTTCCTTGACACCGCTATTACTGTATACACTTTTGACTCCCTCGGCAACGTTTATTTACAAGATTATATAAAATATCGACTAAAGTTGGGTAGATTATTCTTAATCCCTTGTCCATACTAGATATGTTAGGTTTTATTTTACTATGACACCCTTCTCAGCCTGGCTATTACTTGGTGCTCATTACTGACCAACATGGGTGGAATTGATCATGCGTACGCATACATACATACATTAGCATATGTCCGCAAATCCTTCGTTTTTGAGTTATTAATGAAAGTTTACGGTAGATGGTGCTGTGTTATCATATAGATTGAGTTACATTTGTCATTCATGTATTGAACGGTTAGCCGAAATTTTTGATAAGTATTTTAGGATTGTATCTTGAAGTGTTCATTTAACTGCGTCTACTGTAAATGGAAGAATTTCTGGGATTATCTTTATATAGACATTTGTCTTTGATTTTTGTCGGAGAAAAATTATTTTTGATAAACCTTTGTGTGTGCGTATATATAGATAGAGATCGATATCTCTCAACCAAAGTTGTCCATGGTAGATATCTTGGGTTTTATTTTACTATGACATCCGTCTCAGCCTGGCTATTATTTGCTCTTGGCGTTGTCAACTGGCCAATGACCGTGAAGTATGTATATATATATATATATATATATATATAATCCATCTCCACACTGGAATCATCAGCCAACAGAATGGATTTGCCCGGGTAACTGTGTAGAATCTTCCAGGCTGTTATATAAACCACCTACCAATTTTCCCCCGCTGACTTTCTTCGGCAATTAGTTGGAGATTCGTCTCCAGCTAAGCTAGTCGAGTTCTCTGCTTTCAGGCGGAGAGGAACCCAGATAAGACTATACCGAGGGGCCGTCTCCGGCCCCGTTTTTTTTTTTTTTTTTTTTTTACGGGGAATTTTTGCCCGAGCCTCAGATACCCACGTTAAATTCGGCCTTATGTCACATCTGACCGGGTAATATCCTGTCGTAGCCAGACTCAACTTCTATTACAGTCGAGTATTGTCTTTCGGTCTCTCTCTCTCTCTCTCTCTCTCTCTCTCTCTATATATATATATATATATATATATATATATATATATGTATATATATATATATCTCGTATATAATTAGGTTGGTGCAAAAATAATGACGTAATAATGTCGTTTTTTGACGTATCTTTTTTAACGTCAAAAAAAGACATTATTACGTCATTATTTTTGCACCAACCTTATATATATATATATATATATATATATATGTGTGTGTGTGTGAATAATCCAAGTAAATCCTAATAATATAAAATATTAAAACTGATCCACAAAAAGAGCTGAATGTATTTATTATAACAGAGCATATAAATTACATAGATTTTCTTTTTTCGTTTTTCTCTCTACTTTTTCCTTCTTTTATCTTTAAATGTTTAAATTTTTAAGCTCTTATTTCTTCATATCTCTGAGTTGACAAAGAAGTCTTGTGGGTCGAAATAGCTATTCAAATGAGGTAACTTTGGATTTTATTCAGATTTAATATAACCTTAATATAATATTGGGGTGTAAATACATAATGTAGAGTGTATGTAGGGGGCTGTTTTTAAAAATAAAAAAGAGGCGAGTTTAAATTTTAAAAGAGGAACGCCGGGTAACTCGTTAAGTAATATTAGACGTTAAAATGGGTAAGGGAGGTAATCAATGTGTAACCGAATGTCATGTGATATTTGGATAAAATATTTATCCAGAATTAAAATATTTTAAGAGAGATTTCTTTCCTGTGATTACAAGCGAACATTAGTTCATTTCGTTTATTTATATTTTTGAGGACGAATCTTTCTTTTTTTTTTTTTTTTTTTTTTTTTACAGCAAACGCAGGTTGCATCGGTCGGCGCGACCGGAAAAGTATGTTTTGGCAATTAAATTCCAATTTACTACCGCTGTATATATAGCCATCTGTTTTAATATTACAGTAAAATTTTGAGTGCCGTGATATTGCGTAATGTTAAGTCATTTTATGATGATAATATCTTGTTTTCCAGTTGTTGGCTGTGGAACCGGAATAAAATTTTGTCTCGCCATTGTTTAATACTAGCCTTGTATATGACACTATTATACATAAATTTATGGTTCATCCGACAGTTAATGCCTTTTCGACAATTTACACTTTTTTCTGTGTTAATATTGCTATTGGGTTGCTTAAGTATTTGTTTAAAGTTACGTTATTATGCTGTGCTATATATATATCGAGGTTTCTAGTGCAGCTGTAACTAATCTTAATATTGTTCTTATTGAAAATTGAGTAAAGAATTATGGCTGAAATGTTTTTAGATTAAATTTAGGAAAATCCTACCGATGTTGGTTTTGACGTTAATGTTAAAAGGTGGATTGATTATTCGTATTCGTCCTAATGCTTGTAATGTATTCTCGTTTTAGTTTGTGTTTACTTTTATTTAGTGCATCTAAATATTTAGTTTTATATTTGTCAAAAATAATTTTGTTTCTAAAGTTAGTTGAGTGACTGGGTTGTACAGATATTGTTAGTTATTTAGAATTCCAGGTTTCTTAATGTATATATGGTTATAAATCTCTTTAGTATAAAGCATGTGCACTCTTCTGGATAGGTCGAAAGTAGTGTCCAGAAAAATGATCACCTTGGCGTTGGGGTTAGTGGTGATATTAAATCCGAAATCCTTGAAGAATTTGAAGAGTTGTTTCCTAAAACGGTCAGTTGTGATTGGCGTTACGTAATAACTCCGTCATCTCTGTACAGACAAGTGTCCCCACTATCGAAAGTGTCCCTAAGTCTTCACAGTAGCAGAATGCCAGCTCGTTGACAAGCTTCTGCGGAGTTTAACGCTTCCATCGCCATAGAGAAATTGGGATTTGTCTTTTTTGGTCCACATAGAACCATCGTGATATAAAATGGATTCCTCCTATGCTTGCTTAATGATATTGTTATCTTGGTCGGTGATGGGGGCTATAATTCTTGGTCCGGGTTATAACAGCCTTTAACAAATCGTCAGTGATTGACGGGTAGAAGGCGATGTCGAATAATTCTTAGCTCTGTCTAAACACATTGAGCACTGTTTTGTTTACACCTTTATTAAATTGAGAAAAATGTATATATATTCGCTTACCTCTGTATGCAAGCTAACACGCGTATATACGTTTGTTAATATCTAGTTATTTAATTTATCCACACACACACACACATATATATATATATATATATATATATGAGGGTCAAAGAACTGAGTTCCTAGGAACCGACAGCCAGACACCAGCAAATATGATTTGATTATAGTGGTGAAGGCTTTGTGCAGAACCAACTACACTGTATGTATGTATGTATTATATACAGTGTAACTCGAATATAAGAGAGTTGTCGGGACCGGAGAAGAAGTCTCTTATATCCGGGTTTGGTCTATTTTGTTTACATTAACACAGGCTCTAATTTGGGACCAGAGAAAATCTCTCTTATATCCGGGTTACAGTATGTATGTATATATATATATATATATATATATATATATATAAGAACCTTGAATAAGTTCTCGCTGTTTTCCAACATATCGCCTTCCTAGAACTGCGTGCGTATAGTTTCAATTGGAAGTACTAAAAATCTGACGTCTCATCACCAATCAATACTATAAAACTGACATTTAATATTTAATTAGGTAAACTTTTAATTGCTTTTATTAATAAAATATATCAAGGATAGCATTATCTTATGAAAACTTTTTTCGTTGAATAATGAATTTTTGCAAGAATTGTTTTCATCTTTTGAAAATTTTACTTAAGTTATTAAGTTTAAATTTTTTTTTTTTTTTTTTTTTAAATTCAGCATTAATTTCTCCCATTTTATATTAAGTGAAACTATATTTACTAATCATAAATGGCAAGGATTTATACCAATGATCGAACACCAAGATTTTAAAAATAATTTTTTAATTTTTTTTTTTTTTTTTTTTTTTATGTATATAAACATGCCCATTTTTTTTTATTGGGTGGTCTACCATACACGACCTCATCAGAAAATATGAGCGATGACAATTGTGACATTCCTAAAATTAGTTTATGGAGAATAATTTCCAACATTTTTAAGATTACTGATTAATTAAAATTATTAGGTTGGTGCAAAAAAAATGTCGTTTTCTCACATAGTAACATATGTGAGAAAACGACATTGTTTTTGCACCAACCTAATATCTAAAAAAGAACTTCCGACATTTTCTTAAATTATGTTTTACATATAGTCTCCATATAAAACAACAATCTGTCATCCCCTCGACAAAGACGTAAACATGGTTAGTGTCGATTAAAGACACTGCTACTGTTTGCTTAAATAATTAATTTCTGAGGTATTTTAAACTTAAAGTAAATAAGTTCTTTCAGATGAATTATATTATAAATCGGCTAATATTCCTCAAATAAAGTTTCAGAAATGTATATTTTATTTTTGGAAGATGTTTTTAATACAGAGAATATATTGCGATAAAAATAGGTTTAAAAAAAGGACGCTAATCAGCTAATTAAAAAAAAACACACACAGATTCTAATCTTATTTTGCTTACTGGAAAATAGTAAATTTAATCCTTTAGCTTTCAATTAACGTTAAAATGAAAGATTCAACAAAGCTTTTTAATTTATAACAATTTAATTTAAAACATGGGTATCGAAAATTAGTTGTGTAAACTATTAAGAAAGTATCTTGTTTATATATAGATGTTGATAGGTGTGTATCCCATGAAAAGCGATACATTATACACATATTTTTGGACATTTTCACTTACTCTTTCCTTTTGTGGTGATCACTTACATGTGCCACACCTCCGCTTTCTTTAATGTCATTGGTTCATAAATATATGATACTTATTATATGACAATTTTGCCATCGCACGAAATTTGAATTTTTCTCAAAAATCACGGATTGGTCCATTTCCTGACCAATCACGTATTTTAGTAGTCTTTTTATATTTTTAGCGCCAAGTTCACTGGAGCCTATTAGTAGATATATAAACCCTCTCACTGTTAGCCAACAGCAGTTCAATTCTTGGAGAATACGGCACCGCGCATATTCTTGTGACATTTTAATTCTTAATTATTACTCATTCGAGTAATCATACTAATTCCTATTGATATCACTCATGAACATTACATCTTTCTACACTGGTAACACATTGGAATTATTCTTAATTTAGCTAAGACATCAATTGAACTTTGTAGTTAAATAACATGCAATATTGTACTCAACGTTAATTAGCTAAACTTACCCTTTTTATTACGGAAAAATGGAAGCAACTTTCTTTATACTTATTGTTGAAATATGTATACCATTGTTAATACAATATTTTATTAATGTTCACTGAGCTTGATTATTTTTCTCTCGTGTTTATTGTACATGATTCATGTGGGGTGTTGTTTACAAGAACACAGCTTTCCTTCTTGATTATATTCACGGTGACCCTAGCCAACAATTCTTACAGCACCTCTACACTTTCATTGGGTGGGTAATATGAAATAGGAATCTGTTGCCTTACCAGAAACGTTAAGAAAGCTTTTTCATTTTTAAAAATTCATTTTAAACGTCAGGTATTGCGAAATAGTGGAGGCATTTATATATTCTTTTTATTTTTTTATTTTTTAATTTTTATTTATTTATTTATTTTTTTTTTTTTTTTTGAAACCTGTTTTTTTAATCGTTCTTTGCTCACTTCCCTTCACTAAAGTCTTTTCATTCTCTTTCACTCCCAGTAGCGTCTTGCATCTTAACATTATCGCCATGTTCTGTCTTGCTGAAAACTGTTCTTTTATTGTCCTTTCTCCTCACTAAAGTCTTCTCATTCTCTTTCACTCCCAGTAACCCCTTGCGTCTTAGTGGCATTATCATTTTGCTTGGGGTGAAATGATTTAAAAATGCGATATTGGTAAAACACAAATGTCCGTTTGGTTCAAAGTTAACGTATTAGACAAGTTACAAGAATATTATGGTAGTTGGTATTCCGGAAGGAAGTAAATTTCCATCGCTGTTTATTGCGCTAAAAATGTTTAATAAACATTATTGTATCAAAATTTTCTGCTGCAGGTAACGAACCCAAATCCCTGCAACTGATAATCCCAGCGCCTCTTTATCCGGACAATGGACAAGGAACTGCACATCTGGGGACGTACAGGAAGACTAAAAATTCGTCTGGATCATCACATCTTTTAACAGAACTACTGTGTAAGCATGTCTGCAATGTAATTTCTCCCAGACCACGAAATACCCCGCCTTGTGAAAGGTAAGTGTTATTCGTTAAACTTATGTGACATGTGGTTAATTCTAGCATACCTGTTCCTGTAGTCGGGGCCGGTGCACACTACTCTCGTTCTGCAAGCCTGATTGGGGATCCTGAGCAGTGCTTTGGAACTTAATCTATCTTATCAAAACTTTTTTTTCTTTTCTACCTACATTTATATACGTTACAAATTTAACGACGAAAGGATTTAAATATTTTCGCGGATTTTGACGTCATTCTGAGGCCCCATTTTTTTTCTTCTTTTTCGGCCAAATCCGTGAATTTGTTTTATGGTAAGTCCCCGTATTAACCCCCAAATCAAATTAACTCCTTTTTATCTACAATGTTGAATGTGTTAAATTATTCAACCTTTAACAAGAAAAATCTCAAGTTGATGTTAAAATTGCTGCAAAACTTTGCTGATTTAAGATGAAATGATCTATTATGACGTGTCTCTAATTTGTATTTAGATACATTGTATTTATTTTTTCAATGTTGAACGTGAATAATTACTAGAAAACATTGTTGATTTATTTAAGATGAAATGATCTATTATGACGTGTCTCTAATTTGTATTTAGATACATTGTATTTATTTTTCAATGTTGAACGTGAATAATTACTAGAAAACATTGTTGATTTATTTAAGATGAAATGATCTATTATGACGTGTCTCTAATTTGTATTTAGATACATTGTATTTATTTTTCAATGTTGAACGTGAATAATTACTAGAAAACATTGTTGATTTATTTAAGATGAAATGATCTATTATGACGTGTCTCTAATTTGTATTTAGATACATTGTATTTATTTTCAATTTTTATTGTTAAATTGTTCACCTATATTGCATAGGATCCATTTATTGTAAATAATTAGGTTACAATAAAATTTGTACTTTATATGAATAATACCTTATGAAAATTGGGATCTAGTAAAGTAGGGGTGTCTCGTATCGGGGATGGGTAGGGGGTAAGGAACCCTTGCATATGATCCGTTATTATACATAATTTAGTTACAATAAAATTTGTATTTTATATCAATACTACCTTATGAAAATTGAGATGGACTATTTGGAGGGTCCCATATCGAAGATACAGGTGGGACCCACAAGACCCTTACACTGGCCGTGTCTTTATTAATCACTGAACCACATCTACATGCTCCAAATAGTAAAAGTTTAGTAAATAAAATGCAACTGACACAGTTTAATGTTTTTTTTACAGGAATGTACATATTGTATGGTTGCAAAATATATATAAAATGAATACCAACTTATGAAAGTTGAGATTTAGTAGGGTTGGGTGGGGGGCACCCTTGCAACGGTCCTGGCCATGGGGTTTGTCTAAATCAGCTTGTTTGACACACACACACACAAAATGAATATAGCATTGACATTTCATTTTAACAGATACATTTACCAGTCACACAAAAATGTCTTGAAATATTAAAGAGTAAATTTATTCAATAAAATCCCCATTGGCTTCAACCACAACCTCCAGACGACTTCGGAATCTCCTGTAACTCTTCTGGACGGTCTCCTTGTTTAAGTTGGTGAATGCTGCCCTAATCCTTGCCTTCAGTTCATCTTTGGTCTTACAAGGGGTTTAGTCGGTCTCTCGTTTAACTGCACCCCTCGCACATATTAATCAAGGGGTTTGCAGTCTAGGGAGTTAGGTGGCCAGACATAAGTGGTGATGTGGTCGCAAAAATTGTCTAACAGCCATGACTAGGTTCTCCTGCTTGTGTAGCATGGTGCAGAGTCCTGTTGCCAGACAAGGGGTCTTCCAGAAGTCACCCTCTTGAACCAGGGCAGCACTACCTCCTCAAGGCATTTGATGTAGGCTTCTGTGTTGACTGTTGAGTCGAAGGCCTTGTGGGAAGATGGAATGGAGGCATATAGTCGCCATTACTAGTGATCACTCCAAACACCTTCGTAATCACCATTAGACTCGTTCAACTCTTCCCGAATTCTATTCACTGTCCTCAAATTGAGATCCAAACACTTTGAAATGTTCGTATTGGAACTTCCGGCGCGAATGCCAAGAAGCACAGAATGCTGTTTCCAAATTTTTGACGGAGTGAATTGCGTCATGGTGCTCTTTTACTCACAGACGGTGCCCAACTGACCCAAATATAATGTGCAGTCAGCACAATAAAAAATAAACGTAAATGCTCGAAATTAAAAATATAAAAAGGCGACATTTTACATATTGCACCCTGAATAGCAGCCTACAAAACTACCTATTTTGTGACATTTTGATTGTAGTGAATGTTAAGAGGATCATTTGGTTTAGTATATAGTTCAGAATATCCGATTGAAAGGAAAATGGCGTCTATTAGAAAAAAACATCGGCGTCTTTATCATCATTTATTTCCAGTAAATGGCAATTTTATTTTTACTAGAATTTTTTGCAACACGTATTTAATATTTTTGAAGTTGTCGCTAACATTTTTGTCTAGATTTAAAAACTCGTTTCGTTCAATTTCGAAAACCAATCGATGAAATTTCAATAAGCTGATTTTCGAAAAATACTTTGACAAAAAACCTACTTTGCGGTTTAATTTCTTTAATTTAATTTTATAGGATTTTATGGTAAACAATATTTTTTAAGAATTTCCTTTTTAACAGCGAAGAATAAATTCGGAGGATTTCTTACTCATGAGCATGCAACATACAACTGACCATACATAAATAATCCTTTCTGGGGCCAAATTCCAACTTATTGAAGAGTTTGGCCATGTTACTTATTTATAGTTCTCGCAAACGTACGGCGACCTGGAAACTGGATTTTTGTATATAAAAACTTAAAAGATATGCAAAAAACAATATTGCGTTTTTTTTTTGGGGGGGGGGCTTTTTTTAAAATAAGAATTTATTTTAATATTAACTCGTTTTTAAAATAGTGGGAGTATTTTGTATATTAAATAATAAAACTTAATTTTTTTTCCCTCAAAATTAATGAAAATTTATTGTACCTATATACCCTAATAACAACTGTACTTTGTAGTCATCTTATGTGCACTTCTTCGCAAAATTTGTTTTCAGTCGGTCGGTCAATGTATGGCTATTTTAGAGGGTGTGATGGACGGACAAGCCATAGAATTTTATATAGAGATTTATTTTATATTTACTACGATGAGCCCGTACAGCAAGTCAACAATGTGCAAACAGGAATAAACGTTTTCGCAATAGAACAGTTTTTTTCCGGTGACAGTCTATTATTTTAACTACCTTCAATATTCAGCAATGTTTAAAAAAAAAAAAAAAAAATGCTAATTAGAATAGAACCTAAACATTTGAGTGAAATTCACTATTATGCACTAAAATTGCAAAATTGCTTTCTTGGTTTTGATTATATTTGAAATATATGATATGCTAACACTTTTTAGGGGTTCATTTTTATGTATTTAAGTGCCGTACTAGACTGGCAAGTAGGTCTCATAATACTACAGTTGAAATGGTTGCATGTAACCATAAGTTCTATGCTAACTGTTTCTTTCCTTGCATTTCTTGCTTTCCAGTCAAATTTGATCTTGAAAAATTTAAATGCAATGTCAATCATTATCTACTGTCTTCTTGATTACTCTTCTTCTATTGTCCTCGCTCCTTAATAATGTTTCTCTTTTTTCCTTATACTTTCACACTCAGTAACCCCTTGTGTCTTAGTGGCTTTACTGCCCTGTATGGGGTGAAATGATTAGAAAACAAATTTAAATGCAATGTCAATCATTATCTACTCTCTTCTTGATTTCTCTTCTTCTCTTCTTCCCGCGCCTTAATATTGTTTCTCTTTCTTTCTTATTTTTTCGCACTCAGTAACCCCTTGTGTCTTAGTGGCTTTACTGCCTTACATGGGGTGAAATGATTAGAAAACAAATTTAAATGCAATGTCAATCATTATCTACTGTCTTCTTGATTACTCTTCTTCTGTTGTCCTCGCTCCTTAATAATTTTTCTTATTTTTTTCACATTCAGTAACTTCTTGTCTTAGTGGCTTTTACTACCTTGAATGTGATGATATGATTAAAAAAAATTAAAATTTCAAAGAAAGGACATTTTATTTTTCGGTTTTTCGAATAATTTATTGAAGCTGATGGGAGGAGGGGCGGTCTTGTTAGAGATCATGAGATCTTGCTGTGTCTCGTTGCCCAAGAGTCAAGAGTTGACTTCATGACACAGAAGCAGTCATCAATGATTCAACCAAATATTCAAAAACTACAACTTAACTAAAAATTTTGTAGTGTTTATAAAGAAAAACTTTATCTTTAGAAATTTATATAAACTAAGCCAAACGCTACGTCAATCGTTATCTACTATAGTTTATTTTTTGTCTGTTGCCAAACCTTTTGGATCGGGAACACGGCTTGTCGACATCTGTCTCCGAGCAGGGAGGAACCCAGACGAGGCTACGCCGAACGGAAGTCTCGTCTGGGGAGGTAGACAGCTACCCAACCCGTGTATACGGCGTCTCCGGGCAATTTTTGCCCGAGTGTACTGGTTTGGAAAACCCTCGTGAAAATGGCCTTGTGCCACATCCCGCCTTTATGGGCAGGTAAATAGCGTTATCTACTCTCCTCCTGATTGCTCTTTTTTCTCTTACCGCTCATCAGTAATGTTTCTGTTCCTAATTCTTCGACACCAAGTAACCCCTTGCGTCTTAGTGGCTTTACTGCCTTGCGCGGTGTTTATTTCCCCTTTTTCTCCACAGACGCAACGTTGCAATTTTGTTACACTATCGCTATTTCCGTAGCAAATATTTGCACGATCTCCATTTTTTATTTTATGTCGACCAATTCAGACATTTACCGCTAAGACTCTCAATGCTGCTTCTGTGTAGTGAAAATATTCTCACTCCTTCCATATTCCATTTGTAAGGAGGAAGTTCCACTAAGAATCGCTGCTTCGTAGAACAAACTCCCAAGTGGGTGCTACAATCTTGGTCTCGAGGGTCAATCGTTCTCTCCCCATCAACCTCGCTTACATATTCACATTCATCTCGCACCTCAGTAAACCTCTATCTTGAGTGGCTCTTGAGCCTTGTGTTTGTAAAAAGGAATACTTGCATTCATTACTGACTAGGTACAATGCAGAAAATATCGATTACCGAAACGTCGACCAACAAATTTTATTACAAAAATTCGAAACTTTAGTATTTGATGACTTTCCCTGTGCGCCTCAAATATTTATTAACAAATTCAGCAAAATCATTTTTAATCATTTCACCTCAAGCAAGGTCACAAAGCACCAAAGACATAAAAGGTTGCTGAGTATGAAAGAATATGAGAAAAACATTGAGGAGTGAGAAAAATAAAAGAACGGGAATTAAGAAGACAGAAGAAGATAATAATTGACATTTAAATGATTGAAGATCAAATTTGACTGGAAAGCAAGAACCCAGAAGAAAGTTCCACCGATTACATTTTTAGCCATTGTAAAATGATGAGGTTCCTATAGTAAAATCATTTGCAATGAATTTCTATAGATGCTTTTAGTATTTGCTATATCACTAGATATGGAATCATTAGAGGGAATGAAAGTTTGGATGGATTTGTTTCATAAATCCTAGCCATAATATTCCAGGTTCCATAAAGAGCTAGTATTCAAAGCATTTCTAATGCATTCCTATAGTAAAATCATTTGCAATGAATTTCTATAGATGCTTTTAGTATTTGCTATATCACTAAATATGGAATCATTAGAGGGAATGAAAGTTTGGATGGATTTGTTTCATAAATCCTAGCCATAATATTCCAGGTTCCATAAAGAGCTAGTATTCAAAGCATTTCTAATGCATTCCTATAGTAAAATCATTTGCAATGAATTTCTATATATGCTTTTAGTATTTGCTATATCACTAGATATGGAATCATTAGAGGGAATGAAAGATTCTGATTGTATTTTTTTCTTTTTTTTTTTTGTTTCTTTGTTGTTTTTTTTATAAATGATCCTTGCGAAATTAATTAGTTTTGGAGAGAGACTAAGATGTGTTCAGAGTTCCAATCAAGCATGTTTAGCAAGATAGTCTCTTTGAATGAAACTATTTGTATAAAATAACAGCTAGTGTCTCTATCTTTCTGGGCTTGTGCCAGTCTAAGCTTACAGATCGATGACTATATAAATGTCTAGAGAGAAACGGGTAAACCGGAAACGGGTGACAAAAGTAGTTTATCTAAATGTGCGAGAAGGAAGAAGACTAAAAGCGAGAGTGAAAAAGAAAAAAAAAAATCTTTTTTTTCTTTCCTTTTTCTTTTTCAGAAAGAAAGAAAACTCTCTAAAAGATGAGACTAAAAGCTGAAATAGAATTTTAGATATAAAATCCAACTGGTTCGTTGGAATTCACTTCGGTTTCAACGATTTGGTCTGTATCGGAGAATGGCTGAAGGTGTGTGGGAATAAATTTGATCGAGAATTTCCGTTGAGATGTTGGCGGCGACTTGCTGCTAGCTATATTCGCAAGAATCTTCTTAGTGCTGAAATATTCAAGTTGCCATTTCTGCCCCGGGGGTTCTTCGGCTGGAGATCCCGTAACAAGCTTCGCGTAGTGTTGATTGGCAGAAATCGAATTTTACCGTCCAATCACCGTAGTTGGTTTGCCGCGAGGAACTAACTGGAAGGACCAATGAGAAAAAGACAACGTTCACTTGAATACGCGAAAATTAGTTATGGAATGGGTGGGAGATTGTTACATATGAGATAGATAGATAGATATGAGATAGATAGATAGATAGATATGAGATAGACAGATAGATAGATATGAGATAGATATGAGATAGATAGATATGAGATAGATATGAGATAGATAGATAGATATGAGATAGATAGATAGATAGATATGAGATAGATAGATAGATAGATATGAGATAGATAGATAGATAGATATTAGATAGAGAGATAGATAGATATGAGAGATACGGAAGATGGATAGAGAGATAGATATGAGAGATATAGTGATATGTCTCCAAATGAGAAATAGATATGATATATATCTCCAAATGAGAGAAATAGAGTAAAAATCCAGTTCATAGGATTTACTTCTTTAAAAAATGGACTCGATACAATGTAGAGCAAAATATGATTATATTTTATTATCATCCAAAAGAAAACATCTTGCATCGCTACAGAAAAACTTTCATGTTTCAGTGGTAAAATGTTACTTCTTCAGGTGAACTTGTGATAAAAATGATTTATTAAGGAAATTTAGAAAACAAATCTTTACCTGTTTTCATTAGTTAAAGATGGAAGCATAAGATCAGACTTTAAAAAATATATATATTAGGTTGGTGCAAAAATAATGACGTAATAATGTCGTTTTTTGACGTTACGTCAAAAACCGACATTATTACGTCATTATTTTTGCACCAACCTAATACTTATGGGTATGTCGATATTAACCAATGATCATCAGGACTACGCTAAAATATAAAAATAAGGTCAGAGGGTGGAGGTGGGTGCATGTCAAAGAAAACTGATGATTGTAACATACAAAACTCAATAAAACAAAGATATTATTTAATTTCAAATGCTTTTATTTGCTCTTAATAATATGGACAATATTTTCTGAAAGCAAAGTTTTTAATACAGTTTGTTATTTCTTTAATTATTTTAGATTTTTGCATTTAAGTTGTTAAAATATTATAAAATTAATTTAAAGCCGCATTCACTTTCGTAAATGTCCTCATGAGATCATTTTTACAGCTTTGTAAATCGTATCGTTTTGACCAATTAGAAGACCCGCAGTAATTAAACGATGTAATTTTGAGTTCATAAAAATCGTTTAAATGGCTGTAATTAAAAAGTACGGAAGGTCACAACGGAGAACGTGGCTTGAGTGTAAGGAAGCGTTCTCCGCTAGACGTCCATTTCATTATTGCAAAATCTTCGTTCGAAACACATGTTGAGCATTTTGAATTAGTGTTTTTCCTAATTAAAAAATTTGAACACCATCCTAAGCCATTTTCAGCAGCAACATTACTACATTTTTAAAAGTACCATTTATTTCATTTACAAATTGCATTGCAATTTTAATTTTGTGAATTTGTTTTACACTAAAGTTTTCAGTGAGTCGTCTTATTTTAATTTCTTTATAATATATTTACCATAAAGCATCGTAAACGTAAAGGTGAAAGCTAAGTACAAAAAAAAAAGAGCGCTGAATGTTTTCCTTAAAAATAACGTGGTAAATTTGTTCACTTAA
>OZ010615.1:23033152-23053152 GCA_963932145.1 Acanthosepion lycidas | reverse complement strand
CCTTTAACTGTCAAGAAATTGAAAAATGAGACACTGCTTGTCGAAGTGGAAAAGAAACTTGCGGATTTTCTACTAAAAATGACTGTTCCACAATGTTTCAGTAAATCATACCTCACAAATTCCTGAACACAAGTAAGGGGGTTGTGAGAATCAAAGAACTATCTTTATGTACAATAGAAGTAATTAAGAAAGAGTTGAAAAAACAAGATGTCATTGATGTGAAATGAATTTCAATAAAAAAAGAAGGCAAAATGATAGAAACAAACATCGATATAATGACATTTAACTCGCCAAAAATACCAGAGAAAATTAAAGTAGTCTATACCATGGAGAGGGTCGAGCAGTTTGTGCCTAACCCTCTGAGATGTTATAAATGTCAAAATATAGACATCATGAAGATACGTTTAGAGGACGAGAGGTGTGTGGGGAAATGTGGCCAAAAGGATCCTGACCATCACATGAATGAATGTGAATTTCCCAATAAATGTGCTAACTGTGGTGGTGATCATCCGGTCTACGCAAGACAGTTGGAGAAAAGGAAATTCTATCAATAAAGCACAAAAATAACATTCCTTACCAAGAAGCACGGAAGATGGTAGTAAGTTTGAACACTACTACATATTCCCAAGTAGTCGTTCAGGAAAAAAAAACACCAGAACAAATATGAAGAATTTGTCAAAACATTAATGCAGCTGAGACTTGGGAGACTGGGACAATTTTATTAATAAGATAAAAGCCTTGCGTGGTTTTGATAAAAATAATACAGCTACAGTTTCTGAAACACCAACTACTCAAAGTAATTCTGCGGACAAAGAAGAATCTTCCACTAAAACGACTACAAAACAACAGCGCAGACACAAACCACTTCTCCTAAGAAACAAAAGTTGCAGGAATCATCAAGCCGCCTTCCTAGTTATAAAAGTGACAATATTGGGGAAAAATCAAACATTAAAACCAAACAATGATAAGACAGAACGTGCCCCACAATCTAAAATAGACAATACTCAAACATCATCCTCACGGGAACGGATAAAGTTGTTGAACTTAACAAGTCAATCTACAGAATTATCAACATCAAAGGTTGATACCAAAAATAGATTTAGCTTGATAGAAAGAATGGAGACTGAAGTGCTGAGCAATATAAACAAATCCAGGAAAAACAAGAAATCTAATCTAACATAATGAAACTGCAAAATAATTCAATTTTAAAATGGAACTGCAGAGGAATTAGAGCCAACTATGAAGAACTTCTAATACTCCTCGATAAATATAACGCCAAAGTTGTATACCTTCAAGAAACATTCCTCAAGGACACCAACCAGCTAAACATTAAAAATTACAATTCATACAATTAATTACACAAAGATGGACACAGAGCTTCTGGAGGTGTATCGATCCTAGTTAGGAAAGACATACCTCAAAATCAAATAACCGTAGACAGTTAACTAAATATATTATATATAAATAATTGCTGTCAAAACAACATTGCAAAAAACAGTAAATATCTGTTCTATCTATATTCCACCACATGAGACTATTAATGATATTAAATTTAACAAGTTAATAAAACAAATTCCTAAACCTCACTAAGTTTTTGAAAAAAAATAATGTTGCCAGCTGTACGTTTCTGGAAAAAAAAAATATTGCCAGCTATACGTTTAATAGTACTATACGTTTAATATATATATATATATATATATATATATATATATATATATATATATAAACTTAATTTTGCATTAAATGACCTACAGTGGTTGATATGCCATAAAACCCAACCAACCAATCCTTCTTAATTAAACACACACACACGTGTATATATATATACTTGGAATTAAGATACCTTTAGTAAATGATCATTTTCACCTACGAATTTTAATTTTGAAATTCGCTGGATTTTTCAAACTGTTTGATAAGTTTGTAGTGTTCTGTTTATTTGAAAGAAAGATATTTATAGGGGACTTATTCGGAGTTATAGGGAGAAAGCGTGTTTTCTAGCTGAACAAGGCCAGCACGATAAATCCCTCTGCCACAGTAACTCGTGGCTTTGTGCTAGCACAACTATCGACGTCCCTCATTTCCTCACAAGGCTTGGGTCAACCCGTGGTGTGGTTTTCAGGCACTTTCCAAAGGTACCGCACGCTGGGATCGACCTCGATCCATTCCGATCATATCAGGAAGTCTCCTTCCTGACAAATCGAAGATTCGAACCCTGATCTCATAGTCAGAAAGCGAACGTTCTAACCACTCGGCTACGACTGATATAGATAGATTTTTTTGTCTAAGACGTCACAACGAACAAACTTTTAAGCAGCTGACCTAACAATGGATTCAATGTAGTCTTTCCTTGTCAGCAGCGAATGTTAACCCTAGAAGGTGCAACGGGTCTCTCTCCTGGAGGTTAGCATCAGCGATGCTGATGGAACGCTGAAAGTGGGGGGGTCCCTGTTTCTTGTCATCCTTCCATCTCTGTGATGCGGTTTCTAGTTCTCTTCCGGTTCAACTCTATATAGTGAACATCTCTGATTCCATACTCGGTATCCAGTGACCTGAACACTGCATCTTTTTTTTTTATCCCTCCTCATATCCTTAATCATCATTTAATTCCTCATTGTTTTCCAGTGTCTCGTCATCTTCTCTTGCTTCAGGGAAATCTTAAGAGAACGTGATTTAGGTGCCCTTCACCGCGCCATTTGCATCTTTCGGTTTACGGTCGACTGTTTCTGTCCATCGTAATGAGTTGGCCGGGCGAAATAGTCGTGGGGGTGAAAGAGAAATGACGTGTACTCAACTTAGTGTAGGGCACTTCAGCTTGACACAAGGCCATGAGCTCTTTGAGGGTCTTCCTCTGCCGAGCCAACTAATTTTACACGATCTTTTTTCGGTTAAGGTGATTTTAGGGATATTATATCTATTATATGTATAATGGAAATGCATTTCTAAGGATTTTACTATAGGAATGCATTGAAATTGAGGAAGAAAGGGATTGTCAGTGGTCAGGAATGAAGGCAAACATTACTGATAGAATAGGGCTATTATATGTAAAATGGAAATGCATTGTTAATGATTTTACTATGGGAATGCATTGAAAATCAGAAAGAAAGGGATTGTCGGTGGTCAGGAATGAATACAAGCATTACTGATAAAAACGTCGCTGCTTGGCGCTACAGAATGACAAAGAACAGATAACAGAAAGTACATCACTTGACAAATTTCAACAACAGCAACAATTGAAATAGATAGCACATGCAACTTGGAGAGAAAATAATGCCATATTCAAGATGTTTATATTCCACACTGCTTTAAATAAGGGTTAGGAAGACCCCCACCCCCATCAATACTAGAAAGAGCAATAACAGCTACTGGATTTGAGAAACTTCTTTTCTTGAAATATTGTTTTAACAATGATTTTACAAATTTCAACAGATAGTCGTACTGGCTTTTAGGTCATAAAATTATCAAATATTTCCATGTTTTCTTTGGGTGTTTTTTGGGGGTTTATTTTTTTTTATTTTTTTTTTGTTTTGTTTTTTTTGGGGGGGGGAGGTGGTGTTTTTTTTTTTTTTTTTTTTTTTTTTTTTTTTTTAAAGGCAATTCACCCCAAGCAAAGCTGGAGTGCCACTAGCACGCAAGGGGTTACAGAGGATTGAGAACATAAAAGGAAAGGATACAGAAAAGGACGGGGAACAAGCTCAGAGTATCAGATGTCGATTGACATTACACTTGAATGTTTAAAGATCATAGTCATCGGGGAAGCAAGTAAGGGGAAAGGAGTTTCACAGACGGGAAGTGCTAGAGAAGAAGCTGTTTGAGTAAAAGAGATGGTTATCTTAAACAGTTTTCACAGTGAAAGGGTGGGACCAAGATGCATGAAGAAATTGCTAATACTACCATTTCAATGTGCTATGTTTTTTTTTTTATCTGACCATTTTAATGGTTAGCAACTAAAGAAAAATTAACGAGTCAGGATCATTGCTTTCACTTTCACACAATTACTCTTGGGGGGGACTATTGATCCATATCTTCCCCATAGCTATGGGTTAAATATTGACTATTCTCGCAGCAAGTCATTTGATCAGGATATTTTTTTTTTTTTTGTGTGTATCGTTGAACCACCTCTTAATTGCTGTTCTCATGTCCGCCAAGACTTGGGGTGGTAGCACCTGTTAGGATCCTAGCTACGGGCAAACAGTGAACTCAAAACAAAATACAATGAAAGTTTAAAAATACGTTTTTATAGTAAAAATACCAACAATACATTTTTACATAAAGTTACCAAAAATACAATTTATAATAAAAATTACGAATAATAACATTTTAAAGCAAAATGACCAATGTATTTTATCTGTAGTCGAAGGCATTCAAAATCTTTTGATTTCGGCATTAAATAACCCATAGAGGTGCTGATGTGTTGCTAAAGAAAATCAACCAAACAACCAATATGAAAGAACTATTTTTTCATGACATTAAGCTGAGTATCATCTACCATGTATTCTATTGTGAAAGCAGAATAACATAAATCATATTTTCATTACTTTAAAGCTCCCAACAATATTAAATTTCGGCATTAAATGACCTATAAGAAGTTGAAGGCAACTAATCAGGAAGAAGGAAAACTGTATTCACAACCATTCTCAGGAGGGATTAGATCAGTCAAGATTTCTTTCCCCACACGCACCACTGCTACTATGGCTGCGACTGTAGCACATGCAGTGCCTCTACGATTTCCCCCACTCCACAATGGTACTTGTGAGGGAGTCGGGACGTTCCTGCAAAATACTCGCTCTTAAATGTTTTATTTGATTTTTTTTTTTTTTTTTTTTTTTTTTTTTTTTCGCTTTTATAATTAAATGTTAACATAGGATCAAGGTAAGGCGATTTTTGTCACTTAGTACTAATTTCCTATGGGGTTTCAATCTTTCTGGTAGGCACACATTACGTCATTTACTAAGCACACTTACGCCACCTTACAACTCCGCTTTACTGCTTATATTAATTTTTTTAAATATACCAAAAATTTACGTCACTTAGTGCCTTCAATAGCTTAACTTTACTTTACGCAGTAAATTTTTTTTAATGTCGGCTTCAGTCACTTTCCCGTCGCCATAAAGTTACTTCCATGTGCCTTTTCTATAAATACTTTCATGGTGATTGTTCTGATGAGCTCTTCGCTCTGGTACGAATGTCCTCTGAGGCGACGAATATGGCCGCTGAACTGCGTGCAGAGGAAGCTCGGAATGCATCTCGGCGACATATCGCAAGCGTCACATTGCCGGATAACCGGACCGTGACAACAAACGAGGGCATATGTGAGGCTTTTCGTGACTACTTTCAGGAGCTTTTCACCAGGGAGCCCGGTCTGAGCCCTGCTCAGTTCGACGCCCATTTAGCTGACTTTCCCTGCCTTAAGGCAGCTGAAGCAGCTAGGTGCGAGGGTCTAATTACAGAGTCGGAAGTCTGGGAAGCGTTGAAACAGGTTGGCCTGGACAAATCTCCGGGACTTGATGGTCTTCCGTACGAAGTGTACTTGAGGCAGTCGCCCGTTTTTGTTCCGCTGCTGGCACTGATTTTCGGCAACTGGATGAAGCAGGGGTCTATACCCCAACGCTTCACCAGGGGCGTGATCAAGTTGTTACGCAAGGATAAAAACGGTAGGGATGGGTTAGGTAACTTTCGCCCTTTAACTATGTTGAACACAGAGTTAAAGATTTTGGCTAAGATCTTGGCTAACCGTTTGCAGCTAGTCCTGTCTAGTCTGATTGGCTCGGAACAGACTTGTGCTGTGAAGGGCAGGACTATTCAGAACAACCTTCATATGGTGCGCCTGATCATCGAGCAAGTCGACAGTGAAGCCGCGCTGATCAATTTAGATCAGTCCAAGGCCTTCGATAGGGTTGACCATCGTTTTCTGGAGGCTGTTCTTTCGGCGGCCGGTTTCGGGCCGTACTTTCGCACCTGGATCCGACTTCTGTATGCGACTCCCGGTGCGTTGGTGGAGGTGAATGGGGTACGATCGGAGCCTTTCCTATTGTCTCGCTCCATTCGTCAGGGTTGTCCGCTATCGCCTTTGCTTTACGTTCTTGCGTTGGAACCTTTCCTTCGCAAGTTAAAAGTGAATCCGGTCCTACGTGGAATTGCCCTGCCCGGTGCTACCACATCGGCCAGGTATTCTGCCTATGCTGACGACGTTTCGGCTCTTGTGTCGAGCAGAGCCGAGATTGACGAAGTCAGCAAAGAAATCAGTTGTTATGAGATGGTGACAGGTGCCAAGATCAACCGCGATAAGTCTGTTGGCTTGCGGTTGGGTGCGTGGAAGGGAGTTTCTCTTCCCGGACCTTTCCGCTGGACGGATGGGCCGGTCAAGATCCTCGGCGTCTTGTTCGGTCCTGATCTCCAGTTGGAAATGAATTGGTCGGAGGTGCGAGGGAAGGCCGAGATCGCAATTAGTTTGTGGTCTCGGAGGAATCTTTCCTTAAAGGGGAGGGCGGAAGTTTGTGTTTCACACATCTACCCGATTCTCCTTTACCGACTCTCTGTGCTTCCACTTCCGTGTGACACTTTACTGGCGTTAGTGAAGCTCTTGTTCTCCTTCTTGTGGGGAGGCAAGGCTGCCAGAGTCAGTCGGGAGATCTGTTGCCTTCATCCATCTGTAGGCGGTCTGGGCATGCCGAGCATTGAGATTCGTCAACATATGCTTCGCATTAGCTTTCTGGACCGAATGTGTCGCGATTCGGATGAGGACGGCGCCTTCTGGAAGGAAGACGCCCGAAAGAACTTCCCATCCCTGAGAAGTGTGCATTCGTGCGAGGAGGAGGTCCGCCGTTTACCCCGAGCCGAATGCTCCTTCTATCGTGAATGTCGTATTGCTCTGAAGCGCCTCTTACGGGCGTCGGATGGCCTCTCCAACGCCCAGGCGTTGTCTCGTAGGGCATTATATCAAGTTTTAGTCAGGGGGGCCGTGCATGATGATCTGATTGACGAGCTCGGTCTGACGAAGCAGAAGGCTCGCTCAATATGGCCTTGGGCGCCCGGGTTGAAATGCCTCAATAACGATGAGGCATCACTCACCTGGCTGGTGATTCGTAGGGCCCCCTGGGTCGCCAAGAGACTCTGCTCAGCTGGCTTGGAGAATTCTCCAAACTGCCGACGTTGTAGTGGGGAGGTCGAGACCTTGGGTCACGCCTTCTTTCATTGCAGCCAGGTAGTGCCGTTGGTCAAGTTTGTTGAAGGCCTCATGGTCCGCATGCTGCAGGGAAAGTCCTTTGTCCTTCAGTCCGTTTCCGTTTGTAGCAATGTAGCACCGCCGCTGACAAAGGCTGAACAGTATGTGTTCCACTGCTTGCTAGGCGTTATGAGAGTCGTGATTTGGACGACACGTCAGAAGGCATTCTATGGAGGCGAGAAGTTCACCTCTTCCCAACTGATCTTGTACTTTAAGCATCAGCTTAAAGTCAAGATTAGGACGGAAAGGCGGCGGCTCACTTCATCAGAATTCAGCAAAAGGTGGGTGAATCTTGCGCGCTTGTGTCGTGTGAAAGGGGATGACCTTGAGTGGCACATTGATGCCGGTTAGGCATCAGGATATTGCTCTTCCTGGGTTGAACGTGTGCAACCCATCCCGAAATTAGGCTAGCTTAGGTTTCCGTTTTTTGAAGCTTTAGTTTTCTTTTTTTTCAAGTTAACTTAGCTAGGGTATGTATGCTCATTGGCCCCTTTTATTTCTGTCCCTACTTTTAAGTTTTTAATTCCCCATCCCCTCCCTCGTTAGGTGGTCAGTGATGTCAGTTCGCTGGTGGATGCGGGGCGCCTTTCGTTTCGCGTGAGTGGTTTCGTATTTGTTGTCGTGTCTGAATGAGTGCATGTCAGTGTGAGTGCTTGGGATGAATGAATGTTTTATACTATTATAGTCCCGCATTGATTTCGGCCAGTGAAGTGATGTTTCTGCCACATTTAGTGATTTGGGGGGGGGGGTTATTACTAATCTTATTTTCTTTAGTTTCTTGTAAATAGCCTTTTGTATTCATATTGTAAATATTCATTGGGGTTAATTTTTAGATTTGTTATCCCCCCCCCCACAGACAACGAATTGTAAATATGGGGACTAGTTAGTATTTTCATAGAGACAAAGAGGCATTATGGTGGTTGTAGTAAGAAAGGTACGTATGAATGTGTTGTTTTGGTGTCAGGAATATTGTTTTGTACGATTGGGTCAGTGTTTGCGGCTAGCTAAGTTATAGTTAAGACAGAAGACCGTCCTTTCCCCAATCCCCTTTTTCGGCCTCGTGCCACATTTCTGTAGTTAAACAGAATAAATATCGCTCTTCGCTCTGGTACGTAGACTCTGTAAATTCAAGCGTCGTACGAGGTTAGCAACAAGGTCTGGTCAATTTACAGTTGAAATGGCTATGTGTAACCGTAAGTTCTACGCTAACAGTTTCTTTTCTCGCTTATGGAACTCTCTTCCGGTTCCATGATTTCCGGCCAACCTTAATCTTCAAAAATTGAAATGTAATGTCAATTGTTATCTACTGCCTTGCTGATGACTCTTCTAGTGTTTTCGCTCGTTCATAATTTTTTTCTTTTGTTTTCTAACTCTTGTACCACAGTGACTTTACTGACTTGCTTGGGGTAATTTCGATTCAGGAAAAAAAAAAAACAAAATATAATAAAAGACAGGAAGCAAAAAGGATGAAGTGAATTCTTAGAGATTCGCCTTCTGTGTTAGATTTTACAAAATTGCTAAATTTCTTCCCATTTATTCTTGAAATCCTTTAGTATCTAGTGTACGAAAAGTGTAGTCAAAGCCTAAATGCATCGAAAAGTATTTTGACACACACACACACACACACACACATATATATATATATATATATATATGTGTGTGTATGTTTATTTGTATTTATTCATTTCAGTTTTCGATTTTTAAGTAAAACAAATTTTTACTACGTTACTTAGAAATCGGAAACTGAAATGAATAGATACAACTAAACAAAATAATATAAAAAATCAAGTAAAATAAATTAGCCAAATCAAATAATAAACAAATTATGAAACCACTCCCGTTAGAATAGATGAAATAGAATAAATAAAAAAAATAAAATACATAAAAAGACAATTAAAAAAAATCAACCCAAGTAAGTAAAGTAAATAATAATAAACAAATTAACAAACCAATCCTACCAAAATAACCGTCAGAATAGACTACAACAGCCAATCCAAAAATTAGACGAAAAATGGCTATAACTGCTATATAACGATAAAAAAAGCACTCGCTACGTCACTCAAAAATCGAAAACCAAATAGAATAAATAAAAATATATACAAAATAAAAAATAAGTAAATAAATAAAAAACTAATAAAAATTAATCCAAATAAATGAACAAATCGTCCCCGATAAAATAACCGTTAGAACTAATAAAAATAAGCATAAATAAGCAAAAACAAGTAAAATAATCGAAATAAATTAAAAAAACCGCCAATATAACAGAATAGACTACGGCAATCAATCTAAACATTGGACGAATAAATATCTTTAATTATCTTCCCAGACCAAAACAAACTATTAAATAAGCGACCTAAGCAAATCCCCACCCAATTTGTTTTACTATGTTAATAAAACATCAAAAAACTAAAAGAATAAATACAAAATGAAAACAATTTAACCCAAACAAATGAAACAAGCCACTCCCGCAAAATAGCCGCCAGAATACATTACCCACAATGCATACTGACCCATATATATAAATAGCTGAGGAAATATCCAGCATTCGCGTCCTCTGAGTGTTGACTTTAATGTTTGCTTTAATATTTATATTTACATACGCTCTATCTCTGATATTGAGCACTTTATCCCATAAATATAGCACACCTTAAAACTATATTTCTTGTATATGAACAGACAATGAATGTCCAGTATGTCTGATCATGATGCTGGTGTATAGCCTGTATTCTACCATGAGGATTCGTATCCACCCTAAGATGTTGGTTGTGTAAATTTAAAATGAATTTGTTATTCCATCTTTCCCAAATGTTCCCTCATCCGTAAACAAGACTGAAGAGACAGTTTGTGCAATAGACTGTCGGCAAAGGTTCTCCCGTGGTGAATGAACTAATATTCCATGGTTATATAACCATGGAATATTAGTGTTTAAGCCTTTTTATTTTATATAGTGTGTCTGTGCAAATATATAGAAAATAGGAATGAACTCGTTAGGTAAATAATCCGAAGTTCTTTAGTATTTTTGTTTTTATATTTAAAAAAACAGTGCTCCATACAGAAGTAGAGCCTAAATTATAATTATTTTTTAAAATATGATTCCTTCGCTACATAAATGTTCTGTTTCAAAAACAAAAGCTGAAAACTTCATTATAATTTTTTAAAATTAAATTGAATTAAAGTATCAAGCTCTGTTTACAAAGATTTCGCTTGAATATGAAACAGAGCTTGAATTGAAGCTTTCAGCTCATGTTTTTGAAACATGAGAACTTTTATGTAGCGAAGGAATCATATTTTAATATATATATATATATATATATATATATATATATATATAAGGCATGTGTTGTTGAAAACTACGAAACTTTTTTTTTTTTTTTCCTTGCTTTCTCGCAAGTTTTTTTTTAGTATTTTGGTCTAAATTGTTGAAATAAGACCCTAGTCAATAGTTTTTTTGTTTTTTTTTTATCGTCAAGCGTCCTCCTAGCGTATGTTTTGCTTTGAAAATATGTTGTTTATTGTTTTAGTTTTATAGATAATATTAGACGATATTTTGGAGGGGGTTGCTGTTTATTATTGGGAGGATTATTAAATATGTTTAAGATGTCTCTGCCAGTATTAAATGCTATTTTATTTATGTTGGGTTTTTTGTTTTTTGATAAAGACCTACGCTATGATGACGGCTGATGATAACCGAAAGCGCGCGGGAAAAGATCATCAACTAGGGTCCCTATTTCAACTACTTGGACCGAAATACCAACAAAAACTGCGAGAAAGCAAGAACAAACTGAAAAAAAATCATCAAACGGAAAAGTCTGAATGACATGCTGCCTAATATGTGTGTATGTTTGTGTGTGTCAGTTATGTGTCATACGTGATACACGCTTAGGCAATTATGTATCTTTCGATACATGACTGACGAGGCAGATTTTTCCCGGCCATTTCTTTCTGCGGTAGACCAGTTGCTATCCAAGGCTATAGAACTCAGTCTGTCCTGCTATTTACCCATAGATGGAGGAAGAAGAGGATTCATACATTTCCCAAGGGTATTAGCACATGACTGACGAGGCAGATTTTTCCCGCGGCAAGTTACCATTTCTTTCTGTGGTAAACCAGTTGCCATCCAAGGCTATAGAACCCAGTCTGTCCTGCTATTTACCCATAGCTGGTGGGGAGAAGAGGATTCATACCTTTCCCAAGTGAATGTAATAGATTCGAGTGGAATTCGAACTCGGCTCTCCGATTCCTCAAGCCGCTATCCATTACTCCACCGTGCCTCCCTCTCATATATATATATATATATATATATATTCACACACACACACACACACACACACAGTGGAAAACTAACAACAAAAGATACGCAGATGCCACAGTGGTGATAAAAAGCTACAAAAAAAAACCCTACAGAAACTTGTGAAGGAAAGCAAGAAGGACTAAACCTCAATTCCAAGAAGATAGAATGCATGGTTGTCAGCAAAAGGGTGAGCCCAATGTGCAAATTGCAAATCGGAGATACCAAAATCAAACAAGTGCGGAAATTTAGCAGAAGAATGAAAAGTGTGACACTTAAAATCCGAAGGCATATTGGGATAGACAAAGATGCCTTCCAAAAGCTAAGCAGAGTACTAAGATATAGAAATTTTTCGCTAGAAACATGGAAAAAGAGTACTAAACCTGTAACGTAATGTCTGTCCTCTTGTACGGCAGCGACCGCTGGACAATCTCCTCAAAGATGAAGAAGAAACTTGAAGCAGCAGAAATGTGGTTCTACAGAAGGATGGTGAAGATACCATGGACTGAACATGTGAGCAACGACGAAGTTTTAGAGCAAATGAAAACAAAGAGAAAACTAATAGTTAACATCAGGAAGAGACATTCGGGGTTACGTAATGAGGAAGGAGGGCTTCGAGAATCTAATACTCACGAGACAAAAGGCAAGAGGAACAAGAAGACAACACATAGGATACTTAGTGAGCTTGAGTAAATGGATGGTGAAACAGGGTTTTAGAAAGATAACAGACAAAATTTATTATTAGCTTCAAGGGATAGGAAATAATGGAGAGCCATGATCGCCTACGTCTCGATGGGGAAACGGCACATAAAGAAAATTATTATTTAACAATTTGTTTCCTCCTTTGATCGACATTTTCCGGACAAATGTAAAGATTTTACTTTACATCGTGTAAACAGATATAAATACATCGTTGGTTTTACAAATTTTTTTAAAAATTTTAAAATAACGTTCATTAAAAAAATTCTTTAGGCTAATCGTGAGTCAAAGGAAATTATTGAATCTTGTCAAAATGTAAATCGGCGTCTCGGATTTTTTCAAATGCTCTTTCCCAAGTCAACATACATGACTATAAAAAAAAAAACCTTAAAACTTAAAAGAATACTATTAAATTTAAAACCTTGTATTATTTAAAATACGTAAATAAAATAATAATTCATTAAAATATAATAATTAAATAAATTCTAAAAAAGAAAATGTATACAAACAAATAAGAAACAAATTTAACAACTGTAATAATATTTACTCGCTTTCTTTTATTAGGCATTAAATTATATCACTTGTCGTCATCCATAGTTTACTTTGGCTTTCACAGACTGAAGAGTAATGACGAATGTTCTTAAATTTAAATTTTATTCCAAAATAAAATCCTTAGTTTGCTTTGAAAAAGTTTATCAGAGGATAAAACGCGTTACTAGTTTTCATTTTTGCCTATATATATATATATATATATATATATATATATATATATACGCACACGAGCGCGCAATTTTTTTTCTTTTTTCTTTTTTTCTTTTTTTCTTTTTTTCTTTTTTTCTTTTTTTCTTTTTTCTTTTTTTCTTTTTTCTTTTTTTCTTTTTTCTTTTTTTCTTTTTTCTTTTTTTCTTTTTTCTTTTTTTCTTTTTTCTTTTTTTCTTTTTTCTTTTTTTCTTTTTTCTTTTTTTCTTTTTTCTTTTTTTCTTTTTTCTTTTTTTCTTTTTTTTTCTTTTTTTTTTTCTTTTTTTTTCTTTTTTTTTCTTTTTGTTAATTGCACATTTTTAAAGGTGACAAAAGAATGATAATAAATATTGTTTAAACTCCTCTAGATTGGAGGTCAGCAGCACCTAACTTGTCATCTTTTTCTTCCTACTTAATTAAAAAAGATGCAAATATTTAGCTGCAATATAAGCTTTTATTAATTCTATCACTGGTAATCTCGAATGTAAATATAGGAAACCAATTGAGTCACTGCTCAGTTTCTCTTCTGGGAGCAAAGTTTGGGAATCAGGGTAACCTGAGGACAAAAGTATTTTAAGGATGGAACAATGGTGTACAAGACTGAATTCTTTGTTTCTCCTTAAATGTCGTCTCTCATTCTTTTCTTTTTTTTTTGTCTCTACTTACCTGTCATCGCTCATTCTCGTTTTTTCTTTGTCCTTATCCACCGTCTCTCATTCGCATTTTTCGTCTCTCCTTACCCGCCGTCTCTCATTCGCGTTTTTCGTCTCTCCTTACCCGCCGTCTCTCATTCGCGTTTTTCGTCTCTCCTTACCCGCCGTCTCTCATTCGCGTTTTTCGTCTCTCCTTACCCGCCGTTTCTCATTCGCGTTTTTCGTCTCTCCTTACCCGCCGTTTCTCATTCGCGTTTTTCGTCTCTCCTTACCCGCCGTTTCTCATTCGCGTTTTTCGTCTCTCCTTACCCGCCGTTTCTCATTCGCGTTTTTCGTCTCTCCTTACCGGCCGTCTCTCATTCGCGTTTTTCGTCTTTTCGTACCCGCCGTTTCTCATTTGTTCATTCTCTTCTCTCTTGTATCTATTTTTCTTTTTCGTTCTTTAAAATATCTTTTTCTAAATTCGTCTTTCTCTTTCGTTCTCTTCATAAATCTTTCTCTTTCGTTTTCTTCATAAATCTTTCTGTCTACATCCAACGTTCTACTCCAACGAAATTCCTTCATTTACTTGTGAATAGCCGTCGCTGTGAACAATACTTACAAAATGAAGCACAGAGAAAAAAAAATCTTAATTCCCCAGCCTGAAAATGTTCCGGCTTTATTGACCAAAATAGAACGTTGATTTTGAGGGGAGGGTTAAAAAGGAACTAGGCATTACCAAATTCTTGGATAAATGCTTTGATCAAGAAAACGAACTGGCATAGCCTATGAATTGATTGTTTCTGGAGGAGGTAAATGGATCTTCTTTAAAAGGTGGTGTATATGCGTTTCAGTCATTAGCTTGTTGGGAACAAAATGGCGGATGATTGTGAACATTCCAGACGACATTTGAATTGATGCTTGCCACTTTTTGGCGGGTTTCTTATTTTCGTTTATTCTTCATAGCATACAGCTGGGAATTACCTTCAATTGATTATCAATGTTGCAGACAGGAATCGGTCGAACGTTTGAGATTGCTGACTGAACTGCTATCGTTCTAATTTTTTTGTACCCGACAAAAGATTCAATTTACATCGGTTTATTTAAATCTTTAACTTTTTTTTTTAATATGGTTGGTACGAAAGATTCTAGTGTCTGAAAACCATGTTCTGAATACACACAAAACAAACGCCGGGGACATTTTCACACATTTAATAAATAGCTTAAGATTTTCTAATTGGGTAATTCGATAGTCGTTGAAGATATCTGGATTTCGATGCTCGAGGTCTAAGGTTCGATCTTCAATAGTGAACCTCATATTGATAATGTGTTGCTGGTGCAGCAAAATCTTTTTAGTAGCCTGCAACTCAAAATCACTATTTTGTTTCAGGCCTTATAATTCATCATTATTAATAGTACAAGGTCTTAGTAGCGGAAGTATCCAGGCATGATTGAACTATGTGCCCGTATATAGTTTCGTGGTATAACTGAAATCAAATAAAAAAAAAAAAAAAAAAAAAAAATTCATTCTTTCAATGAATGGATTACAAGGTTCCAATTGAGTTACTGCTCAGTTTCTCTTCTGGGAGTAAAGTTTGGGAACCAGGGTAATCTGAGGTCACAATTATTTTAAGGATGCAACAATGGTGTACAAGACTGAATTCTTTGTTTCTCCTTGAATGTCGTCTATCATTCTTTTCTTTATTTTTGTTTCGCCTTACCTGTCATCGCTCATTCGTTTTTTTTTTCTCTCCTTACCTGTCATCGCTCATTCGTTTTTTGTCTTGTTTTGTTTTGTTTTTTTGTTTTTTTTTTAGGTTTTTTTGAGGTTTTTGTTTTTTTTTTGTTTTTTGTTTTGTTTTTTGGGTTTGGGTTTTTTATTTTTATTTTTTTTTATTTTTTCGCTTTGGTTTTTGGGGGGTTTTGTTTTTTGAGGGATTTTGGGGAGGATTTTTTGGTGGGTGGATGTTGGGGGTTTGTTCTTCTTTTGATGTTTTTCTCTCGTTGCCTGTCATCGCTCATTCGTTTTTTGTTTTCTTGGGTTTTTTTTGGGTTTTTTTCTTGGTGTTTTTTTCTTTTCCTTTTGTTTTTTTTTTTTTTCCTTTTGTTTTTTGTTGTTGTTTTGTTTCTGTTTTTTTTCTTTTATTTTTGTTCTTTTTCTTTCCTTACCTGTCATTGCTCATTCATCGTGATGCTGGCAAAGCAAAATCTTTTTAGTAGACTGCAACTCAAAATCACTATCTTGTTTCAGGCATTATAATTAGTCATTATTGACGGTACAAGGTCTTAGTACCGGAAGCATCCAGACAGGATTGTTGAACTATATGCCCGTATATAGTTTCGTGGTATAAGTTTGCATATTTACTAAGCTTAGTGTGGTAGAAGGCCAGGAATTTTGGGATATCAGGTGAGCATCTAACGAATTGTTTATTGATACTAAAATACGCTATGAACCCGAATACAGGCTCATATATCCGATAGCTATGTTTCTTAAGCCAAAATAGGGTCAAATGATGAAGAAATTACTATTATGACAGCATTAAGCAATGCCTGCCAAATAACCACGCGTGAGACTTTTTGGTAGTTAACTGTTTACAATGATAGCAAAAACTTTGGCATTATTTACATTATTCGGACTTGTCGCCATATTTATTACAACGTTTCAGCCGTTGTAGGCTCCGACCTTCTTCAGGTGGTTGCAATGTCGAACTTAATCCTTTATTTCGCTCACTGGGGTAGACTGTTCTAGTTCCACGTGCCAAGTTTAATGGATGTCATTTATCTCCTGTTAATTCCCCTCTCAAGTTCTCCACCGCCTCAACCAGGTATTGAACTCGTTTTTGGGTCCTGTCACTGGATCTAACCAACGCCTTTATCCACGATGCCATGTGTTCTCTGGCACTCCTTATTACTGGTTCCCATATTGTATTCATTTCTATGCTTGGTCGACTCAGGAGATTTTTGTGGCCTAGCATATGTGCTGATTCCTTAAGTTTACGAATTTTCCAATGGTGTTCTTTGTCTATGATCTCAACCTGATCCCACAGAGGGCGGTGATCTCCCTTCTCTCTCCATATGTGGTCAGCCACGCCTGATTTTTCTACTTCCCCTCGTGTTTCAGCTTTCTGGTGTTCTTGAAGCCTTACCTTAAGGGTGCGGCCTGTCTCCCCTTTATATTTCTTTCCGCAGCTGCACCGGATAGCGTACACACAATCTTTAGTCATGTTCTCCTCTATAGGGGGAGTCTTACTTGGGAGACAGATACTGAAAAACTTTGGCTTTTTGTAATCATTTCACCCCAAATAAGGTAATAAAGCTACTAAGAAACAATGGGATTACTGAGTGATAGAAAAATATGAGGAAAACTACTATTAAGAAAACAAGAACTGGAATTAAGATAGAAGATAATGATTGACATTGCATTTATATTTTTGAAGATCAAAGTTGATTGGAAAGCAAGAAGCCGTTAGAGTTCCACAAGCGAGAAGTGCGAGAGAAGAAATTTAACATGTAACTTAGAGTTACATCTAGTTATTTCAAGTGAAAAATGAGACCTAGCTGCCAATCTAGTACTGCGCTTAAATTCATAAAGACTTGGTACCATAGCAGAAATTTAATCTGAACAGTTACCATGAATTATTTATAGAAAAAGGAACAGGGGAGCTATGTTATGGTGTTAGGAAAGTGATTAAAGCCGATATGCCACATTAGGAGCAATAAACTTGCAAATTCTTTGTATTTTATCAAGAATGTCTAAATCCATAGCAGAATCACCGGTCCAGATATGACATTAGTATTCAATGCATGGACGATTGGTAGAATTGATAAAAATTCCATTAATTGCTTAAAATTACAATGTATGTATGTATTCCCTCTATTATTATTATTATTATTATTATTATGTTAATAGATACACATATACCTACTTTTGATGTGTGACTCGAGTTTTGTTGGTTACCCAAGTCATCGGACAGTCATCGGACACGAGATCTCGTCCCTGATGACTTGGTTTACCAACAAAACTCGAGTAGAACATCAAGCGTAGATATATGTGTATTTATTAACATATATTTCTCAGCTCTGTCTGATCACATTGAGCACTATTATGTCTACACCTCTTCGCTAAATTTGGTAATTATTTATTTCCTTACCAGAGTATGCACGCCAGCACACTCATATACGGTCACTATTATCTAGTTATCTCATTTAACTAACCATATATATATATATATATATATATATATATATATATAGGGAGAGAGGTCTATAGTAGAAGCGCCAGACCATATATGGCAACAATATTCGAAGCCAGGTCATAATTTACATCGTGTAATCTCATATAATATAAAACTTATTTTTTATTATGAGATTACACCAAAAAATGCCAGTGGTGTCTTAGACTTTTGTTAATTACTGTATGCCGGAATTCTAACAAACATTATAAAATGCTTTATAAGAAGGAAAGGACCATGAAAATGCTTAAATCTATCGAGTTGCATTAATTATTCTAATTTTGCCTCTACCCCTTTATGCTATATGCACATTCCTCAAAGAAATGATCTTGTAGCGTCGTGGAGTAAAAAGACTTTGCCCAGGGTACAAGTGTTTGTAAAATAGGAGCCATAATTGTATACAAATCTTATTAGGCAACAATTATACAATATTTCAGTACATTGCTCCCTTTTGGTCTTGCATTTCCCCCGACATGAAATGGAACGATTATATTGAATCAAATGCTAAGTCTTCAGCTAGGAAACTTAGTTTACTGTATCATCTAGACATTTATCCTCACCTGAATCTATTTTATATATCTATAAGTCTACCGTTCGTCATTGATTTGAATATTACTGCCACATATGGTTTGGTGTTTCTGCTATATATATTTAGAGATCTAGATCTAGAATTCTGAGAGAGAGATCGAGAGAAAGATCGTATGTTTATGCATTTTCTCAGTTTTCATCCGATTTTGATGATTTTTTTTTTTAATTTTTTTAGTTTGATAATTCTTCAGTGCCGCTTTTGAGTCCAAATTGTTGGCGATAATTGCTCTGCACTACTTCTTTCCCATTATAACTCCAGCAACATTTTACTATTTACTATCTGTTCTTGAATATATATCTTTCATAAAAACTTTAATAAGAATAAACTAATATTATTTATTATTATGCAGTTCCCTTTTCAGGGCCCCTGCCATTTAAATTGTTACCCCCCCCATTTGGGGATCTGCCTCATTTGCACCCAATTGTTGTTACTTATATTGAATTTCGGGTGGGCTGACTTTAAACTTAAACTACTCCAATTGAATAGCAAAAATTCCCAGTAATGACACATCTGGTCAAACACGAGTTATACTGCTAGTTCTTGATAAAATCCAAAAAAGCAGCATTTTTTCTTTAGTTCCCCGGCCAGTTCCGATAATGCTTTTATAGAGCGAAACGTTAACAGATTAAAAAATTTTAAACATCAGGATGACTTTTATAAAGTCCATCGTACATGGATTAGAGACAAAAAATGATTATTGAATCCATTGCTAGGTCTGCTGCTAGGAAAGTTGATTCTCTTTCTCGAGATAGACAATTTTTTTTACCGTCAAAATTCATCTTGCACATTTATAAATCTACCATTCGTCTGTGCATTAAATGCTGCTGTCATATCTGGTCTATTTCTCCAATGAAAAGCCTGGAATTTTTCTAGGCAATCGGATATCTCGACATCTGTCATTTTTCCAGCGCCGTGATGGAGGCTTGCCTCTGTCTTTTCTATATTTTCATGGTAGTTGTACTAATTCCCTCTCCTCGTTAGTGCTCCATCTGTATGAATTTAAACACACTACTAGATTGGCAATTAGGTTTTAATTTGGTTTCTTTTACGTCATATCAAGATCAATGGGTTATTTAATGCCGACAAAATTTTTATTACTGGGTTTTTATATATATATATATATATATATATATATATATATATATATATATATATATATATATATATATATATATAATATGTGGTGCAGTTCAATTTATATTACATGAATCATTTATACAAAAAGTAGATTTTTGCACGTCGGATCAGTTCTTTTTAAATTTTAGGGATAACAGCTGCGACATTACTGTATTTATTGAACAATTTAGTTCATGCCACATTGACTGAAAAACCTCCTACAACAACAACAAAAAAAAATTCTTAAATTACCATATTAGTAAAAAACGCACTGTCTTAAATTTTCAAAAAAATTCAACCTTAGCGTTGTGACTGTACGCTCCATAAGTTTTTATCAGTTAACAATAACACATTTCTAACAAAAACATATTTCGATTCGCATTTGATTTTTCGTGCCCGCTATTACCGGGATCTACTAAAAAAATAAAAAAAATAATTTCCATGCCTGAGGATGGCTGTAAGTACAGCCGAAAGTACTAGCAGA
>OZ010615.1:23018152-23028152 GCA_963932145.1 Acanthosepion lycidas | reverse complement strand
CTTGTTTCCTGTTTAGGATTGGGTTTCTGGTTCTTTCTAAAGCCTACTTCCTCTCTATACTTCTAGCATCTCCTCGCATATCATTTGAACAGGAGTAGAGGTTTATCCCTTGTTCTCTGTTAGGATTGGGTTTCCGGTTCTTTCTAAAGCCTACTTCCTCTCTATGCTTCTATAGCATCTCCTCGCATATCATTTGAACAGGAGTAGAGGTTTATCCCTTGTTCCCTGTTTAGGATTGGGTTTCCGCTTCCTTCTAAATTCTATTTCAACACTATACTTCTAGCATCTCCACTTGAACTCTGGAAATGGGTTTACTATTTTTGTCTTCAATAGGAGTAGATAGGTTCGCCTGTCACTCGATTCAAACCTACCCTGTCTTTTAAACAGAAGGAGATTTATTTCCTCTTTAGGACTAGGTTTCCCGTTCCTTCTAAACTTTTTCATTCCCATTCACACACACACATCTCTCTCTCTCTCTCTCTCTCTATATATATATATATATATATATATATATATATATAGTTTATGAAAAATTAGGTAATCCGTATGGGTAAACCCAAGGAGGATAAGCACCAGAGAGCTCAATGTAAATCCAGAGCAAATAGTTTAAATAAAAACAGACCACATTAAGGTTCCATGTAATAAATTATTTCACCCAGTCCTTTTAAAAGGACTGCGGATCATCAGACTTTACTTTTTTTTCATTTTTTGTTTGGAAGTAAAGTCTGATGATCCGCAGTCCTTTTAAAAGGGCTGTGGTGAAATAATTTATTACATGGAAACTTAATGTGGTCTGTTTTTATTTAAATTATAATATATATTTTAACATAGTATTTATGGTATTAAAACCTATTTTTACGCTTTCATAATGTTTTTACACCAGTTTAGGGGTTAACTATTTACCCATAGCTGGGACCCAAACGTGTGCTACGACCCCGGGTCAGGATCGACCTGGGAACAACAGCAATTAAGAGGTGTTTCCACACTCCCCCAAACCTGATCAAAGGCCTTGATGTTGAACGTAGTTTATCGTCGTACCCAGGACGGTGGCAATTAGGTCTCTTAGTTTTTATGTTGAAATAGCTAAATGTAACAAATATTCTTATGGCAATTTGTGCTTTCCTTCTTATCGCCCTTGCATGAGGTGAATAGATTAAAAATAAAACTGTAGCCCTAGAGAATCTCATACTTAAACTATAAATAAAGTTATACATATAGGTGAAATATTCTGAAAGAAAATGTCTTGGGCAGACAGGCGTGCTCGGATTTCAACTGCCATGCTGAAGATGAATAGTCTGTCTATATTTCTGAGATGAGATATTATGTACATTATTTACATTATTCGAGTTCAATACCCGGTTAAGGCAGTGGAGAACTTTCAGAGGGAAAATTAACAGGAGCTAACTGATATCCGACATCCCTCAAACATGGCACGTGGAACTAAACTGTCTACCCCAGTGATCGAAAGGGTTCACTTCGACATTCCAACCACCTGAAGAAGGCCGGAGCGTACAACGGCCGAAACGTTGTGATAAATATGGCGACAAAGATGAGGACAATAGTCCGAATAATGAAGATGAAGCATCATACTGATTGTACTCACTTTCGTTTATGTCGAGTTTAGTAAATAACAATTTTTTTAATCATTTCATCCCAAGCAATTAATGCAGTAAGCTGCAAGTGGTTACTCGAGTGTGAGAGAATATGAGAAAAAAAACTCTTAAGAAGAGAGAACAATACAAGATGAATTAAAACAGAAAATAGCGATTGATATGTTAGTTAAATATTTGAAGCTCAAAAATAAGCGGAAGCGGGAAGTGCGAGAGAAGAAGCTTTTACCATAGAACTTACGGTTGGATCAAACCATTTTAACTTTAAAATGATGAGACCTTACCGCCAATCTAGTCTTACGCTTAAATTCATAAAGTCTAGGTATTACAGAGCTAAGTTCATGAGAACAATTACCATGAAAGTATTTATAGAAAAGGCAGTCGTTACGACGGTGGGAAAGTGACTGAAGCAGAGATGCCAGATCAGGACCAATAACCTTGCAGATTTTTCTTTGGATTTTATCAAGAATCTCTAAATATATAGCAGAAACATCGAAGCAGATGTGACAGCAATATTCAATACAATATTCTGTGAATGAGAAAGGAAGACACAAGAAAGGAACCTACAAAGAACAAAAAAAAACGGTAAAGGCAAGAAAGAAAATGAAAGATGCAAGAGCTGGTGGTGGGGTCTGTAATTAAAGCAATAGCAAAAAATTCAAAGATATAAACCAGGAATGTTGAAACAACGAAAATGTCTAAATTGTAGAAATATAAATGTATCTGTCCAATGTTTATTTAATTTTTTGTCTTATTACAGCCCTGTAATCCTCACCAGTTGCCAAAAAAAAAAAAAAAAAAAAAAAAAACTTATTTATTTCTTTGTTCTATATTAAATATTTTTCGCCTTTTTTTTTTTTTTTTTTTTTTTTTTTTTTTTTTTTTATTATTATTATTACTTTTAACGGTTTTCCTTTCTTCTTATTTTGAAGAAACATTCTTTGCTCACGGAACTTTTTTTATTATTATCTCCGGGGCGGAAAGCTGGCGAAAGGAAGCAGACGATAATTTTGTCACGTGGTTGAATAAATAAATAAGCTCTAACTTTCCGAGCCATTGGCTTCGTCGCGCCGAAGAAATGTGCCTTTAGCCGGTTGGATGTCCCACCCTAACGTACTTCACTTGGATGCACTAAATTCCTCATCATGTGAAGCAGGTAGAATTGTTAGGTTATCCTCAGAGACATCAAATTCAATCTTTGTCGTTTTTTTAAATCATTTTCCCACTCTTTCTTATACATTTGGCCTTAATTTATTTGCTCACATTTTCTTTTCTTTTTTTCTTTTTTTTTTTGCTTTCGTCTTTTCTTTTTTTTTTTTTTTTTTTTTTTTTTTTTTAACATTCCTCCTCGTTCTTTCGTCTGGTTTTCTCCTCCTCGTTCTTTCGTCTGGTTTTCTCCTCCTCGTTCTTTCGTCTGGTTTTCTCCTCCTCGTTCGTTCGTCTGGTTTTCTCCTCCTCGTTCGTTCGTCTGGTTTTCTCCTCCTCGTTCTTTCGTCTGGTTTTCTCCTCCTCGTTCTTTCGTCTGGTTTTCTCCTCCTCGTTCTTTCGTCTGGTTTTCTCCTCCTCGTTCTTTCGTCTGGTTTTCTCCTCCTCGTTCTTTCGTCTGGTTTTCTCCTCCTCGTTCCTTCGTCTGGTTTTCTCCTCCTCGTTCCTTCGTCTGGTTTTCTCCTCCTCGTTCTTTCGTCTGGTTTTCTCCTCCTCGTTCTTTAAACCTCAGTCATTCTTCTCTTTCGTTACCTTCTCTCCATCGTCTTTCTCTTTCGTTTTCTTTCCTTTTTGTGCTCTCTTTCTCTCTCCTACTCTTCGGTAGTTTTTCTCCATCGTTTTTCTTTCCTTTCGTTTTTTTTTTTTCCACATTGTTTTTTCTTTTAGACTTTCCGTTAACCATTCTCATTCACCAACCTTTTCTTTATTTTTTTTCTGTTTCCTTTTCATTCTTTTTTTTTTTTTTTTTTTTTTTTTTTTTTCTACCTTTTCGGTTCCCTTTTAATTTAATCCTATCGCCGCCCTCCAATTTTCCACGTTTAGTGATTTTTTTTTCCCCCTTTTTGAACCTGGCCCTTTCGAGAATCCATTCGAATGAATCAGGTCATCAATAAAACCTATTGAGTTAGCTGAAATGAGTAAAGGTCGTCTCCTCTACAATGAACCTTTTTTTCCCCTAATTTTTCCTTCTTCCCGCGACCAACAAAAGTTGTTTTCGCGTTGAATCTTCAAATCTCGTTCAAATCTCGTTTCGCTTTCGGATTTAAACAGTTCATTGAGTTATTTCCTCCTTATCACTTCCTTTTCTATTCATTATCGGTTTTTTTCTCTTTCTTTTCTCTTCAATTCTTTTGCCTTTTTTTTTTCCCTTCTTTTCCCCGTTTCTGCCGCTGCCACCGTAAAAGTCAATTACATTTCTGTCAATCTAGTCATGCCTTCATTTACCTCACCTCAATATTTACCACTCTCTCTCTTCCCTCTCTCTCTTCCCTCTCTCTCTTCCCTCTCTCTCTTCCCTCTCTCTCTCTTCCCTCTCTCTCTCTTCCCTCTCTCTCTCTTCCCTCTCTCTCTCTTCCCTCTCTCTCTCTCTCTCTTCCCTCTCTCTCTCTCTCTCTTCCCTCTCTCTCTCTCTCTTCCCTCTCTCTCTCTCTTCCCCCTCTCTCTCTCTTCCCTCTCTCTCTTTTCCCTCTCTCTCTCTTTTCCCTCTCTCTCTCTTTTCCCTCTCTCTCTCTTTTCCCTCTCTCTCTCTCTTTTCCCTCTCTCTCTCTTTTCCCTCTCTCTCTCTCTTTTCCCTCTCTCTCTTCCCTCTCTCTCTCTTTTCCCTCTCTCTCTTCCCTCTCTCTCTCTCTTCCCTCCTCTCTCTCTCTCTTCCCTCTCTCTCTCTCTTCCCTCCTCTCTCTCTCTCTTCCCCTTTCCCTCCCTCTCTCTTCGCCTCTCTCTCTATCCATACATAGGATCTTATACTTTGAAATTTTTCTACAATTTATCAATTTTTTCTCTTCCACACTCAGTTCTCTTCTCTCTCTCTCCTCATCTCTCGCTTTTCCTTTTCTTTCTCTCCTCCTCTCTCTTCCTTTCCTATCCTCACTGCTTCTTTTTTCACTCTCTCTCTCTTGCTTCTTTTCTCACTCTCTCTCTCTTGCTTCTTTTCTCACTCTCTCTCTCTTGCTTCTTTTCTCACTCTCTCTCTCTTGCTTCTTTTCTCACTCTCTCTCTCTTGCTTCTTTTCTCACTCTCTCTCTCTTGCTTCTTTTCTCTCTCTCTCTTGCTTCTTTTCTCTCTCTCTCTTGCTTCTTTTCTCTCTCTCTCTTGCTTCTTTTCTCTCTCTCTCTCTTTTGCTTCTTTTCTCTCTCTCTCTCTTTTGCTTCTTTTCTCTCTCTCTCTCTTTTGCTTCTTTTCTCTCTCTCTCTCTCTCTTTTGCTTCTTTTCTCTCTCTCTCTCTCTCTTTTGCTTCTTTTTCTCTCTCTCTCTCTCTTTTGCTTCTTTTCTCTCTCTCTCTCTCTTTTGCTTCTTTTCTCTCTCTCTCTCTCTTTTGCTTCTTTTCTCTCTCTCTCTCTCTTTTGCTTCTTTTCTCTCTCTCTCTCTTTTGCTTCTTTTCTCTCTCTCTCTCTTTTGCTTCTTTTCTCTCTCTCTCTCTTTTGCTTCTTTTCTCTCTCTCTCTCTTTTGCTTCTTTCTCTCTCTCTCTCTTTTGCTTCTTTTCTCTCTCTCTCTCTTTTGCTTCTTTTCTCTCTCTCTCTCTTTTGCTTCTTTTCTCTCTCTCTCTCTTTTGCTTCTTTTCTCTCTCTCTCTCTTTTGCTTCTTTTCTCTCTCTCTCTCTTTTGCTTCTTTTCTCTCTCTCTCTCTTTTGCTTCTTTTCTCTCTCTCTCTCTTTTGCTTCTTTTCTCTCTCTCTCTTGCTTCTTTTCTCACTCTTTTCCTGGGTTTTGTTTCCTAAACACCTTCTTACTCAGCTTAGCCTCATTTGGCATATTGTCAGATGTATGTAGAATCCAGTAAGGCTCAAACATCACCAGGAAGGAATTGTCTATTTACGCTAATCTTGTGAGATTATCTACCTAGGAAATCAGTATTCCATATTCTGACTTGAACCCCGATTTCTAACACCAGTGTACATTATGTATGGGTATATTAAGACAGACGAATTTTCACAGGTTGAATATTGTATGGGGGTAATCGAACTCAATACTATTAATCGATTAGATTAGCTAACCATTACCAAGCATTGAGGCACACACGTAGCTTAGTTTTAACACCAGCGTATAGGAATGGGAAACCTAGTGAGGATGTGCCTCTTAATTATGATACAACGCCAAAAGTTATGTTACAGAATTTCCTGGATATTATTCAGGATACCAAGGAACGAGGTCTGTAAACTGTTAAGTGAATCTATTTTTATGAAAGAAACTTCTCCAACTTCTGGGTTATTTCGATAAGACTTCAAAGGACTCCTTTGTGTGATCAGATGACCTTAAAAATTGGAGGTATTTCATTCAGATATTTGTATTCGTTGGTTGGTGCCAAAATTAAGCGAACTGGCCGGCAAAGTCAGTTGTTGTAGAAATTTGCTCCCGAACAGTCCGTTTACTACCCTTAGCTAACCAAACAAGTAAACTCTGCAGCAAAAAACCCAGCAACTTCTCAATAAAATCCGTTGCTTTTCTTTGCGAATACATCGTAATGTTTTGGTATTTTCCTGTCGTCGTGGTGTCCGTCGTTTTCCAAGGCATGCAGCAATAAACGACATTATCAGAAAAGGTCTCGATGCAGCTGGGTTCCATTCCCAAATCGGACCCGTATGCCTCGACCGTGGTGATGAAAAGCGGCTGGATGGCATTACCATTGTGGGGAAGTCGTTGATTTGGGATGCGACCTGTGCGGATACATTTTCGACCGGTAATTTGAAGTCCGCAGTAAAGCCGGGGTCTGTCGCCCGGGACGCAGATAAAAAAAAAAAATTAAATAGTTAAATATTCTTCTCTTGCAGACAGATTTATTTTTACTCCAGTGGCAGTTGAGATTTCTGGGGTTATTGGCCCTCGTTCGATGGCGTTCCTTGGGTTTTTGGCGGGATTGCGTCTCGATTAAGGAACGAGCCTCGCGAAACGGAGTGGCTCTTGCAGCGTGTCTCACTGGCGATGATGCAAGGTAATACTTTCTCCATCATTGCGAATGGCAGAGGATAGCAAAAAAAATCGAATAGATCATTTTATTAGAGGAAGAAAGAGAGAAGAAAAAGCGAGGGAGGAAGAAAGAGAGAAGAAAAAGCGAGGGAGGAAGAAAGAGAGAAGAAAAAGCGAGGGAGGAAAAAAGAAGAAAAAGCGAGGGAGGAGGAGGAGAGGGAAGAAAAAGCGAGGGAAGGGGAGGAGAGGGAAGAAAAAGCTAGGGTGGAGGAGGGGAGAAGAAAAAGCGAGGGAGGAGGGGAGGAGAGGGAGAAGAAAAAGCGAGGGAGGAGGAGAGGGAGAAGAAAAAGCGTGAATGAGTTCACTGTGTAAGAATCTATAAATTGGATTTTTTTGTCCTTACTTTATTTTACGTCTTGTGATTTCTGAACAAAAGAATACTGAACTGCTATTTGATATTTCTCCTCCTGTATGACAGTGAGGAGGAGACTTGACGCAAAAGAAATTTCCTTCTACAGAAGGATGCTGAGGATACCATGGATCGAACATATGAGCAACGACGAAGTTTTAGAGAAAATGAAAACAAAGAGGAAACTAATACTTAACACCAGGAAGAGACAGTTATGGTTTCTGGGATACATAATAAGGAAGGGGGGCTTGGAAACTCTGATACTCACAGGACAGAGGCCAAGAGGGACAGGAAGAAAGCATATACACCTATTTAGTGATCTTGAGTAAATGAATGGCAGAACATGGCTTAGTAGAAATAAGACAAAGTTTATTAACAGCTACAAGGGACAGGAAGTTGTGGAGAGCCATGATCGCCTACGTTCTGAGGGGACACGGCACGTAAAGTAAATATAATTGTCTTTTCTGCTTTTGGGGTTTGTGAGACTAGATTTACGATAAACACTTTTAACCGCCATTTTTTTTTCTTGACATTTTCTTAAAAGTTTCATCGGATAATTAAAAATTCCGAATAAGTGGATATCTGAATTATCGAACAAAAATGAAAAGTATTTTTACTGAAGAAAAAAATAAACTTATGTCATCAAATAGCATTTTGACAAGTAATTTTTTTATTTTTAAAGGAAAAATGCGTAAATTTTATTATGTCTGTTTAAGCGCATGAGTTTCGTAGGCTATAATCTTTGGCATAAGCAAACTCTGATAATATATTTTCTTTGTATGAAAACAACGAAGTTAACAAGAATTAAACTGATTTTGATTTTTTTTTTTTTTTTTTTTTTTTTTTTAACTTTCTGGATAAGACGATAAACTACATCCGCGTCCTGGGTATGACGATAAACTACATCCGCGTCCTAGGTATGACGATAAACTATATAAAACAGCAAAGCCTTTGATCAGGAGGCTTTGAGAAGCATGGAACCACCTCTTAATTGCTGGTGTTCCCAGGTCCACTCTGACCAGAGATGGCAGCATCCGTTAGGGTCCCAACTATGGGCAAATAATTAACCCCCAAACTGGGGTCAAAACACTATGAAAGTGTAAAAAAAAATAAGTTTGAATACCAGCAGTACATTTTTGTAAAAAAAATTATTACCAGCAATAAAAAAATCTTGTTGACATTAAATATTAGGTTGGTGCAAAAATAATGACGTAATAATGTCGTTTTTTGACGTTAAAAAATACGTCAAAAAACGACATTATTACGTCATTATTTTTGCACCAACCTAATAACTGACTGAGGTTGATATCTCGTAAAACGAAACAATCAATTGATTTTTATCAGCTTTTTTTTTTTTTTTTTTTTTTTTTTTTTCTTATTTTCCTTTTAATATTAAACATTGAGTAAGGGTTTTCTAAATTCTCAAAACGCTTCTCTCGGATAAAATACTAGAATGGGTTAAGTTAGGATGATTTGAAAACTCTACGGATAATTTCAAAGATATCTGTCTATATTTCTGAGCTGAGGCATTGTAATTATGTACACTTTACATCGTTCGGAATTTGTCATATTCATGACGTTTCGGCCGTTGTACAGTCCGGACTTCACCTTCAGATGATATACGTTGGAATTTCCAACCTAAGCCCTTATTTCGCCCACCGGGGTAGATTGTTCTAGTTCCACGTGCCGTGCCCTTTTCGGATATCTCAGTCTTCAGTTATTTCCCTTTATTAACTCAACAATCTACCTTGGTGGACGAAATAAACGGCTCGGTTCGGAATTCCATTTTATATCACCTGAAGGCCGGACCGCACAACGGCTGAAACGTCGTGGATATAACAAAGATGACAACAATGTAAATAGTGTAAATGATTTCGAAAATGTTTTCCATTTTCCGTTCGAGTAAATACTGTACTCTGTGAGATTCGAACTCGTTACTGCGAAGTGTTGCTGAATAATTTTGTCTGGCCCGCTTTTCAAAATCTAAGCAAACATAGAAATTTATTTTTGAAATCTTGTTTCTGTTGAGAACTTTTCAACAATTCTTTGGGTGATGGCCAATGAAACGAGCCTCTTAAACACAATGAAACTCCATCCAATGTAATTTAATTTTTTTTTCTGAGGCAGCTTTATCTGTCTATATTTCTGAGATGAGGTATTATGTACACAATTTACATTATTCGGACAATTGTCCTCATCTTTGTCGCCATATTTATTACAGCGTTTCGGGCCGTTGTACGCTCCGGGATTCTTCAGGTGGTTGGAATGTCGAACTGAACCCTTTATTTCGCTCACTGGGGTAGACTGTTCTAGCTCCACGTGTCATGTTTAATGGATGTCAGTTATCTCCTGTTAATCCCCTTCTCGAATTTATTTCTCCACTCCCTTAACCGGATATTGAACTTCAAGAACATCAGAAAGCTGTAACACGAGGGGAAGTGGAAAAATCAGGCATGGCTGACCACATATGGAGAGAAAAGGGAGACCACTGTCCTCAATAGTCCGAATAATGTAAAGAGTGCAGCTTTGTTACTTCGACTCTCATGAACATTTCGCCTTCTGTACTCTGATAAAACCAAGTCCATAAGAATCATTGTCTAATGAGTTTATTATCTCAATCTTATCAATTTTAAAATTGTAGTTCTCCAATCAATACATTAACCGCCGCCATGAACAATTACCGCTTAGCATTCAACCCCCGTAACAATTTTCAGTCTTCAATTTTTTTTTTCCAAGACCTCTCCTGACGTGTTCCTAATCTTAATATTTGAAGCTTTCACTTCACGATCTTTTTGATTTGCTGGCGAACATAAGCAACAAGTGATGCATTTTGTTGGTAGGGTTTTCTTTCCCTGTTTAATCGATGACATAAAAAT
>OZ010615.1:22924656-23017952 GCA_963932145.1 Acanthosepion lycidas | reverse complement strand
GTCGTACTACTGTGAGTATAGCACAGCTAAACTACTTAAAATTAAGACGTGCAGGAAATGGTACCCAACCGTAGCTTAATGGCTGACAAGTTAATCTCGAGCAGATCATCATTACTGTGTATGATTTTCACTGTAAGACGCACCTCTGACCTTGTGTCAGCCTACGCTAAACGCCAACGCTAAAGTGAGCGAGTAATCGTTTATGTAATATCAATAAGACGTTCCAGTTTGCCTCCGACTTTCCAAGTGGGTGTAAAAACTGGATGGTAGCAATGCAATGCCTAGATGCCCGCCACAAGGTCCGATGAAGACAAATGTGATTTAAAGAGGACATCTACTTTGTTGCCAAAATAAAAATGGCGCATCCAGACCGCGCTTTCGATTAATAGAAATAAAAGAAAAGTAATTGGAGGAAAGGGGGAAAAGTGGATAAAAGAAAAGCTAAGTGAAGAAGAAAGAAAATGGAGAAAGCTGATGAGGAGGATATGAAGAAGGCGGAAGTGAATAAGAGAAAGAGAAAAATATAAAGTGGGTGGGGCAAAAGATGGCGATGGAAGTGGAGAAAATAAAGCGGTTATGAAAGAGAAAGGAGGAAAATGCAGAGGATGGGGAGAGAGGAGGGAGAACCAAAAGCTGGAAAGGAAGCAGGGAAAGACTCAGAAGGTATTTTGTAAAAATGGAACACCAAGCCAGAAGGAGAAGGGAAACATGCGACATTCCGACACCCCATCCCATCTCTATCCAACCAGACTGCGACCGGACAGCCTAATCTCAGCAGCCACACTAGCTCCCATCGGGGACCCCTGGCTCTATAATACAATTATTGAGCACAATGTAAACGGAAAGTGGCGTATAATGTGGTGGGAACGATTGTACAGATGAAGGAAGAGCGAGGTCGACCATTAAACCCCCGAGCGACAGATCACGAACCCTAGCGGACGTGTCTCTCATTAAACCGCGAACAGGGTAGATAACTCAATCTTGAACTCTCTTCCAATACTGTTTTCTTTGGCAGGTTAACGCAATTTGGAAGGCGCAAATTGAATTTTCCTTTTTTTCTCCCCTCCCTCTTTGTTTGCCTCAGCAAAGCGTATTTATAAAGATGGGATTTTTTTTAATTGTTTGTTGTCGCTTATTTTGTTCATTCGAATTTTCTTGAGATTTGGTTCGGGGAAGAAGGAAGAACAGGATTAAAAGTCAAATATTTTTGGATGTAAAAATGGTATCCCAAAACTTGAAGCGTTACGAATAAGATTGTGTGTGTGTGTGTGTGATATATATATATATATATATATATATATATATATATATATGAAATTTCAACAAAACTCCGTCCTAAATTTTACTTAAGAACTTAGTGAAAAAAAAAACTCCCTTTCTTAGATGTTCTCGTCGATTTTAGTAATAATACTTTTAAAGCTTCTGTTTATAAAAAAACGAATTAGTAAAACCTCTTGCCATCTTAATTTCTCTAGTGAATGCTTTCTTAGATCTAAAATAGGTTATATTTGGGCACCTCCAGGTGGTGTAATGGTTAGCAAGTTTGTCTCACTAGAACAGTTCCGACTGAGTAGCGAGTTCGATCCTCACTGGGTGCCCCATACTTTCGGCCTTGTGCCACATCTAAGCTACGCTTGGAAAATAACTATAAAATAGGTTATATTAAAAATTTCCTCACGAGAGCACACTAGAACTCATCCTCTCGCACAATTTTCTGTAAAGAATTAAACAATGTAAAGCAGACGCTGATTAATAATGGATTTCCTCATCAATTGTTGGATTTCCACATTAGGTGTTTTCTGTCTAAGGTAGCTAATAGCAATGGTGAGAATAGAAACATAAACAATAACATTAATATTTTTTATAAAAATCAAATGAACAAAAATTATAAATAGGATGGATGCAGAATTAAGAACATTATAAAAATGTATAACACCAGTTGACAATAGCCAAAAAAATTAGATTAATTATTTATTACAAAAAAATTTAAATCCTCTAACCTTATAGTTAAAAAAAAAATTCACCTCTTAGAATATAATTAAATAGGAGAAATATTATTTACGAATTTAAATACCCATTAAGGAATTGTATTCCTGATCAATCAAAATTCGTAAATAATTATATAGGCCATACTACAACATGTTTGACACGCAGACTCACTCTACACCTTTCTGATCATAGCTCAATTAGATCTCATTTAAATATTCATGGAGACATACCGGACAGTATTCGTAACATACTTGTTGACAACACAAATATAATAGCATCATCTACATGCAAAAAAAGGCTAAAAATAATGGAAGACTTGTTTTTTCCTGTTTTTTCCTTTTTTTTCCTTCATTTGTTTTTTTTTTTCCTTCTTTTGTTTTTTTTTCCTTCTTTTGTTTTTTTTTTTTCTTAAACAAATTCGCATTATACATAAGGAATTACGGTAACTGAAGGCTTCTTTTCTCACTTAAAAGGCACATTTCGAACCCTCAAATGACCTTACGGTACAATTGGAAACGTGGAAGTCTCGCGAGAGTTATGTATGATCTTGACCCTGCTACAAATAAACGATAGTCAGTGTTCGCATTTCTGGCGCCATATTTGCCCTAATCTTTGCTATGGACACTGTATCTCCTGCCATGACTACAATCGTGCTGACTCTTTCTGTGACTCTATATTTTTACAAGAGCCAGATCAAACCAAAAATGGAGTGTTGTTGCCATATCTGGGCTGGAACCGTCCATTCCTCAATTTTCAGGTTTAGGTAGAATGCAAAACTTTTTACACGGTCTTTCTTTTAATTATTTAAATTGCCTTTCTTGAGGTGCTGAAAGCGAAAAGTGTGATTGAAGAAACTTTTAGCATAGAACTTACGGCTACATTTAGCCATTTCTACTGTAAAACGATTATACCTATCCGCTAATCTAGTACTGCGCTCAAATCGATAAATTCTATGCATAATAGCGGAAAGTTCATCAAAGCAATTTATTGAAAGGGCACAGGAATTACGTTACAGCAGAGGGAAATGACTGAAGCCGAGTTGCTAATCAGGACGAATAATATTGCAGATTCTTTGTATTTTATGACGAATCTTTAAATACATAGATGAATCAGACTAGAGGTAGTTAAAACGGTTCAATTATTAAGACCATGGAAGAAAAGAACAAGTAAATAGTATCTTAAACGGGAAACAAGGAATAAACCTCCTAACTCCTGTTCAAATTAGTTTATTGTGTGTGTGTATATATATATATATATATATATATATATATATATATATATATATAAATGAAAGAGGTTGTAGTGGTTCCAACGAGAGAAAAGTATGTATATTAAAAAGAAGAGAAGAGAGGTGCTGTAAACGTTTTTGGTTGTAATGTGGATTTATTTAGAAAAAATATTATATAATTGGGTATTAATCCTTGAGGAGTGAATATGAATATGGGCCACAAAACTGTAGTTGGAAGAAAAATAATATATTAATTTCCAATAAGTAAATTTTTCAATTTCTCCCCTCCTATTTCAATATATCACTTCCGTTAAGTTAACCGATTAAACAGGTCAATGTCTGTCCCTCCTCCCCCAATACTTATATGATTGAAAGAAATATCAAAATAAACCCTCTCTAAACTCGACCATGTCTCTCACACCACTCCTCGCTACCCTCTCTATTAAACTACATAAACTTAATACTACCCGTCAAAAGTGTGAATTTTCATTTCATCTTTCGTTTCATTTTTTTGGAAGTGTTATCTGATGATCCAACGTCCCTGAAAAGGGCTCTGGTGAAATAAATTATTATAATGGAACTTAAATTGGTCTGTTTTTCTTTAAATTATTAGCTCTGGATTTACATTGAGCTCTCAGGATTTCATCCTCCTTGGGATTACCAAGTTTTTCATAACTTTTATATATATATATAATATATGTGTGTGTGTGTGTGTGTGTGTTTATGGACAAAGACTTTTTGTATTTTATTTAAACTTTTTTGTATGTTTATGTTACACTTTGTTAATAAAGTCACTGTTACATATCCAAGCACAACGAACTACATATTGGCGGGAGGTAGGGGCAAAATCAAACAGTTGTGCAGATTGAACTATCCGGTTAATGTAGTAACCGAAAGATCCCTTTCAGAATCTAAGACCGGAACATCGATGAATACTTAAAAAAAAAATTATCAAAAAGGAAACTTCTACTGACAATCAGAAGGGCAGATAAAATCTTTGTGACACAGTCACCCCACCCACTAGGACGAGATGTGACACAAGGTCTATTTTTAGGTGGGGATCCGAGCGTGTATACCTGAGACAGGAACAAAATTCCCCCCCTCCAGCCCCCGCAACCGTCGGTTGCGCTGGCCTAGGTGCGAGCACCGATCCCTTCATCTGGGGCAATGGGAGGGCGTGGCCTCGGGCAGCTGTTTCCCAAGGCTGGGCATCTGTTCAGTATTATTTTCCCCAGTTGCCCCTCTGTCCTTTGACAGAGAAGCCCTAAAGATAGAGAAGCAACTGAGAATTGATAAGTAGACGTGTAACTACTCAAAAAGAGTAATTTACACACTCTTAAATTTCTGTGACACATAATGAAGGCCTAGAGAATTTAATACTCACAGGGCATACTGAAGAGCGAATAACCTATTTAATGGGGTTGTGAGAATAGATATCAAAACAAACAAGGGTGACAAAGTTTAGAGAAACAAGAGTTCGGAAAGTAGGGAGAGCCATGATCACCTACACCCTAAGAGCACTTGGCACATTAAAGAAGACAATGGTGTTAGGTGGGAGAGACAATGGCAAAAAATCGATCTGGGGTGTGCAGCTGGGGTAATGAATAGCGTCTCGCAATGAGAAATTGAAGAGCCGTGTCGGCTTCGTTAATTTCACTTACGCCCAAATAACCTCTCGTCCCTCAGCTAAATTAAATATTAGGTTGGTGCAAAAATAATGACGAAATAATTTCGTTTTTTGACGTATTTTTTAACGTCAAAAAACGACATTATTACGTCATTATTTTTGCACCAACCTAATAGTAAGCCTGTAAAAAACAAAAAAAAAAAAAAAAACAATCTTGTTAATGCAATATTCTATTGCAAAAAAATAATTCTTCTTAAAATTCAAAAATGTTTTGGCTTTAAATAACACAAAAAGAATTAGGCTGTAAAAAATCAATGTTTTCCGGTTTAAATTAACCTATTGGTGAATTGAGAAGCGTAAAGAAAACTAATTAGGTTGGTGCAAAAATAATGACGTAATAATGTCGTTTTTTGACGTTAAAAATTACGTCAAAAAACGACATTATTCAGTCGTTATTTTTACACCAACCTAATATATAATCCAAGAGAATTACCAAAAGAGTCAGGAATGGTGGATCTTGCTTTGGAACCCTATTTGTTTTATGCGAAAGAACCAATAAAAGACCAGCTTAATTTGTCATCCTGGGTATGACGATACGCTACATCCGCGTCCTGGGTATGACGATAAACTACGTCCAACAGCAAGGCCTCTAATCAGAAAGTTTTGTGGACCGTGGAAACAGCTTTTAATTGCTGGTGTTCCCAAGTCCACCCTCACCCGGGGTGGTAGCACCTGTTAGCGTCCCAGCTATGAGCAAATAGTTAACCCCAAACTGGGGTCAAAACGTGTTTAAAAAAAAAAAAAAAAAAAAAAAAAAAATTAGATTTTAATACTAGCAATATATTTTTCTTAAAAATTATTACCAGTAATACATCATTACCAAAAATACTATTTTGGAAAAATATTACAGAAATACTTTTTGAAGAAAAATATTTCCAGCAATAAAAATCTTGTTGATATTAAATAACTCATTGAGTTTGACATCCCGTAAAACAAACCAAACCAAACCACTTAATTTGTGCACTTTAGACCTCACTCAGGACTGCCAAGCCACAGAAGAATATGACGATAATCTACACCCGGCAGGAAGACCTCTGGCCAGGAGATTGGAGGTTTTGAGGAGTGTGGAACCACCTCTTAATTGCTAGTGTTCCCAGGTCCACTCTGACCCAGGTGGTAGCACCTGTTAGGGTTCCAGCTATGGGCAAATACTGAACGCCCAAATACTATGACTGTATAAAAAAACATTTTATAGTAAAAATACTAGCAATATAATTTTATATAAAAATAGGTACCTCCACGAGATCGCTAAAAAAGAGCATAGCATGAAGAAACTTGACGAAAACAAAATTTTATCGTCTAAATGTTTGTTATTATTAAGACGAAAGATCAAAGTATTTTGGGGGTAGTTTTTTCCATTTTTTAATCGTTCCTCGCACGTCCGAAATTTTCGTTAAAAATCTTGTTTTTAAGTCAGCAGAATTGACCATTTTTTTCCCATTTTATAAAAACTGGAAATCTCACTATGAAATTTTTAAATATCAATTATCATTTTTTCAAAACTCATTTTAAGAAAATGAGAAATTATGTTTATTTAAAATATTTTGAACCAAGCTTAACTTAGCTTCTGCGCCGAAAAGATGTAATTTGAAAATAAAACAAAGCAGGTCATAAATTTTCGCGTCACTTGACAGGTGATGAATGACATTGACGGATTCCGGGAGGCTAATTTATTCTACGGAAGGAGAAAAGTGAAATTATTTACATTTAAGTGAACAAATTATTTACCTCGTTATTTTTAAGGAAAACATTCAGCGTTCTAATTTTTTTTTCTTTGTACTTAGCTTTCACCTTTACGTTTACGATGCTTTATGGAAAATATAAAGAAATTAAAATAAGACTGTTAAGAGTGAGATTATAATTTATAGGTACCTTTTTTATGAAATTTTATCAGAAGTGTACATAAAATACTATAATTTTATCACATTTATTACATTTTACTGTGTTATTTGTATTTCCATTAATTTTATTAATTTTGATATTTCATTTATGGAAAAATGTCATAACTGAGATTAATATAAAAATAAGATCATATAAATTTCATAAGATGATACTGTTACTTGTAGGTACCCTTCTCAGTTGAAATTGAAAAATCAAATAAACTTCTCCACGCGTGTTTCGCAAAAGTAAAGGCCTTAACAGCGAAGAACAATGCTTAACTCAAATAACGCAACTTAATTGTATTCTGGTTGGTCTTCCGTACTTTATAATTACAGCCCAATTATAAAAATAAAATTACATTTCTTAATTACTGCAGATCTTCTGATTAGTCAAAATGATACAATTTACAACGTACTAAAAAAAAAATCTATCTCATAAGGAGACTTAGGAAACCCGATGCGGCTTTTAACTAATTTTATAATATTTTAACAACTTAAATGTAAAAATCTATTATAATTAAGAAATAACAAATAATTCTATTAAAAATTATTTTTTCATCCAAAAAATTTGTTTTGCTTTCAGAATTTATTGTCCATATTCATAAAAGCGAATAAAAGCATTTGAAATTATTAGGTTGGTGCAAAAATATCGTTTTTTGACGTATTTTTTAACGTCAAAAAACGATATTATTTTTGCACCAACCTAATAAATAATATCTTTGTTTTATTGAGTTTTGTATGTTACAATTCAGAGCTGATTTTCAGGTAGGGGGGTCCAATTAAAAACAACAAAAAAACACGATTTGCATTCCTCAAAGCCTTGTGCTTTTAACTATTGTAATCACTAAACCTGACGCGATCGAATTTGTAGCGTTTTCATAAAATTAGTTACGGAGGGTGGTAATAAATATAAAAAAATATATATTTCTGTCATGACTTTAATAAAAAAAAAAAATCATATTTATAATAATTTCGATCATTTTGAATAGTTTCTGAAAGTTTCATTAACATCCGACAATTATTTTTATTTTTGAAAGATTTTCCAAATTAATGTGTGTCATACAAAAAAAAAAAAGTGCTAAAAATTGTCTGTTTTCATCAAAATTTAGAATGTTCTAAAAAGAAAGAAAAATTCTTTTTAAATAATTAAAATAAACTTTGATCTTTCCTCTTTATAATAATAATATAAACATTTAGACGATAAAATTATGTTTTCGTCAGATTTGGCATTTTTTTCATCAAGCTATACATTTTTTTTTTTTTTTTTTTTTTTTTTTTTTTTTTTTTTTTTTTTTAGCGATCTCATGGAGGTACCTATATAAAAAAAAATATTAGCACCTATACATATTTATAGTAAACAATATATTTTATAACAAAATGACCAACAATACATTTTATCTGTAGTTGAAGCCATAATTTTTTTGTGACGTACGATGGCCGTTACTAATTAAGTATAACCCAAGACTTCAGTGTTAAAATAAAACAGTATTTAATTACAACCGCAAATAAATACTTAACAATAACAAAGAACTAAAAGTCAAACAAAGATAAGAAACCATTTCAGTGAATACCTTGTTAGTAGCGCGGCTCAGCTTAACATCCGGTAAATCTTAAGTCAAAAATCAAATCATTGACGCACAGTAATTCACACTAATTTGACTGGATAGTTTCACTCAATAGTCGCTGCAGTCAGTAGCCTGACACCGCTATTTATACATATGGTGGAAAACATATATTCATCAGTCCAGAGTGTCACGCTCGAACCTGGATGTCGGTAGTTATTCATTTTCTTCCTATATGACAAAATTGCATTAAAAATATTTGAATTTATTCATTAATTAACCCATAGAGGTGTTGATATGTCGCTAAACAAAATCAACCAAATAACCAATATGAAAGAACACTTTCATGACATTAATCCATATAATATCCGATAATTTCTTACAGAAATCAAACTGTTCCAAAATACAGCTTCATCAAAACTACAATATAAAACATACCTATCATCGCCTCTAGTAATGATGTTCACACATAAAAGCTGAGTATCATTTACCATGTATTCAACTGTGAAGGCAGAATAACATATATCATTATTTCTATTAAAGCTCCCAAGAAAATTAAATTTCGACATTAAATGATCCATAAGGAGTCGATGTGCCGCTAAACAAATCAGTTAAGCATTCAGTGGCTTGGGATTACTGAAATCTCTAACTTTCGTTCAAATACGAGTTTTAAATTTAAAAAATAAATATAAAGGATGGTCGGAAAGTTTTTTTTCACCCTCTACCAAAAAGTAATGAGAAAAATAGAACAAGTAATACAAAGCACATGTACTGGATTCAGTTAATTCAATTTAATTGACGCTGTCACACATCAAGGTCTGTATGAACATCATTTTCGTGGCTCAAAATGATGCGGCGTCATGTCCTGTGTGATATTTTACGTACCTCTGCTTTGTTGATTGTTGCAAAGACTCTCCGAATGGCGGCCTTCAACTGATGGGTATTCTGGTTCATGTGAAAGTCTCTCCTTGATATTACTCCACAGAGCGTTGAAATAGAAAATTATATTATGTAGAGGGTGACAATTTCGTTTATTTATTTATCAGTGATGGCGTTAAAAAGAAATCTAATTCAGAATATATTCCTTTCTTTCGGCATCTACAGACATTTCCCGTTGAATCTTCGATTATCACAGACGTTTGCAGACGACGGCAACGTGAGACAACATGCTAAAATCTGTACTGTTCCGAATTCCATAGCGCTTGCGGAATAGCAACCTGCTTTCTCTCCTTCCGACATTGCTTTTGTTTTTATTATTATTAATTGTGTATAAAGAACTGCTGGCACGTGTTGCGTGCTTTTAGTGCTCTCAATGTGCATATGGCACGTGAAGAGAGGCTGGAAAGGGGTGGATGTTGTCCGATAGTGTCTGACGCCACGATGTGGACTTGACTGGAGCGCCATCACACAAAGACTTTCGCTTATATCTTGAAAGATGCACTACATCCGCTTAGCCATTTGACCCTCTCTAAATAGCCTTACTCTCCTTTCTGTTCGCTCTTGATTCTCTCCTTCTGATACGTCGTCTCTCCTTTTCCATTTCGATTTCGTGTTTCTTCAGACCCCGACTCCTTGTCATTTCTGTACGTTTCTCATCCGATCCCAAACCCAATTTCGTCAAATTCTACACCTCTCTTACCACTTGAATCTTAGGCTGTATCTCTCACTCTCTCTCTCTCCCGTTGTCAGCCTCCCTCACTCACTCTCTCTCTCTCTCTCTCCCGTTGTTAGCCTCCCTCACTCACTCTCTCTCTCTCTCCCGTTGTTAGCCTCCCTCACTCACTCTCTCTCTCTCTCCCGTTGTTAGCCTCCCTCACTCACTCTCTCTCTCTCTCCCGTTGTTAGCCTCCCTCACTCACTCTCTCTCTCTCTCCCGTTGTTAGCCTCCCTCACTCACTCTCTCTCTCTCTCCCGTTGTTAGCCTCCCTCACTCACTCCCCCACTCTCTCTCTCTCTCTCTCCCACCGTTAGTCTCTCTCTTTCACACACTCACTTTATTTCTTCGTCTCTGCCTATTCTCTTTCATCCCCTGACGAATGGGCGGAGCGATTACTGGAGGTTCCATCTACGAAAATCGGGATGCTGAATCAGCATCAATCAGCATCTTTTTATTTGTATTAGCCACACACGCACGCACACATACATACATATATATATATATATATATATCTATATATATATATTCTCTCTCACTCATATATATACACACACACACGGTTGTCAAGCACATAAAGAGTGAGCATGCCCCCTCCTCTACAGCGTTGGCACTGGATCTGCAATCGAGAAGCTGTGGGCATCGTCGAACCTAAAATCTCTTGAATCCTATCAACGATCTCTTTCTCTGTTCGCCACTCAACATCTATACCCCCTATCCTATGCATACACCTTTTCTCTCTCTCTCTCTCTCTCTCTCTTTTTGATCTATCAATTACACTGACCCCCACCACACACACACACACACACACACACACACACACACACACACTTCTTCCCAGACCACACTGACCACCTCCTATCAAGTCATATCCAGAATTTCAGTGACAGATACCGACCCAAATCCCCGGATATGGTGGTGATTTCCGGTGAGTGAGTGGTGTGATCGGGAGATGAGGTTCAGGGTAAGTTGGCTAAGTGTGTTAGAGAGAGAGAGAGAGAGAGAGAGGGGGGGCGTGTAAGTTGGACAGTACCGGACACTAGAGGTCCGGACAATGCCAAATTTCTAACTGTCCGTTTCCAAAATTCTGAAGACCTACGGCGACTCTCACGGTGAGAGCCGGAAACGAACTTTGGCCCCTATTGTCCATTGGAAGATCTTGGCAGGAGCTGTCGAAAAGTCCTGCACGATCGATGACCGTGTGATTTTGGCCAGAGAACAGTCATCTAGAGAAATTTCACAACTGACTCCGGCCATTGGGCTTTCATTAACTTCAACCAATTGTTGATGGTCATAGCTGCCAGCAAGGTCACTAGACAAGGTTTGGGCTAAAATAATTTCTGGTATTATTATAAACTAATTTTCAATACTAGCCGATTTTTTTTTAATATGGCAGCTGGGACATGTGAGCTTTTTCAGGCTGTAAATGCTGGACAATCGACTTGAGGCGACAGAAATGTAGTTCTACAGAAGGATACTGAGAATACCATGGATCGAACATGTGATAAACAACGATGCTTTAAGGACAATGAAAGCAAAAAGAACGTTTATACTTAGAATCAGAAAGAGTTGAAATTTCTAGGGCACATGAGGAAAGAAAGCCTAGAGAATTTAACTCACAATAATCGCCGTGTTCCTCTCTCTCTCCCGCTGTTATCCCCCCACTCTTTCTCTCTTTCGCTGTTAGCCTTCCTCTCTCTCTTTCTCTCTTTCGCTGTTAGCCTTCCTCTCTCTCTTTCTCGCTTTCGCTGTTAGCCTTCCTCTCTCTCTTTCTCTGTTAGCCTCTCTCTCTCTCTCTTTCTCTCTTTCGCTGTTAGCCTCTCTCTCTCTCTTTCTCTCTTTCGCTGTTAGCCTCTCTCTCTCTCTTTCTCTCTTTCGCTGTTAGCCTCTCTCTCTCTCTTTCTCTCTTTCGCTGTTAGCCTCTCTCTCTCTCTTTCTCTCTTTCGCTGTTAGCCTCTCTCTTTCTCTCTTTCGCTGTTAGCCTCTCTCTTTCTCTCTTTCGCTGTTAGCCTCGCTCTTTCTCTCTTTCGCTGTTAGACTCGCTCTCTCTCTCTCGCTGCTAGCCTCCCTCTTTCACTCTCCGGTTGCTAGATAACAGCTACTGGACTTGTGAAACTTACGTTTCTGAAAAATTGTTTTAAGAAAAAGATTTTATAAATTTCATCTGACATTAATACGAGCTGCTCACTCGAGAAATGCCAAATGTTTCCTTATAGGGAAGCAGCTAATTTTACCATTATTATTCAGCTTCCTTTGTATATGCATCATGTCATTAGTTAGGTTGTCCATATATACTGGAGAGAGCACACAGCATATTCTTCTTCAGGATGTGGGTGATCAAGGCTCTCCACAAATCCTTATTGTTTGTTGCTCTTAGTAAGGTTTTGATTTAGTGTCTCAAACAAAAGGTTAGTCAGGAAACCTCCATCAGTATTAGAAAGAGCAATAACAACTAGTGGACTTGAGAAAACTATTCTCCTGAAAAAATGTTTTAAGAGAAAGATTTTATAAATTTCAACCGACGGCTGCTCAGTTGATGAATGCCAGATGTTTCCTTATAAGGAAACGGCTAATCTTACCCTTACCAGGAAGGTTGCCAAAATAAGGTTCGGCCTAATTATCGTTAACATGTTTGCTCATATAAATGTAATTGCTGATTTCTTTTTTTTTTTTTTTTTTTTAAAGTAACTCGTCTATGGGTTATTTAATGCCGGAATCTAAATATTTTGAACACAGTTTTATGGCTTCAACTGCAGATAAAATGTGTTAGTTTTGTTGAAGTTATGTTTTAGAATACAATTTGATTTCTTTAAGAAATTATAGGATATTATATGGATTAATGTCATGAAAGAGTTCTTTCTTGTTGGTTGTTTGATTTTGTTTAGTGGCATATCAACACCTCTATGGGTTATTTAATGCCAAAATCTAAATATTTCGAATGCCATTTTATGATTTCAGAAAATAAATAAAGAAAAGTAATAGAAGGAAAGAAAAAGGTTTATAAAAAAAAATAAAAAAAAAAAATAAAAAAGTAAAGAAAGAATGAACGAAAGAAAGAAAAACGAGATTTGAAGAAATGGTAAACGAGATTTGAAAGAAAGAAATAGTAAACGAGATTTGAAGAAATGGTAAACAAAATTTGAAAGAAAGAAATAATAAACGAGATTTGAAGAAATGGTAAACGAGATTTGAAAGAAAGAAATAATAAACGAGATTTGAAGAAATGGTAAACGAGATTTGAAAGAAAGAAATAATAAACGAGATTTGAAGAAATGGTAAACGAGATTTGAAAGAAAGAAATAATAAACGAGATTTGAAGAAATGGTAAACGAGATTTGAAAGAAATAATAAACGAGATTTGAAGAAATGGTAAACGAGATTTGAAAGAAAGAAATAATAAACGAGATTTGAAGAAATGGTAAACGAGATTTGAAAGAAAGAAATAGTAAACGAGATTTGAAGAAATGGTAAACAAAATTTGAAAGAAAGAAATAATAAACGAGATTTGAAGAAATGGTAAACGAGATTTGAAAGAAAGAAATAATAAACGAGATTTGAAGAAATGGTAAACGAGATTTGAAAGAAAGAAATAATAAACGAGATTTGAAGAAATGGTAAACGAGATTTGAAAGAAAGAAATAATAAACGAGATTTGAAGAAATGGTAAACGAGATTTGAAAGAAAGAAATAATAAACGAGATTTGAAAGAAAGAAATAATAAACGAGATTTGAAGAAATGGTAAACGAGATTTGAAAGAAAGAAATAATAAACGAGATTTGAAAGAAAGAAATAGTAAACGAGATTTGAAGAAATGGTAAACAAAATTTGAAAGAAAGAAATAATAAACGAGATTTGAAGAAATGGTAAACGAGATTTGAAAGAAAGAAATAATAAACGAGATTTGAAGAAATGGTAAACGAGATTTGAAAGAAAGAAATAATAAACGAGATTTGAAGAAATGGTAAACGAGATTTGAAAGAAAGAAATAATAAACGAGATTTGAAGAAATGGTAAACGAGATTTGAAAGAAAGAAATAATAAACGAGATTTGAATGAAAGAAAAAATAGACGACACTTTATAGAAAGAAAGAAAAAGATGAAGGCAGGATGAAAGGAATGAAAAACGAAAGAGAAATGAAAGGAGAAAAGATGGCGATAGAATGGACATAATGAAAGGAGAAAAGATGGAGATAGAATGGACATAATGAAAGGAGGACTGAAAAAAAGGAAGGAATCAGAAAATAGAAAGGAAAGGAGGACTGAAAAAAAGGAAGGAATCAGAAAATAGAAAGGAAAGGAGGACTGAAAAAAAGGAAGGAATCAGAAAATAGAAAGGAAAGGAGGACTGAAAAAAAGGAAGGAATCAGAAAATAGAAAGGAAAGGAGGACTGAAAAAAAGGAAGGAAATGGAGATAGAAAGGAAAGAATGATAAAAGGGTTGAAAAGGAGGAAAGAAAGTAGCACTTGATTGAAGGAAGGAAGGAGCAAATAGAAAGGAAAGGAGAATAGGAAAAGCAGATGGCAATAGAAAGGAAAGAATGAAAGCAGGACTGAATGGTAAGAAAGAAAGATGAAGGCAGGATGGAAGGAATGAAAGGAGGAGGAGACAGAATCATAGAATGAAAGGAGGACTGAGGAAAGGACGCTGTGGGTTATTTAATACCCAAATCTAAACATTTGGAACACAATTTTATGTCCTCAATTAGAGATAAAATGTGTTGTTGATCATTTTGCTATAGAACGTGTTGCCGGTCATTTGGCTATAAAGATGTATTTTTATACTTTCAAACTGTTTTTTTTTGGGGGGGGGCACTAATTGCCCATAGCTGGGACCCTAACAGTTGTTACCACCCCGGGTCAGGCTGGACTGAGTAACAACAGCAATTCAGAGGTAGTTCTATGCTCCTCAAAATCTCCAATCTCTCGATCAGAAACCTTGCTGCCCGATGTAGTTTATCGTTATACCCAGGACTACTAATCAATGTAGAGAAAATTATATTAATCAAATAATATATGCGAGGGGTGCTGAAAAGTTAATTCCAACCAATTATCTTGGATGAGGTAGTATTGAAAACTTTTCAGCATGATCTATTATATTGATAATTGATATGAAATATGGAAACTGTCAAATGTTCAGATGAGGGCTCCATTCTTTACCTCCACCAATTTAGACATTTACTGACATGCGACTTCCAGTGAGTCGAATCGTCTATATTTCCCCCGTGTTCCAGGAGTAAAGATGAAGTTCCAATTATCCAGCCTGTCCCACAAAGTGTTTGTGCTTGGCGAATGCTACTTTCTGGAATGGGCTCCCGAGTAGGTGTTTCCTTGACCGCTACAAACAACCTCTTCAAGAATCATTTCTCCTCACTGTCTTTATTTCCTATCACCTGCTTTTTCATTCATATCACACACCGCATTCGTTATTAGCATTTAACAGTGAATCCCAATAGCGAGTAGCTCTTGAGCCTTAAACTGAGTGGACGTTAGTAATTTCTAAAGAAGTAATGGGTTTTTATGCATTAAAGCTACATACAAGATGATCCGAAAATCTTGTCTTCCTAACACTCTCTTCCAAATCGTAGGCGCTGATGTCAACCATAGGAAATAGAAAATATATAAGGGTGACAAGACTTTCAGACCAGTCTGTATTTTAAATGTTATTTTAAATATTATTTTTAGTCAAGAGTTGTATTTTAATAGACGATACGTTTTTCTTCGTTTTTCTTTTTTTCTTCCTTCTTGCTTTTATATTCTTTTTGTTTCTGTTTTTTTTTTGTTTTTTCTTTCTTTTTCTCTTTGTTTTTCTTTGTTTTTCTCTTTTTTTTCTCTTTCTTTCTCTTTCTTTTTTCTCTTTCTTTCTCTTTCTTTTTTCTCTTTCTTTCTCTTTCTTTTTTCTCTTTCTTTCTCTTTCTTTTTTCTTTCTTTTTTCTCTTTTTTCTCTTTCTTTTTTCTTTCTTTTCTCTTTCTTTTCTCTTTCTTTTCTCTTTCTTTTCTCTTTCTTTCTTTTTTCTTTCTTTCTTTTTTCTTTCTTTCTTTTTTCTTTCTTTCTTTTTTCTTTCTTTCTTCTTTCTTTCTTTTTTCTTTCTTTCTTTTTTCTTTCTTTCTTTTTTCTTTTCTTTTTTCTTTTCTTTTTTCTTTTCTTTTTTCTTTTCTTTTTTCTTTTCTTTTTTCTTTTCTTTTTTCTTTTCTTTTTTCTTTTCTTTTTTCTTTCTTTCTTTTTTCTTTCTTTTTTCTTTCTTTTTTCTTTCTTTCTTTTTTCTTTCTTTCTTTTTTCTTTCTTTCTTTTTTCTTTCTTTCTTTTTTCTTTCTTTTTTTCTCTTTCTCCTCTTTCTTTCTCCTCTTTCTTTCTCCTCTTTCTTTCTCCTCTTTCTTTCTCCTCTTTCTTTCTCCTCTTTTATTTTTTTCTCTTTCTAGAAATTCGTGTCTTTTTAATCATCTTGCAGAAAATATTTTCATTGTAAGCACTTGCATCTACAGTTCAATCCCCATCCCCTTCACACATCTGCCTTTGGTAATTTAATCTCGTTTTCGGATGGTTTCTTTAAAGTGACACGCTTATGATTCCTTGTGTGGAACTCTTGTTGAAATCTGCGCCATGCAGTCTTTGGCAATTTTATTATTGTGTGTCTATTACTACCATTTTTGATTCCGCTCGCAAATCTGTCCCAAAGAATATCCGAACACAAAATGAACTTGAACGGCACCCAAAGTGCAAGGTATGCCACCGACAACTTGGTGATCCCAATTTTGTCCTGAAAAATTCAGTTCTGTTAAATAAAAATAAATTTCTTCAACCGAAGATCTATGGAAAGTGCCGTGATCCCCCCTCCACCAACTCCCCTCCGGTTGATATAAGACTGGACGATTTTAGCTTATCTGTTTTTGTTAAATTAGAACTGAAATGTGGGATACTTTAATTATTTTAATTTAATTCTATGTTTTTCTTTCACACCTAAATATTATCATAAGAAAATTATAATGAATTTTTTTATCAATGTGTTCAAGTAGTCTCTATTTTAATCCTGTTTTCTTTAAGTATTATTTTAGCCAAAGAAAGTGACGCGTTATAAAGACTTTTATGATGAAACAAATTGAATACTAATATGAGTGATTCAAGAATTATACAGGATTCAGAAACTAAACAATTTTGGCGTTTTTTTTTATTAATCGAAGTAAAATTAAAATTGTGGCAATAATAATAATGATAATAAAAGAGAATATGCTGTAAAACAGAAAACACCAAATGAAAGGCGTTTTCGAATAACCAAGATGTTAATATGTTGTAAAGACTTTGAAATATAAATATTACAGAATGATAATTTAGAACACGAAATACAATCTATTTATAAGTGTGCAAATGATATCAGATTACTAATAAAAAAATTACTGAAACAATAATAATTTGGGACTTTTAAACAAAATGGATTTTGACACTATAAGAATCGAAGTTAAAATCTGTTTTGATGTAGAATTTATTTTTAAAACAAGAATCTCTGTAGTTTACAAAGAGTGTCAGAATGGTTGATAGCGAGGTGATAACAATGGCGTCTTGTTGTGAACCTTGGAAACCAATCGATAAAAAGTAAATTGTTTATTCTCTGAGGAGTGAAGTTGTACTTTGGTAATATGTCAGTACGTTTGCACTAGAAAAACAGATACGTCACCAGTCTGGGACACGTGAGGCCGGTTCTCTTAATAAAGAGGCAAGCCAAACTGAGGAAGAGTTTTGGGTTCGTCTGTCTTCGAATGCAGTCGAATTGAGTGGAGAAACGTCATAGATTGAAAAGGAAGCGTCCGCTGTGTGTTGCTGAGGGCGAAATACCACAGCTAGCATCTAATTATCGCTACTCCTGTTATTACTATTACTGAGAATGGGAACATCGAAGTTTGTAGTAGTTGCGCTAAGAACAGACCAAAAAGGGTTAAAATGAAGGCCACATCTCTCCTTTACAGAAATATTTCGAGGTATTTGTGTTTGTTTGGTTACTGTTCACATACAAGAAACATTCAACCTTGTGCAAGAGGAATTTGTGTGTGTCCGTTTGCTTTTATATACATATATATATATGTGTGTGTGTAAATATATATATATATATATATATATATATATATATATATAATTATTCATATATTATATGTGTGGTACTTATTAGAAAGCGCTCAATATCAGAGATAGAGCTAACATATTTGGTTGGATTGATGTGAATTTGTGACCCTGGGTTTCACGCTTTTGAGATCGTCAGAAAACTTTTGTCCTTTCAAAATCGAATCGACTTGGTTATATTTATTTTTCTGTTCGTTTTTAATACCTAGAAAACAAAATAAATTCTACTGAAAAGGATGTGAAAATTTGCATAGCTAAAGCCTGGATACCTTAAATAAAATGGACGTAATCTGATCTCCTAGACAACTTCAAATGGAACTTCTTTCGTGCCACTATAGAATCGGTTTTAATGTATAGTGGCACTGCTTGGATATAAACTAAAACCCTAGAGTCTAAGCTTGATGGAATCTACATTCGGATGCTGAAAGCTATACTTAACATCTTCTGGAGACAGCATCCAACTAAATTACAGAAATATGGATCCATCCCTGATATTTCTACAATCTTACGCGAACGCAGAATGCACTTTACAGTGCACTGCTGGCGTGCAAAACATCAACCTGCGAGTGATCTACTGCTCTAGTTCCCAAACTACACACTCTCTTATCATCCGATATGCATGTATCACCACCTCACGAATAAAACCCGATGCCAAGATAACCTTTTCAACATTACCCACCGTCACTCACACAATATTCAAACCACCAGTTCTGATTTGTGACAACTCAAAGCTTATATATTTGCTTTTCTGTCGTAAATGCAAAAAAATGGGAATTATGTTGAAGAAACAGTCACGGAATTCCATCTACTGTTCAAGAATCATAAAAAGAACATTAGAGAAAAAGAATTTCCCTGGACACCTAGCTATGGAGCAAGACTGGTTGGTCGCCTGGCAACCAATTACATTGACCAAATATCATATTATGATATAGGATCCTAGCCTAATGACTTGCCGACATTTTGATGCAGGACCGGTTGATTGTTGGCATGATAGAATCCTCTATCGTTTCATCAGTGAAACATGTCCACAAAAGTTTTCCCAAATTGTCATATATTTACTATTCCATGGAATTCCCATGCAAATTTAAATCAGCCTCCTTAAATCTCCCTCTCACACCTTCTCTCCCTCTCACACCTCTCTCTCTCCTTCCTTCTTTCTCTCTCCTTCCTTCCTTCCTTCCTTCCTTCCTTCCTTCTTTCTCTCTCCTTCCTTCCTTCCTTCCTTCTCACTCTCCTTCCTTCCTTCCTTCTCACTCTCCTTCCTTCCTTCCTTCCTTCTCACTCTCCTTCCTTCTTTCTCTCTCCTTCCTTCTTTCCTTCCTTCTTTCTCTCTCCTTCCTTCCTTCCTTCTCTCTCTCTCTTTCCTTCCTTCCTTCTCTCTCTCTCTTTCCTTCCTTCCTTCTCTCTCTCTCTTTCCTTCCTTCCTTCTCTCTCTCTCTTTCCTTCCTTCCTTCTCTCTCTCTCTTTCCTTCCTTCCTTCTCTCTCTCTCCTTCCTTCCTTCTTTCTCTCTCCCTCTTTCATTCTCAAGCAAACCTATCTTTAATAAATAAAAATCCATCACTTCTTTATAAATTGCTTTGTTAAACGTTAGAATAGGAAACTGGGCGGATGTCTTTTTCGAGTTTAGGAAAGATTTGCGTTTAAAGGCACTATTCAACTTTGCTTGATCACCGACACACCTCGTGGCCGAGACGATTAAGATACGTCGGGTCTAATCATGGTTTCAAATGCCGGTTGTGGGGGGGGGGTGCGCACAGGATCGGATCCTGTTGGAAAGCTGATATTTTTCTTTAATAAGATTTCTCGAATATTCAGGCCAGTAGACGAAAATAAATATACTGTTCAATAAATAAAAAGAGCGTCTACTCAAATATGGGTATCCACTAAAAATAAGGTTTCAGTAATAAAATAAATATATATCTACAGATCGAGCACTTAAAAAAATTACCGGTTGTAACAGCAAAACTGTCCAATTGTTAGATTAAGCTCTGAATCGTTGTATTTTGGAAATGATTAAAGATATCTTACTGGAATTTTCCGAGGTTTTTTATAAGACTATTGGACTCTACTTTGAGCAATAAGAATGTATAATTACTCTCTAAGCTTAACAGATTTATAGTGACAAACTCGATCATAAACGAAAGTAACATGCTCATCATTAATTAATCATAGCTAAGGATCGAAAGCTCATGAAGGATTGAAAAAGTTCATATATATATATGAAGTGTATGTGTGTTTGATCTCATTTTCCAACTTATTCAAGATGATCTTCGCCCTCTCTAACCTAACTTTCTGTCCTGTAGTAACAAGGTGCCTCACAGGTTTCACATGCAATTACTTTTTCAAGTCTTTTTTTTTTTTTTTCACTGTTCTTTGGGCTGTCATAACTGAAACTACTTTCTCACGTGCCTAGCATCTTATGGATTGAGTTGGATCTTTTCTAATTGATCTCTTTAGCTCCAAATTGAAATGATGATCCCTTTTGTATAGGAGTTTATATTGTTCTAGAAATGGGGTTATTGACATTTTCTCCCCTCAACAAAGGTTACTTTGCTTTGAGGTGTTAGTGAAAGTTGGTAGTACGTTTCTTTTTTTTCCATGTTGCTTTCGGCATATCTTGGTTTGTATTTTAGTGTTGCCATATATGTTTTGATAGGGTTGTACGGTGTGCATATTTATTTATTTATTTTTTTTGTTAAATGATGTTTTTAGTTGAGTAGCCACTATTTTTAGACATTTTTATATTCCATCATAGGTACTGGTCGAAATAACCATTTGCATAATAAGAGTCCTTGATCGATGCAACTTCTATGATAAAGATGTGTGTATGCCCTAAAAGAATAATAATAATAAACAGTCTGCGAGATCAGCATGCTTTTGAAGACATGAGGCGCGAAGGCATTCTGCGTCCAAATGATGTCATTAATTCTGAAAGAATTAGGCAAAAAGAAGCGGGAAAAAAAATAAAATAAAAAAAAAACGAAAAGAATAATTGAAAAAAGAAGAAAAGATTTACCGATGCAAAATATAAATTTTATTTTGAAAAAAATCGTCTCCCCACTACCGACCGCCAAATTGAGGCAAGATGTCGGCAAAATTCGAAATTTAATGGAACGGAAAAAAATAAAATAAAATTGAAAGAAAGAAAAGGAGAAAAATATATCCTTTCAATAATAGAAAATATCTAACTGTAATTTTTTCAATTTCTGATTTGAAAAATTTCTGTCTATAATTGTTGCCATAATTTCATACATTTTATTTATTTATTTATTTATTTATTTCCATCGTAAATTTTATTTTTCTCTGGAAATTCAGGTCTTTTTACCGGAATAAAAATAATATATTTTCTCCATTTCTATGAAACGAAGACAGCATTTTCATCTTTCGGTTGTTTTTTTTTTTTTTTTTTTTTTTTTTCTAATAATAAAAAATAATACATTTTGCAAATTATGTTTAAATTAGAGGCACTATGATTTACGAGTTTTTATTTTCTCGAGGTGGGGGGGGGTAGGGTTGAAATGGAATTCTTCTTTCATTGCTTGAAATGACCAACAACAAATAAATAGAATATATATATATATATATATATATATATATATATATATATATATATATATATATATATATATAATTTATTGTGTGTGTGTGTTTACACAGGAAATTAAAGCGAAAATATTTTTCTTGTTATAGATGTTATGGCAAATGGAACAACATTACGTGTTCCTGCGTGGTGGACGGACATTTTAGCTCATGGAATTTACAATCAAGTTGTTTATATAAATAAAAATGACAGAGGTTTTTTAGTTAAACATTTTTTTTTTAAAACACAGAAGGTTTAATTTGAGAATATCTCTTTTTTTGTTTTTTTTTCCTTTTTTTTTTTTTATTTTTTTTTTTTTTTTTTTTGCTTTTGCTTTTTTTTTTTTTTAATAACTTTCTCTTGTCTTCGACAGCAACATCGTAAAAGATTATTTAAAGTTATAACGCTCCAAACGCCATGATGGAAAAAAAAATAATGATCGTAATGTGCACCATTCTTGAAAATGACCGAAAATAATTGAAAGTGATGGAAAATTTGTACGGATAATTTCCACGGACACAGGAACCTTGTAAGAAACCAAAACATGATCAGAAAAAATAGCTTCGAACCGAGTCTATTGCCTTTTATAAATAATGGTTTGTGTATGGATGGATGGTTATACGTTATTTATATAGGCACAAATATTTAAATAAATGCTCTGTTTACCAGCCTGAACGTCCGAGAAAATATACGTCCTCCTACAGGAATCGAACCTCTATCCTACATAGAACCGTCATATAGCCTGACGTGCTATACCATTTAGCTACGAAGGAGAGTCTGTTTAGAAAGACTTTACTGATTTTAAACTACAAACTTAACATGATTTTCCTCGAACGTCCATATCTGCTCGAAGCGTATCTTAACGTAAGCATATATATATATATATATATTGTTGTGGCCAAGTATTTTGTTAAGAAATAACAAAACAAGATGTTGCAGATAAATAGTGTATTGAACAGTAAATACAACAGAAGTGTGTTACACAACTTGGGAGTGTGGGTCGGTTGACCAGCGTTCAGTCTATATCACCGTTCCACCGAGGCTTACATTTCCTACTACATTATAGTAAATGAAAGAGTCCATAAGAGGCTCATTAGAGGGAAGACACTACAACACACACACACACACACACACATATATATAAGTAAATCTAAAGATCCAAACAAACCTACCTAGGTTTCACCTACGTGGAGAGAGTCCAGGAGGCAGTATACACATACACATATATATATGAAATGTATGTCTGATCTGAGATATATATATATATAAAATGTATGTCTGATCTGAGATATATATATATATATATATATATATATATATATATAACATGGAAAATCTCAACGAAATTGCAGTCGTGTTTCGATGCGTATCAATGCATCTTATCAGGCGATTGTAAATTACTGGCAAGTGAACGATTTAATTGTATTTAAAACGAAAAATACAACCTCTTTTTACGAAAAAAAGAAAAAGGCGGGGTGTATAAGGTTTGTGGGATTTACTCCGATCAACCAATCGGATATGACCTACGTTGAATTTAAACTAAGCGATGAAGGAAAAAAGTTAAATTATTTTTCATAAATGGATCATAACCATGTAATAATTGCTCTACTTTGTATTGAGCCCTCTTTTAAATTAAATTTTATATATATTGTTAGAAAGAGATAGGAGATACGACTCTTTCCCTTATATAGAATGCTAGGGGATGCTGATGCATTTCTGATATCTCCCCTTCATCATCTTACGGTTACATGTAGTCATTCCAGTTGTAAGTTCTATGCTAACAGTTTCTTCTCTCGCACTTCTTGCTTGTGGCACTCTCTTCTGCCTCCATGCTTTCCAGTCAATTTGGATCTTGAAAAATTTAAATGCATTGTCAATCGTTATCTTCTCCTTTCTTTAATATCCGTTCTTTTATTTCCTTTCTCCTTAATGTTTTACATTCAGTAACCACTTGCGTCTTAGTGGTTTTATTGCCTTACTTGTGATAAAAGAAGTTTTACACAAAAAAAAACGAAACTTCATGAATAATTTCTGTCCCTTTTTTTTTTTTTTTTTTTTTTTTTTAAATCTGTTATTGAGAAAAATCTCCTACGTTGCTTGCAGACAACAGAAAAATAAGTTAGAGAAAAGAAATTCATCTATGTCTAGCTTGACTACCACATCTGAACTTCAGTCTTTTAGTCATATATGACCGAGATCTCAGACCAGTACGATGTTTCTGACTCAAGGAGGAGTTTTTGGAGCCTGATTTCTGGGTAGACGAGACATGTACACTCGGGTTATCACGCCTGTATCTTATTTTCCTGGATTATCTGTCCGCTTGTTAGCCTCCTGTGAGTTTATTCAAAATTCGGATCCCTGACTATCTTATCAGCAGCTGTATAACATCAGGACTATTGTACTGCCATTTTGTGAAGGGGATCTAGAACGTGCAGCATCCCCCGGTAGCGCCTCACGATGCCACGATGAAGGGTACAGTTACGGCTGTATCGCCGGACGATTCAATCTAGTTTATGCATGCACACATCTCCTGTGGGTGTGACTGCCCCACTAGTTTACCACTCTAGCAGGTACCTGAATCTTCCTGCTATCCTCTTTCCTCAATAGGAATAGAGAGGTTGGCCTATAGTCAGGTTCATACTCCTATCCGGTCTCTTGAACAGAAGTAGAGGTTTACCCCTTGTTTCTGGTTGGCTTTGATTGGCTTTTTGTTTCCTTCCAAAGTCTACTCTATACGTCTAACGTCTCTGCATAAAAACTTTCAATTACTATTAGGTTGGTCCAAAAATAATGACGTAACAATGTCGTTTTTTGACGTATTTTTTTAACGTCAAAAAACGACATTATTACGTCATTATTACGTTTTTTGCACCAACCTAATAATTTTTTCCTCGAGAGTAGAAAGGTTTGTCTACCGTCCGGTTCACACTCCTCCCCGGTCTTTTGAACAGAAGTAGAGGTTTATTCCTTGTTTCCTGTTTAGGATTGGGTTTCCAGTTCATTCTAAAGTCCTTTTCATTCTTTTTTTTACTTCCGGTGACCCCTTGCGAGCTGGTGGCATTATCTCATTGCTTGTGGTACCTCTTTGTAAACCTCTACTTCGAGTGGCTCTTGGGCCTTGTACATCATTCTAGAAAAAGTATTAAACTGTTATATACACACCTGGCAAATTAGTCTGACAATGGTGTGAAATTCAAATGCTTTCCCGTAATTTTCTCCGGATTAAAAGACACCGGATCACCCGTTCCTAGAAAATCGGTGGTACATATGTATGTTGTTGTCCCTAAGGAAGCTTCGAAGAATCCTTCGCGTCAGTTAGGAGGGCCGCATCTGATATTTACTCCTAAGCATCGAGGCTACCATTCTTCAACATCGCCTCCGCTGGGCAGGTCACATGTCCAGAATGCGTCCCACTCGACTCCCACGTATCACCCTGTTTGGAGAACACCCCAGCGTTAAGAGACTACGCCGAAGCCCCAAAACGACGCTTCAAGGATCAGTTGAAAACATCCCTGACACAGGCCAACATCGACCCAGAGACTGCAAATCGTCCTACCTAGCGTAGGACCACCCGTTTGGCGGAGTTGGGTGCGAGATTTTACAGTCCAACTGTCAACATGAAGAGGATCTGCAACGTGCGGTCAGGAGGGCCCGATACATCCACTATCCACACTCCTCTGTGACTCCTGCTTGCAACTCTTCATACGTATGCTGGGTTTTTACAGCCATCTCTGTCACCGTCGTCAGAGGCGAGAAAGGGAATAAAGGAAGAGGATGATGATCCAAATGTTCGGATGTGAGCGGGTGTGCTGATTATACGGTAATATAAGTAATGGATTTGACGGATTATCACTTGATATGTTATTTTTAGTGGTTAATACTCAAACAGGAGTGTCCACTGAGCGATAAATAATCCATTGGATTAATGAAAATCCATTACTCTAGTAAAATTTGCTTTGATTACATTTGGATCGGAAACTGCGCAGATATGAAAAATTTTGGAAGATCTATGACTAATGAAGTTTCGCTTAAAGGCACAATTCATTTGTGCGTGATTGATTGGTTTTCTGTTGCATAGTGTGTTAGAGCTTTCACACAAAGTGCAATGATGATTTTTTAAACAAAATGAAAAAAAAAATCAATGTGATCTCCCTGATACAGGCCAAAGCTGACCCAGAGACCAAGGAAACCGTTGCTGCAAATCGGCCTTCTTGGCACAGGACCATCTAAGCGGGGACAGTCCAACCGTCAACACGAAGAGGATCTGCGACATGCTTTCAGGAGGGCCTGACTCGTCTATCTGTGTCCACCACCCACACTCTTATGTGACTCCTACTCACGACTCTTCAGGAATTGGCTGTGCCTTCACAGCTATCTCCACCACCACCACCACCACCAGAGGGGTGAAGAGGAATAAAGCAGGTGACGATCCCGATATTCATATGTGAGCGGGTGCCTATTATCAACTGTTTTTTGTCCCTTAGTTCAGACCAAAGACTTCAAGAGAATTTTGGGGGCTCAGAAGATGTGAAAAGATAACATGTAATTGTGATCAGCACATGGAGAGAAAACTACTCAAGAGGGGAGTACCCATGAAATTCCAGAAAATGATAACCTCTTCGTTTCGTACTCTGCGTGGAAGCATAAGCCACCACTTCTCACTGCGAGGGAAATTGCATGCGCGGCTTATTGACCAATGCACATAGTGAGAAGGACTTATTATTGTTTCTTCTGTTTAGTACAATCGCTAAGCTTATGGTCACATCAGAGCAAAACACCGCTTCTCGTACGACCACCGAAGTTGAGCAACGTCGAGCCTGGTCAGTACTTAGATGAGTGACCGCTTGGCAATACCAGGTGGTCTAAGTTTGAATGTGCGGGTGGCATGGTTTACGGCCACATGTTGAAACACCTGTTTCCGTCCGATCACCAAAGTTAAGCAACGTCGAGCCTGGCCAGTACGAATCCAGTACGTAAGCTTGGATGTGCAAGTAGTGTAATGGATAATGGCACGAAATTATTAATCGCGGAGCCGAGTCCACGTACGATCACTGAAGTTAAGCAACGTCGAGCCTGGATGTGCGGGTGGTGTAACGACTCGAAATTAGAACTCGGCTTACCGATTTCCAATTTTAGTCTGGTTCGTTATATTCACTTACGCGCAAGGGTACCTTGGTAAAGTTATGAATCCAGCTCTTTTACCCGCAGCTATGGGTTAATTAGTAAGATTTATATCACTATGATCATCTCTTCCCTCTCACCAAAAAAAAAAAAAAAAAAAAAGAAAAGAAATAAAAAAAAAAAAAAAAAAAATTAGAATCTAAAACATTTTTCTGGATTTAAATAACCAGAAAAGGGTTGATAAACCGTAGAAAACGAATTAAAAAAAGTAACCCTCTTGTGACTCGTATTGGGTAAATGTTTTAGTATTAAAAATGTAACACCAGTTTGTTAGAGATTAATACATAAGGCAAAAAACTTCGATTTTATTTATCAATATTTCAACGTTTATTTCTGAAAACGGTCAATTTTGAAACAATGAAAATATTTCTGCAGGTCATACAGGATCTGATCAGCGAACAAAGGCCCTTAATTCAAATCATCTTCACAACATTAACACGTTCACCACTAACTTCTTTTTTTTTTTTCTGCCTTCTGGAGGTCAAGAATAAAACAATAGGGGTTCCCCAGAAACTAAATAGCATCGCTGGAAAGCAGGCAATGTGCAGAGGACAAAATGAAAACAATGCGCAAATTTCAAGAAGGGGAACATTTAGGCAATTAACGTCACTTGGCGTGTAACAGGTAGCACAGCATTGAACGTGCTAATGTTCTGAAGATAGTGTGAATAGACATAGACATATCAACATCAAGCACATTTTATTATCCCCTTGTATTGAGTACTTATAATTATTTTTCAAAGTTACTGTCATCTTTTCATAAAAACAAGCAGTAATATCAGAGATGGGATTTATGAAACAAATCCATCTAAACTTTCATTCACTCTAAGGATGCCATTGCAAATTTTAATTGTTATATGGATGAAAACATAACATTAATCGTGGTTGCACCATTGGACAACGAAAGGAAAAAAAAAAAAAACACAAATACTTGTCTATCATGTGGTACAAGTATCGATTCAGTTTTACTCTCAGTGAATACCAATAATCTGTTGTTATCAAAATATTTGGGGGTGGGGAATGATAATCTGCAGTTAGTCATATTGGCAATTAGTTTTTAATTCGAGGTACTGGATTTAATGGCGGATAATCCCCGGCTCTTTTCGCTTCGGAAAAATATGTTGATATATTCCGAAAGGTCTTAGATGTGACATCGTGGAGGTTCATGTCTATCCAGAAATTGTCGGTAAGCTTATTCCATGAGAACACTGTTTTAATTAATTAAAAAAAAAAAAAAAAAAAAAAATGGGGCTTGATCTTATATACTATTGATATTGGGTAAATGAATAACGAAATGAGGCGATAAAAGAACAATGAAGTGATGCGCTGCGTTCTGAGAAACAACTTCAGACAAGTAAAGCGCGTTTTTTCTAAACGAGACTTAGATATGGAACCCAGTGAGGATCGAACTCGCTACTCAATCGTAATTGTTCTGACAAGCTTGCTAACCATTACACCAAGTCGAGGTGCCTCTTCGGATAAAAGTTCTTCCTAAGAAGGAAACGCGTCACTTATAAGATATTTCCCATATATATATGTATATATATATATATATATATAAAGGAGATTTGGGATTTTATTGTTTATTAATTATTTGCTCTGTAATAATATATAGAGCTCTTTTTGTGGATCACTTTTAATATTTTACATTACTAGGATCCACTTGGATTATATACCAACGGATGTTACCTTTCTTTATATATATATATATATATATATATATAAATGTGTGTGTTTTGACTTTTTCGTAAAATAATTGATTTCCTATTACACTGGTCCTCAGTTTTGTTACCATAGTCACAACGTTTCGGCCGCCTTCAAGTGATTGGAATTTCGAACTGCATCCTTGTTGTAGATCCACGTGCCATGCCTCTTTCGAGTATCTCGGTATCAGTTATTTCAATTTTAACTCAATTCTTCAACTTTTTGTTCGCCGGGTTTTGAACTCACAACTCTTTTGGGTCAAGTCACTGGATTGCTTTAACCAGCAATTTTGTCCACTAGGCCATGTGTCTTTGATGATTTGTATGAATTTTGGGGGACTTTTTACGTCGTCAATATGGCTACAAAGATGAGGACAACAGTCAGAGCGATGTAAATAATTACAATAGCTTATCTCAGAAATAAAGAAATTGTTTTCTTGTATCATAATTCGATGAATTTTTGTTAAGCCCTTCATTATTTTTAAAAAATGTCACCCACTATCACACACATTTTATATATATATATATATATATGATAGGGAAAAGAACAAATAGGAAATGTTTATAAATCTAAGAAGTTTCACTTTTATTAAAACTTCATCAGAGAATGAGATATGGGGGAAGAAAATTTGATATTTTCATTTTTGTCTTTGATTTTCCATTGGTTAAACAGATTTCACGTGCATTTGACTTGTCAAGCAGTGTCTGTAAGTGTATCATAATTCTAGCTTTTCTATAATATATATATATATATATATATATATATATGTCTAGTAGGTATTACTTATGTTCATAGGCTGTCCATGATATTATGTCAATCATGGTAGTTATATAGACTCTGAGGTAGAATCCTATGACTAATCCTGATTTTACTTTTTGACTGGTAAGAATAGAAATTAATTAGATCTTTCTTTTTGGTAATGGGTTTATGATAAACTGTAAGATATCAAGGAGAGGTAGATTTATTTCTTTCAAATTCATGTGTGAATTCAGTGGTAGGTTCTTTGATATTAAGTTTATTCTGTCTAAAAGATTCTTATTGTGAGGATATATCGAAAGGTATCTAAGTGGAGTTTATTTTAGCTATGATGTGTTAAAATGAGCCAAACTCTAAACATTCTGAAATAAGACAAGCAAGGATACAAATAAGAGGTGATCCCATAGTTAAACCAAATTTTTTCTTCAAAAGAGAAGAAATGTTGGATAATTCTATAGAAATAGGAAATTTTTCTTCAAATTTTTTTTGAGGTTGTTCCTTAATATGTTGAGGTATTTTGTAACGATTATAATGATTTGATACCTAAGCTGGCCATAATCTTGTTTTGTTTATATTATTCTTAAAGTGTATAAATGATGCCTGCTTGACCATTAGTTTAAGAAGCAAGGAAAGTGTTACTTAAGCTAGTCTCACTGTAGCAGGAATTTCATTTTCCTGTCAATATCCCAGTATCTCAACTGCATAAATAGCTTCTCGAAAGATTAATTTTGAAACATTTTACTTTCAAGTGCTCAAAATTGGATATAAGTGGAAAGCTGATACTCACACCAAACTTATAACACACACACACATATATATATATATATATATATATATATATATATATATAAAATGTGTGTATTGGGGCGGCAGATCATTAGACATCCTAAACTTTGTATTAAATTAAAGCAACCATCTGAAGTTTAGAATGAATCATGGTCAGATATAGTAGACATTCATTGCCTGTTATATTTAACAACACACACACATTTTTTTTTATATATATATATATATATATATATAGGCAGCATTTTTTCATTGATGCATGTTTCATTAAATAATATAGACAAGTTTTGTCTATTTATTTTAAGTAAATTCTTAAATGTATATAATCGTGTGTGGGTAGTGTAGTGAAATCAACAGCTAGTAATGACAGTCTGTTATGTGTTTGAACACAATCATTGGGCCACTGTTTAGGTATTGACTGCAGCATTCACTTTTTTTTTTATTTACATCCATTTTATCCCTGATATTGAACACTTCACCTAATATACAAGGTGTCAATAAAATTCGTGTGCACTTTAAAAAATTTATAACTTTATTTGTATTTGTGATAGAAATAATCTGTAAAAAATGTTATAAAGTTTAATGTACCTAGTTTTAAGTATAGCTAAAATAACTGATGTGATTTCAGGAATTACTGTAAATCAGTTGGCAAATGTTTTCCATGAACTGCAAAATCGTATTACTCTTTGTATTTCTAATGATGGAGGACACGTGTAAACTTAAATAAAATTTCAAGAAAACCTTAAAAAAAATAATCCTTTTTACAAATTATTTCTATGGCAAATACAAATAGTTATAAATTTTTAAAGTGCACATGAAGTTTATGGACACCCTGTGTGTGTGTATATATATATATATATATATATATATATATGCATGCATTTACATTTCATTGAATATGACAGACAAGGTGCTTTTAGTTTTTATACAATTTCTCATGTGATCTAATAATGTATTTCTTTTCAGATGATAAATTATATAAAAACTGTCCGAATCTTCTTTTTATCCGAGCTCTTTCAGCTATACATTTAGCCATTTTCAAGGATTAAATATTTTAACTGTTAAATAAGAAATAGTTTGTTGTATGTATGCTTTAACTCTACACCTTTCTGACCATAGCTCAATTAGAACTCATTTAAATATTCATGGAGACCTACCAGCCACTATTCGTAACATACTTGTTGGCAACACTAATATAATAGCATCATCTACATGCATAAAAAAGGCTAAAAATAATGGTAGTCTTATTAATAAAAGCAAAAAAAAAACAACACTTAATATTATTAACTTTGAACATGGGCACAATAACTTCACTGTGTTTTGAAAAATGAAAACCTTTTATAAACCTTTTATAAAACATACATACAACAAACTATTTCTTATTTAACAGTTAAAATATTTAATCCTTGAAAATAGCTAAATGTATAGCTGAAAGCGCTTGGATAAAAACATTCAGACAAGACAGTTTTTGTATAATTTATCATCTGAAAAGAAAAAAAAATTATTATTAGGTTGGTGTAAAAATAATTTCGTTTTCTCAGATAGTAACATGTTAGAAAACGAAATTATTTTTGCACCAACCTAATACATTGCATGAGAAATTGTATATAAAAAAAAAAAAATAAATAAATAAAAGTACCTTGTCTATTGTACGAAAGGATTTCAGCACAAATATATATATATATATATATATATATTATTATTTTTATCATATAATATTATGAAAAATTATATAATATTTCAATTGCACCTCAACTGGTTCTCACCAGTTGAGGTGCAATTGAAATGCACTGAAACAAAGTTGCATCTTTGTAACTGTTTTTGTCTATATGATAAAATTATATTAAATAATCATTGCTCTACTGTTGGTATCAAGCCCTCTTTTGAATTAATGCTGTGAATGTTAGAATCTGTATATTAGTTTCGTTCTCATTGCATCGGAGATATATATATATATTCCCCTTAATCATTACTCAGTATGACTTATCTTGACAACTATCAACATGGGTTCAAATTTGTGTCAAACTTCTATTGTATTATTAAGCTTATCTTTGTCTGGTACAAGGCATTTAATAGTGAGGACTAAACTCCATTCACCAATGTCTGCATAATGACAGGTTTCTAAATTTTCTGTTTTGTTATGGGATGCAGCCAATCTATTATAATATCTACAATAGCACTAACCTGTCAGTAACACTTGCACCTGTACTATGTGATTCAAGCCAGGAAATAGCAGATTGAGAAGATTTCTGATTGCCTTTTCTAAGACAGATGCATTCTATCACTATTTCAAAGGCAGATGTTCAAAGGAACTCTATTCTTTAATTCCACTAGTTCAGACCTTTACAGCTAGGACACACCATACCATGCCACTTCCCAAAAATCAAATCACTGCCACTTCCCCCATATTCCAAATGTAAGGTCCACTCAGTTTTTCCCCATGATCTGTCACTTTGTGGAACCAACTTCCACATGTATGCTTCCTTGAACACTACAATATTAACGGCCTTTGATTTGAAGAGGCTAGTCATCCTCTTTCCATGTCTTCATATAAAAAACAGAATAACAATAACCCTCTACCTTGTGTGGCTCTCGAGAAATCTAGTATTAAAGAATGCCCATAGGCTGCTTTTCACTCTTTATATCTGAACTGCACTTTTAGGATGTTTCAATGAAAACCAACTGAAATTAAGATGAAAGAAACTCCAATGGTAAAGTAGTTGTAATGTCTGTGGGTAGGGATATGAAAGGGCAAAACTTTGCCAATTTCTAACAAAGTCAAATGCCATTTGCATCAAAATACAATTGAAATCCTTTTTTCTTAACCTTTCCCTCTGCAATTCTAATATCAAAATTTGCTGTATTTGGTTCTAAGTATAAATATGGGTAATTTCAACACTGCTACCCTCTGAGAGACTCGGTGGTGTATTTTCAGGGAGAAGACAGATATTAGGCATTAGAAAAATTGAGTATTGAGAGAGTTTTGAGGTTTTTGTCTTATATATTCCAGGTTCCATAAAGAGCTAGTATTCAAATCATTTCTAATGCATTCCTATAATAAAATCATTTGCAATGAATTTCTATAGATGCTTTTAGTATTTGCTATATCACTAGATATGGAATCATTAGAGGGAATGAAAGTTTGGATGGATTTGTATCATAAATCCTAGCCATAATATTCAAGATTACATAAGTTATATTTACCTACAAAATGTTTAAGTGACAAAAATTCTTATTTTCCTTTATTAATTATTTTAATTATCATTCAAAAAAAAAAAAAAAAAAAAATTTATCATGAAAATTCATAACACTCTTGTATTTGTGGATAATGTTATTTACACACCAGTTTCCCATTTGTATTATACGAAAAAAAAGCAAAGGTGACATTACCTTAAGTGTGGTCCAAATATGTCCTGTTAATGGAAGGCAAATGATGTCACCTAGTTACAAAAAGTTTTCACCTCAGAAATTCATGCAAGAAGCCTTCAGTCTCCATGATCTTTCACAGAGGCAGCAGAAAACCAGAAAAAGATGTATGGCTTCAATTGTCACAAATGATTTTCCAAGAATCACAAAGGGTGAGATATCTTTGTACAATGTTGTCTGTGTGTGAAGTTGTTAATGTCTAGAGAAATTTTTGCTGCACAATGATCTCAAAGAGAATTCTTGGTGTAACTTGTGCTGGATATATCTACATCCTTAAAAGTAGATCTGCGTACACCTCCCCCTCCCCCCACCAAAAAAAATGTGTGCGTGCATTTTATGTATAAGATACAATACAAAAACCGTTTATGGTTTGTTCTTTGAGAAACATTATCAAGAATAAATAATTAAGTTTCCATAAATGAAACTTCTACACTTGCTGTGATAAAGTTCTTCAAGGACTGAAATGTGTTGGCATAAAAGGTTTTTCCTCTTATTTCTTTTTTAATATAGTTTTTATGGATTTATTTATATCTGAAATTTCATGAACTCATGATTTATTTTTTTAGTTATAAGTTTATATTGATATAGGTGTGATAAAGTGTGTGTGTAATATATATATATATATATATATATATATATATATATATATATATATGGTACACACTTTCCAAGGTAAGAATATACAATAAATGTGTATATGTATATATAGCCAGGCATATATGAACGCGGGTTGTATCTGTCAAGTAACAAATCTGTCCAATAGAGAGAGAGACAAAATTGACTGACCGTATGACCGAAGGGGCACCATTTGGTGCAAGGCATGAACTTCAATTAACACAAACAAAAAAAGGAAAGAAAACAAAAATCTATTTTGTACAAAAAAGCAAAAAAAAAAAAAAAATTTGAAAATAGAGGTTTTCAAAATTTACAGCAAAAACTTCAGGATTAAAAGTGGGTGTGAAAACAGAAAATCTAAAAAAACAAAACAAAAAAACTTTAAGAGTTGATGGAAGATGGGAGTTTATGCTGATTTTTTTTTTTTTTTCTTTTTCTTTCTTTTTTTAAACAGAGCAAACTTTTCAACCAGCATTTGTTGTTGAGAATGTCAAGTCCAGTTTTGTTTTCTCACAAATATTCTTTAGAATAAGTCAGACCATTCTGTTGACATGCGGTGCACCAAGGAAGTCATTGACACACACACATTTTTCCTATATATATATATATATATATATATATATATATGTTTTTGTGACGTGTTTCATCCTTTAGGACTTCATCGGACTATAAACACATCACAAAAACTTTTCCAGTTCGTCATACACCTTTTTCTTTCAAAACTGTTCTGAATATATGAAAAATTTATATATCATTATCCCGTGTGTGTATGTATATTTTATATATATATATATATATAAAGCTGGGGTCAAATATGGGACATAATCCAACAGAAGAAGATAAAGAACAAACAGGAAATGTATATCAATCATCAGAGAATTCTCTGAAGCTTTAATAAAACTGAAACATTTGTTTCCTATCTGTTCTTTATTTTATCATATATATATATATATATATATATATATATATATATAAAATGGATTTATTTTTAATCAGATATTTTTATTATTTCAAACATTATTACAGTGGGATATACTTTGTATTTAAACACCCCATTTTATTTATTAAAGAGTCTATTACGTTTACTAAGATTTCTTGAATGCACAGATCAATAAAGAAAATGCATTTCCCTTTGAAGGGGAAATCACCATTTGATCCAGTGTGCTTTACTGCTCAGCCATGAAGAAATCACAGCAAGCAAGTTTTTTTTTTTTTTTTTTTTTTTGAAAATCAATATTTTTTTTCTAAGTTTAAAAGTATTTTGAATATACATACACACATATTGAAAACATGGTTATAAATTTATAATTCATTTCAGTGGATAAGTTTTCAACACATGTCTCTTCAGACCAAATTACAAATTTGTAATTTCAGACTGATGAGACATGTGTTGAAAACTTATCCATTGAAATAAATTATAATTTATAAACATGTTTTCAATGATGCATTAAGTTTTTCCTTGATCTGTATATATACATTGTGCTCTCTTTATGGATGCATCTATTTGATATTTTATTTTTAAAAAGATCTACTTGAATTATCCTTTCTACTTAAAGACTCATTATATATATATATATATATATACACACACAGGATAAATATTAGCCTGTCTTTCTCTCCTGACTGTGTGTTGTCCCCCCCACAGATGTCAGTAATTCATGTGTGCCTTTGGATATTTGTGAAATGCTCACATCTACACTATTTTTATTTTGGTTCTCTGCACGTGCATGGAAGAAGATTTGCTTAGATGTTTTATTACTGCTTTCTCTCTAGAAGATTCTTGGGATTCAGTCAAGGTGCAAAATTTATTGGCTCTCACCACCCCCACCACAACACTTAAATAAAACAAAAATTAAGTACAGCAGTGTCACCAGGTTTGTTTTTTTTTCCTTTTTGGCGTGTTTCATGTAACATCTTTGTTTTGTATCAGTGTTCCATGCCTGTTACATGTGACAGGTTGCAATTTGTGACTGATCTTGGTAAATGACGTGATAAGATATGAGAGGGGAATCATAGAACCTGGACGTTTGGGGGTGGGGTCTGAGTTTTGAGAAATAATGATAGGCATAGCAGTTGAAGTGATGAGAAATGCAGACGTCATCAGGCTGATTGTAGTGACACTGAACTGTTATTTCCCTGAAAGGTTCGTAGATGGCCTTGAAAGTGTTTGGAATTGTCTTCTCGTGTTAGTGACTAATTAGTAAAATTAATAGACGAGCGTAAGGAACATTGGTATATGGGGTGATTGTGTGGGGGATGGATCTAGAGGAATGCCAGAGTGAGGAAGAATACAAGAGAAGGGGGCCCCTAACAGAATAGGGAAGAGTATAAACTAGTGCTACTCTTTAACAAGAGTCTCCAAAATATGACCTCCTCTCCCTGCAGGTCACATCTATCCCACTGCAAAGTGAAATATTTCTAAATGGAGCACTTGTTTGTATTACCTGCAGCTAATGTTTAGGTATTTTTTATTCATTATATATAATTTGGCTGTGTAAGTAAATTGTTTCTGTAGTAATTATATATTTTCATTCTGAATTGTATCATATGGATTTTTTTTTTTTTTTTTTTAAACCTTTGACATTTGTAAATTTGTTTCTTGGACTGAAAACTTTGGTGACCACTATGCTAAGAGATTGACTAATATGGGTCATTTAACAACTTGTAATATTCAGATGAATTATAATTTTTAGTCAAAATAGTACAAAAAGCTTGAGAAAAGTAAATCAGAGAATCCAATTTGACATGTCACAATAATTTTTAAACTAATACCATGTGTCATCAACATAAAATTTACAGAGAGCTTAGTAGAAGTCACTGACTTTCTGGCAACCAATCCCACCAAAAGTGCAAGCAAACCGCTCATCTGTAGACGTACTGGAAGACTACAAGATTCTTACGTTGGACACTTGCTCAGACGATCTTCATATTCAACTAAAGCCAAAAAAATTGTTAAAATTGAGCTGTCAGTCATGCCTATTTTTTTTAATTGATTCGTTACTTAAAATAACTTGATGGTCATTAATTAGATGAGACTAGCAATTTTCCAGCAACTGGTGGCCCAAAAGCTCTTTTATTATTGGAGACAAAATTACAAGTACACTGTACAATTATTGACTGACCAGAAAACTGCATTTTCTTTTTTTAAATTTATTCTGGACACCTTGTCATGTCATCTTCAAGCCAAACTGCTGTGTAAGAATAATTTGTATATAGTTTATTTAATGCCAAACTGTACATTCCTTATTTCACTGCCAAATCAAATGAATACTATGTTCTATGAAGTCAAAGTGTTGCGCACTGTTCGTCAAGACATAAATTCTGGCAAACCTTTTCAAATAGTTATGAAAGAATTTAGTATGAGAAATTGTTTTCTAATTGCCCTAATTCTTTAAAGATATGCATAATTAGTAGGTCAGAGGTGGATTATTGAATTATTATCCTGCGAACGTTGTTGGCCTGGAAAAATTGATTATCCAACACAATGATGGATCTATTTTATCATTAACAATGGTCTTGTGACTTGGAGGGATCTCCAAACAGCAGGGTCTGGGATAACAGAAGATTGGTGTTGAGGTGTCTATGTGGGGGAATTGATATGGAGGTTCTCATCTTGCAGCCAGCCAATTTTGCAAGTCCCAATGCCATAGAGAATCTGCAAGAGAAATATAAACAAATATATCAATGCTGCATACTTTTTATGAACAGGCTCACAGGAGCAACAAGATCCTATGGATGCTGAATTTTAACTTGCACAGCAAATGTAAGGATTTCTGTCACAAGCTTCTAGAAAAATGCAACTGTATGCATTCTTAGTGTGTGTGTGTGTGTATATATATATATATATATATAAACAGGGGTTGGACAAAATAATTGGAACAGTTGCAGAATCCACTCGTATATTTCAATATTATATTAAGAACTTTATAATTGCAAATTATATCTATTGTAAATACGTTTATTTATCTAATTTACTGTCTTTGTCCTATTTATTTTTAGAATTTAGTAAAATTTAAGCTAAATGCGTGACCTCTCTGAGTTTGAAAAAGAGCAAATTATTGGAGCTCGCATGGCAGGAGCCTTGATCACTATCAAGAGCTACCAGATGAAGAACACTGATGCAAGACCTCTAGCAACCGTAGCAATTTGGGCCGGACTTGAAAAACTTACTGACGTGCATTGAAACTCAATGTGGAAAAAAATCATTGGACAAATGTGGCTAAAGTGACTGCTGAGTTGAATAACCATCTGAATAGTTCAGTTTCTACCAAAACTGTTCACCGTGAGCTCCATAAGGCTGCATATCATGGAAGAGCCACTGTGAGGAAACCACTTCTCCCCACTCGCAACATTCAAAACAGGTTGAAGTGGTGCAGAGATCACAATGCCTGATCTGCAGACCAATAGAAGCAAGCCATATTCTCAAACAAGTCTGGTTTTTCTCTTTTCTCTTAATGTGTGGAGGCAGCCCAAAGCTTACAACCCTGACTGCCTTCTTCCAACAGCGGAGCATGGAGGTGGATCAGTGATAGTTTGGGCTGCCATATCATGGAAATGTCTCAGTCCAATAGTTGCCCTGCATGGTAGAATCAACAGCAAAGATTACCTGAACATTTTGGGAGATCATGTTCATCCAATGGCCAAGACTTTATTCCCTGATGGTGACTGCATCTTCCAAGACATGCCTCACGAGTGGTTAAAAATTGGTATGAAGAGCATGCCTAGCCAATCTCAAGATATCAATATTATTGAACATTTGTGGTGCATTTTGGAGCAACAAGTTAGGAGCTGCTATCCTCCACAATCGTGCTGTAAAGAGCTGGAGAAGGTTTAAATGGAAGAATGACTGAAAATTCCTCTGGATGAAGTCAGGAAGCTGTATGATTCCATTCCTAGATGTATTAAAGCTGTCTGTGAGGCTAAACGTGCACCAACTCCATATTAAATAAATTTTCTTTGAATTTAACAAGTAATACAATTATTTTGTCCAACCCCTGTGTATATATATATATATATATATATATATATATATACACCCAAGTATATGATTGGTGTATATGGAATGAATTCCAATAACCAACAATTACTATTCTTAAAAGAGTGCTCAATACAAAGTAGAGCAGATATAATTTTTCCCCTTGCGTAGAATATTAATTAATTGAAACTTGATAAGACACCGAAGGTGTTGAAACAAAATGGCTATTTTTGTAGTGATTTTATAACATATTTATGTTATAAATTTTTTTTTTCTTTAAAAATAAATAATTATATATATATATATATATAATACAAAGTTATGAAATATGTAAAAATAATTTTAAAACAAAAAATAACCTATTATTGGAGATATGTATATCTTTCATATTATTTATTAGTTACTTAAATGTATATTCTTAACTGGAAGTATGAGGTCGTGTCTTATTATGACAGTTCCTCAAGACATGTATAATTACCCCACCTTCCAACATGTAACTTATTAACTTTCATGCATAATTGATTAGTCAAAAGAGACATACCCATAAGATTTTAAAGTCTGTTTCCATCCTCTTAATTCTCTAATATGAAAATGTATTGTTTTCTGTTTCTAAAAGTAAGTCATTTTCATCAAACCTTAGTGAACATTACCTGATGATACTAGAAAAAATCTTAAGTCCTGAAACATGGAATTTTGGATTAAGTCAGGAATAAAAAGTGACAAAAGCTTAGACTTTCATGACTGAGGAAAAAAAAGAAGAGAAAAATAGTCTCAAAAGAACAATTTTTCCCTTGACACTGCTATTATTTTAACTACCTTCACTCCTCGGCAATGTTTATTGTTTTAAAATGTGATGCTTAGAATTGGAATAAAACCTAAAACATATGATGAAAGTGAATTTAGACATTTCCTTTGTTCTTGAGAATTGACAACAAAAATAATAAACACTATTAAAAGTTTATTGGAATGGTTGGCAAAACATTGGCTAATTGCCAATTGATTCAAACTTTATAAAATGGTAAATAATACAGATTTCCTGATGGGTGGTTAACATATTTTAGTAATTTAGTAAATGTTTATAAATATAGGAATATTTTTTTCATATTTATAGTCTTTATAAATTGGTAAATGATAAAATATTGCATTTAAATATAAAATTATTCATGTAAATAAACAATCTAATAAATAAATAAATAATTTTTAATACTTTTGTTAATTCTCAAGAACATCATATGTTTGTTTCATTACAATTTTAATCATTGTAGCGTGAAGGGAAAAACTGTCCCTCATGACACGGTAGGTGGGTTTATTTCTTTTGGAGTGGGTATGAAGATCAAAGTTTGCCAATATTTCTTATGAAGTTTCAACAAGTTTCTCATATTTTTACTTTTTAATGTACAGGTAATTACTTAAAACAACAAACAGTTTTAGGTTTTGACACATCACAACATGGTGACTATCATTAATTTTACATAAATATATTCAACTTCCAGAAGTATATTAATAATAATAATAATGAAGCATCTATATAAATTGGTCAGTATAAGTAGTACCCTGGGTACATGGCTAGCTGACCTTGATGTGAGTGTGAAAGGAGTCTCTCTGAGATTTGGTTAGCAATCCTTTTAGTATTGGTTTCCCGATTAAAAAGACTTTAGATGGAAAGGAAAACCCATGACAGCTTAACCCGATCATTATATCGCATGTGTCTGCCGAGAGGCGTGTACTGGCTGATATTGACTGTGATCCAGAGAGGTTAAACTCCGCAATAATAACACATGAGGACTGTCGTTCGGAGTTTCTGTCACAAGCCTTTTGCACTGTTATTTTTTTATCAACAGATCCCAAAAGTGTACATGGTTCGACACGAGCCTTCACCACTTGAAACAAATCATTGTGTTGGTTTTCTGTTAACTACATCTAATTAGTTCCACACATATCCGGCTAGTGCGGAAAACTCTATAAAACAACACCAACTCGGCACAAGAAAAACAGCTCTGGTCGCATTGGAGCTACAAGAGTACAACATTGATATAGCTGCACTGAGAAATAAGCATCAGTCGACTACATGAAACAAGAAAGCAAAATAAGATATCTAGCAATGTTCTTGCTGCACTTGGATACAATACATTCTCCTGTACTGTCTGTGGTTTTTTGTGCAATTCTCAAGCTGGTCTCAAAAGTCATAGGCATGCAGATAATTAGTTTGTGGTCGTCAGAACCGCATACGTTGAACTCGGCAGGAGAATCCATCATATATATATATTACATAGACAGAGCAAAAAAAAAGCTTAACATTAATTCCTATGAAAGGATGGCCCTAGTCGTAACCTGAGTTTCATGCAAACTTCAGACGACTTGAACATATTAGGTTGGTGCAAAAATAATGACGTAATAATGTCGTTTTTTGACGTTAAAAATACATCAAAAAACAACATTATTACGTCATTATTTTTGCACCAACCTAATATATTTGTGTGTTAAAACTGAAGATTGGCAAAAGATTTGTCTACCAGTCTGCACATTCAAGAAAATGCACCCTCCCTCAGGATTCAAATCTGCATGCCCCTTTGCAGGAGGAACTGCCATTTAGTGCAACCACTTGGCTATGAATTTTCTTTAATAAGTTTTCTCAAGTGTGCAGGCTAGCAGAAGTGGATAGCAGAATGATTGAAAGACAAAGATTTAGAAACAATTTTTTTAAAATTCATGAATCCCAAAAATAAATAAATTTGAAAATTTCAAATATTATTATAGATGACTTGTAATTGCAACCACAAGTTCTCGTATAAATACTTATAAATAATTATTAACTGTTTTCATCATTGCGATATTTTTACATTTACAGAATGATTGAAAGACAATCAAACATATAGAAACAGTTTTAAAAAATTCATGAATCCCAAAAATAAATATGATTTCAAAATTTAAAATATTATTATAGATTATTTGTAATTGCATGCCTGAGCCACAGTATAAATAATTATGAATTATTGACTGATTTTATCATTGTGATACTTTTGCATTATATCAAGTATTAAGAATATAGTAACTAGGATCTGCAAATTGGAGGAGAGAGTTATCAATGATAATGTTCTGATTTTGAATTCATAGTTATCTTTCTTTAACCCTCTCAGTATTTTTTTTTTATTTTTAAATGTATCACATGTCTTTTTAAATTCTTTTTTACACATGTTTTTAAGTTTTTTTTCACATATATTTTTAAATTTATCACATAAAATTTGATGAAGTGCAAGCAAATTTTCATTCTGAAAATGCAGCCCAGAATAAAAAAAATGTTTGAGAGCCACTACACCAGATTAAGAGTAAGGCCATGTGAACAAGGGGGAGACAACTCTTTTGGATGCATTCACCCCTCTGGCTCTATTATCATGACTACTTTTATGAACATCTTCATCCTTTTAGAGTTAATCTGAAAAAAAAAAAAAAAAAATCGAATTGTTGGCTTTTAGAAATTTATTTTAAACTTGCCAATTGTCCAATCACTGAAGTTAAGCAACATGAAGCCTAATAAGTACCCAGATGAGTGACCACTTGGGAATATCAGGTGCTGTAAGCTTGGATGTGCAGGTGGTGTAATGGATAGCACATTGGAATGAGAAATTGGAGAGTCAAGTTCGAATTCCAGTCAGTTTCATTACATTCACTAATGTGCAAATACCCTTCAGCGACCATGAATTGAAAGGAGACACTAAGTGTATCATATCCACTCCCTACCTACACACATTGGACGGATTTTTTTTGTTTTTTTGGGGGGGGTCCAATTTCAAAGCTCTTCTTTTGTTTCCTGTTATGATAAACAAGTTACTTACAAAAAGGAAATTTCTGGGTGGATGTTGTGGCTACTACCTGTATCCATCTAACTCACAAGCCTTTGCGATTATGGTAGTGACGTCAACTTTAGTGTAAGGAAAGTTCTGAAATAAAGGAAAAAAAGACAATAAAGGCACAAATTAAAATACCATTTAAGAAGGTGGGTATTATATATCTCATAAACCTTGTCAATGTTTCTTTTAAAATACGAATTTCAAACTCCATGTAGATATAAATATATGTATACGCACTTAATAAATTTTCTCAAGTGTACAAGCTAGCAGCAGTGGATAGCAGAATGATTGAAAGATAAAGATTTAGAAACAATTTTTAAAAATTCATATGCCAAAAATAAATGATTTCAAAATTTAAAATATTTTTATACATTACTTGTAATAGCATGCCTGAGCCGCAGTATAAATCCATGTAGATATAAATATATATATGTATACACATTTACGTATAAAAGGTTTGATCAAAAACTATTGGGACTGTTGTTATGGTGACAGAGCTAAAGTACACAATGAAGCTGCTTGACACAAAACTTGAACTCTGCTGCTAAGTTATTTATAAATATAAATGACAATAGGAAAACTGTAGTTATTGCTGATGCGTTTCGTCCAATGTGGACTTTTTCAAAGCAAAAAAACGAAATGAATTTAATTAAAGAAAGTAACTAATAATAACAAAAAACAGAATGTTCTTAGCAACTGGAGGAATGTAGAGAACGCTATTTTCATATTGTTAACTGAAAATAATGTCAGTTATTGTCACGTGTGGAGAATATTGTCATTATAGCTGTGTTGACGGATTCAACCATTTTCTTTTGATTTTACGATATTGTTCTGTTTGGGAGAGCAGTAATTTTGTAAGATGAAATAGGGAAAAGGCCTGGGCGTAGATTAATATTTGGGTAATATTCTATGGCGGCAATCTCTAGAATTTTCCTTCTAACACACTAAGTTATAAAATTCTATTTAGAGCAGTGCTTGGAAGGGAAGTGTGTAGAGTATGGTCATTTCACCACACCACATAAGTTCCATCAGTGATCATGACTTGTGCTGCAGTATCTGGGTAAGTACATTCACCAGATCTCTCCCTTGCAACTTATTACCAAAAATCAAATTCCACTTGAAAGGAACAAGATTTCAAGATGTTGAGAAAATCCACAAGGATGAGGCAAAGCTGCTGCCAACTATTTCAAAAAAGGAATTCCAGGAATGCTCCCATCAATGGCAACAAGGTTGGATAAAGTGCGTGGCTTCAGAAGTGGACTACTTCAAAGGACATTAAATACCAAATTGATATGTATTGTAGTATTATAACACCAGTCCCAATACTTTTTGATTATTTTTATATATATATATATATATATATATATATATATATATATATATATATATATATAGGAGGTGGTCTTGAGAAGTGCTCATCTCAACCAAGAAAGTCTGGTTGGTCAGATTCTGGAAAGTGAGTCAAGTCAAAAACTTTTCAGCACCCCTTTGTATATACTGGGTATACATTATTCTCATGATAATCATGAAAGCCATTGCTAGTAAGTTTAATCCTTATGTCAGTGTGTTAAACTTTGAAGTGATTTTACAAGTATACAAATGTATAGCTTCAGTAGATAAGTAAGATTAAACCTGAATCTCTATCTATACCAAATCTGGTAAGTAAACCAGACTCCCCCTCACTCGACGTTATGGATCCAGCAGGGTCATTCTTTGACTGATGTTAAAAAAACTTTTTTTTTTTTTTTTCAGAAGTGAAAGGGAGGCAATGGATGACTACCATACTAGAAATCTTGTGTGTATTAAAAAAGAAGTCTTTCTACAACTCAGCATCAATTCCCAACCACCCTACCCCAGTTCATACACACACTTGAACCACTCCCACACACACACAGCAATTCTGAGCATTAATTAAGAAATTAGGACAAGGTATTACTTACGTAATAACAGGCTTTCGTACAATAGCCTATTACCAGTGTTATAACACTGTTTGAAGTGACAATCTCATTTGTGGAAAATGCATCTACGGCCTGTCATTTCAGCAGGGAGTGGAGGAGGTCTGGAAACCGTGCCTGGTGACACCCCAGGGAAGGAAGGAAAGAAGATGTGGGCTAGAGAGAAAGGATGCGGTTGATGCAAGGTGCGAGGTTTGACTCGTTTTTACCATCACTACAAACATCACCACCCACCCCAGATTCCCCCCTCCTCATTTGAGTTGTAATTCATGCATAATGACAGACGTCTGTGCCTCATGTGCACTGCTCTGCACAAAGTGGGGTGGTGGGAGTACTGTTAGTGTCCCTGTGTTGCGGCGTGGGGGGGGATTCTAGGCTTGTCAAAAGTGGCAAATAATTGTCCAAGCGTTGGCTAATTTTCTGTTAAAGAGAAGAACAAAGAAAAGATTTGTAGACACAGAGGGGGAGGTAGGGGGTAAGTTATGATAGAAGAATGAAGATAGTGTTAGCGTATGAAGAGAGGGAGGTATAGAATGGCAGGGGAGGCAGCACAGAGGAGAATAAAGAAGGCACAGGTGATAAATCTTCCGTCTTGAAAATATCCTGGCCATGAACGAAAATGAGCAGTAACCAAACATCAGAATTAGATATTTATAGTACTTCCAGTCTAAGACCAAGGATGCCTTAAACTCCTCATAATACTGAACTCATATATATGTGTGTTTGTTTTTTTTTTTCAGCAAGAGATCATTTAAGGTCAAACAGTTGTTTTTATATATATGTGAAATTCTCAAAATGTGTGTATGTATGTGTGATCAGATGTTGTTGATGCATTTCCACAATTTTCATCTGATTTCGATGACTTTTTTTTTCGGTTTGATAGATAATTCTTCAGTGCCGATTTTAAGTCCAAATTGTTGGCGACTATGGCTCTTCACTACTTCCTGTGCATTATAACTCTCAGCAACATTTTACTATTTACTATCTGTTCTTGGATATATATCTTTTATAAAAACTTTAATAATATTATTGTAATAATTTGAACGATTTATTTTTATTAATTATTATACACCTCCCTTTTCAGGATCACTCCCCATTCATATTAACCCCCACCCATTTAAATTGTTAACCCACCATTTGAGGATGTGCCTCAGTTGCACCCAAATGTAGTTACTAATATTGATTTTTGGGTGAGCTGACTTTAAACTTAAACTACTCCAACTGAATAGTAAAAATTCCCTGTAATGAAAGGCTCAAAGACAGGTTATACTGCTAGTAATCAAAATAAACCAAGTTATGAGTAAAGTGTCCAATAAAAACTCTACAAATAACTAAGACTGCTAAAGGAAAAAACAAAGTAAAAAAAAAAAAAAGACACCTACCAACACAAAAACCTAAAGTGCTCAATGCCAATAGAAATTAAGATAAGATCTGTTAGTGTTACTACTTTGTCTTATCACCTGACAATAACCATAGCCTGAAACACGCAGTTACAATTTGAATTGGATTCCATTGGTGTTTGTCCATACGTTATTTTTATAGATACCCATCTTTGAGTGGACATCTTGTTTTTCTTTCTTTTAAAAGTGTGAATTATAACTACAAAAAACAAAGTAAATCAAAATAACATTTGGAGGAGTTGGAAATAATGTTGTACATATATATATTCAATATTTTGGTAGAGACTGAAGTGACCTCTCCACGGTGCAAGCCTGGGCAATAGTATAAGAAGGCCCATGTGCTACCAAGGTTACCTATCCTCACACCATACTGACAAGAAGTGAAGGAATGCAGGGCATTACATTTGGGACTGCCTCAGCTGCAGGAAATTTGTCAGTGGAGACAGCTGTAGTGATATCAGTCACCTGATGTCTTATTAAATGGTAAACAGCTGGACCTGTCACAAAATGCATTTGGGCATTTATTTCCACCCCACCTCGATGGTTAGCAGTAAGTGAAGTCAGTCAGTTATGTGCCATGCGTGATACACGTATAGGTGATCATGTATCTTTCGATACATGACTGACGAGGCAGATTTTTTTCCCGCAGTAGGTTGCCATTTCTTTCTGCGGTAGACCAGTTGCCATCCAAGGCTATAGAACCTGGTCTGTCCTGCTATTTACCCATAGCTGGGGGAGAAGAGGAGGATTCATACCTTTCCCAAGGGTATTAGCACATAAGTGAATGCAATGGATTTGACTGGAATTCGAACTCGGTTCTCTGATTCCTCAATCTGAGCCACTATCCATTACTCCACCACCGTGCCTCTAAAGTGAAGTAAACGGGCAAGGGGTGTGGGGACAAAGAAGACATCACTGAATGAAGATAAATTACTTTTTTAGACAAAACAAAGAAAAATATTTATTAAACAGTGGCTCTGAGTGCCCACAGAGGATAACAGGCACCTGTTAAATTGTTCACTTCATCTCAGCTTTGCTTGTCTATAGTACTTAGGTTACAACCTGATAATAAAATCTGGTTTCTATCTATATTTCTGAAATGAGATATTATGTACACTATTTACATTATTCGGACTATTATCCTCAAGGACACATGGCACAGTGGATAAAGGTGTTAGTTAGATCCAGTGACAGGACCGAAAGAGTGTCAGTTCAATACCCGGTTAAGGCAGTGGAGAATTTGGAGAGGGGAATTAACAAGAGATAACTGATATCCATTAAAACATGGCATGTGGAACTAGAACAGTCTACCCCAGTGAGCGAAATAAAGGGTTCTGTTCGACATTCCAACCACCTGAAGAATCCCAGAGCGTACAACAGCCAAAATGTTGTAATAAATATGGCGACAAAGATGAGGACAATAGTTCGAATAATGTAAAATCTGGTTTACTGCTAGAAATTATCATGGCTTTCACTTGTGGGTAACAATCTGACCGAAGGGTTATTTTTAAGCCACAAGCATTTGACTGGAAGAAGCTGCACCTTTTCAATGAAACAGGTGTCTGATCCTAGCTACAACACTAAAACAGCCAACCAGCTTCCAGGCTCCACTCCCAGTTTTCTGTCAGGGGGCACCAGCTGTCTGGCTCAGAGATGGAGAAGCTATGTGGGCACAATTCTACAACTGGTGGAGAAATTAATCACTTCTCTGGTTGACAACTGTTAAAAGTTGCAAACTTCTTAGTAAAGTCATTATATGCAGTGTTTTAATTATCATTGAGATATATATTGTTAACAGATTTATCAAAGAAAGAAAAGTTGGAATTATTAGCTCAGGATGCTGATACTATATAATATACATATACATTATTGCATTCTGAACTCAAGGAAAGATGATGCATTTGTCAAAGCTAAAAAAAAATTAATGGATTTTAAGTTTAACTGAAAAATGTAAATATTGCTTAAACATAATAATTTAATATAATTTGCAATTATTATATATTTTATTTCATTTATTAAATATATAGTGATTATTATATTTATTTGAAGTTATATTTCTTTTATTTTTTTTTCCATAGTTACTGAGTTTTTTCTGCATTAGAACTTATTTTTGTACCACTAACCTGAAGATTGTTTGTCTTATTTTTACTTTCTTATTTTCCTTACTTAATGTTATATTTATCAACTTTGTATTTTCTACTCTTGTTCATTTTTATTAGTTTTGGTATCTGTCTATATTTCTGAGATGAGGTATTATGTACATTATTTGAACTATTGTCCTCAAGGACACATGGCACAGTGGATAAATGCGTTGGTTAGATCCAGTGACAGGACCCAAAGAGCGTGATTTCAATACCAAGTTAAGGCAGTGGAGAACTTGGAGAGGGGAACGAACAGGAGATAACTGATAACTGACATCCATCAAAAACATGGCACGTGGAACTAGAACAGTCTACCCCAGTGAACAAAATAAAGGGTTCAGTTTGACATTCCAACCGGCTGGAGCGGACAACAACCGAAGCATTGTAATAAATATGGCAGCAAAGATGAGTACAATAGTCCGAATAATTAGTTTTGGTGTTGGTCAAAAAGGCAGTATAAATTATTTTATTGTTTCTTATAAATAATGACTTCATAACCGTCAAGCAATTTAGGCTTAAATCCCGATTTTTATTTATTATTTTTTTTTAAATTAACAAAATTTTCAAAATTTGTGTTTGTTTATTCATGTATTATTCCATAATTTGTTTTGATTATAGCATTTTTGTTTACCTAACATTTTACATATTAAAAAAAAAAAACCTGTTAATGTGAGCTTCTAAAACATTTAATGTATATGTTTACAGAGTACAATAGGTAAATTGCCACCATTTTATTTTTTTAATACATGTTTGTTTTTGTCGACTGCACACTATAGCAGGGTCTTCATGAAAATAGCGTTCTCTAAATTCTTCCAGTTTCTAAAGACTTTTTGTTTTGTTATTATTAGTTACTTTGTTTAATAAATTTATTTTGTTTCTTGCTTTGAAAAAGTCCACATTAGACAAAACACATCGGCTACCATTACAGTTATAAATATTGTCTTTTTTACAGGTTAACTCAGAAATTATATATATATGAGATAATACATATTTTTATATATCAAGAAGACTATTGGGAAAAAATGTATGACAAAGTGGAAATAGTTTTCTTGGTTCATTTTGTCCTTTGGGACTTCATTGGACTAAATTTGTTGGTGCAACTATATAAGCACACAGGCCAGGGATGCTGATAGTTTTAAATTCGCAGGATCTCTGGTTTGTGCACATGTAGAGTCGCACCAACATAGCAAATTTTGTCCGATAAAGTCCGAAAGGATGAAGAAAACTTTCTCCACTTTCTCATACATTATTTGCCACACACACACACACACACATATGTGTGTGTGTGTGTGTGTGTGTGTGAAATTTTGTTTTTAAAATTGAACAATTTACTTATTGTAAATTAATCTGTTTTTCAATTAATTTTTCTCCCAACTACAGTTTTGTGGCCCATGTTCACTCCTCAAGGATTAATACCCAATTTTATATATATATATATATATATATATATATATATATATATAGAAATTGTGTATTTGGGCAGCAATCCCTCTTTTATCTAGGTTTTACTGACGATGACTGTAAAGGCACTGCAGTTAACCTTTTCATGATATTTTTCTTGCATTTGTACAAGTGATTACTTTTCTGGACATAGTGTGGAAAAAAAAAAGGCAGGCATGTAACTTAATAATCAATACCTATAAAATTAAAAAACCTGATATACAAAATCAAATCAAGACAACCATAACTTATATATATATATATTCTAACATTTACATTAAGGGATTAATAAATTATATGTAGGCTTCGTTGTGAAGTTTTTAAAATTATCATATACTTATATTTTGATTGATCATTGGTGCTTACGTAACAATATTTACCCAATTAAGATAAGTTTGATTGGTTTTGAACATTTTTAAACTCTTTATTCTGCCATCGACGCCAGAAGTGTTGAAACAAAATGGGTGTTTTTGTATCGATGTTAAAACATGCTTATAATTTTTAAATACTATATATATATATTATATACACACACACACACACACACACACACACCTATGATGAAGTTAATCTCTTACTATGGCTAATTTTTAACAAAAATTAAATAGTATATTTTAATTATACTAATTTTGTCAAAAACTGTCAGCTATATTTAAGTAATTTTGTGGTTGTATTGGTTATGCTTTTTGCATATGTAATGTAGGATTTTGATTGATAAAATTATCTCCATTATTGAATGGGAGAAAGAATTTTTTTTTAAATCATTAAAAGAAAAAAAAAAGTCACATGAAAGAAAAATGCAAAGATCTCCTCTCCTTACTAATGAAATATTCTATTGTTATGAAAAAATGTTCACTTGTTTGCAACGAGTAATGCTCATCTTAGCATAAAAATGAAATGCCTCAATAGGAGAGATCAAGTTGTATAACCAAATAAATATATAGTCACATTGTGCACTCATATTATAAAATAGATATCCTAGTAAAAGTTTAGTGACAAATAAAAGATTTGTTGTTATCATATATATATATATATATATATATATATATATTAGCAATGGATTTTTTTCTTTCTTTCATTAACTTCAGAACATTGGGCTTTTCAGTTGACGGAAAAAAAAAAAAAAATTATTGTTTTTTTTTTTTTTTTTTTTTTTTTTTTGGCTTATCTGAATTGCCAGCATGAATACTTTTGTACTTTGCAACAATCATTAAGCAAAACTTGTGAACCATTTACATCTGGAGGTGACTACGTTCAGATAAGGGAGACAAATATTTACAAAAAAAATTAAATATAATATGCATTTTTTTTTTTTTTTTTTTAATAATGTTCAACCTGTACAAGACCCAAGAACCACTCAAAGTAGTGGGTTACAGATTAAGAGGCACAATTTATGGGAATATGTGGGGAAGATAATGGTTGAGCCTAGACTTGAATAGGTTAAGATTGTAGTGATCGAGAAAGCATCCTCTTCGGAGTTGGTTCCACAAAACAGCAGTTCATGGAAAGAAGTTGCTCCAAGTCTTTGTTCTCTCTGATGCGGCCAGGTATTGAAATCACTTCTCTCCAGGTCAAGTGACTGAATTACTTTAACCAATGCTTTTATCCACTGGCCCAAAGAGTTGTTAGTTCAATACCTTGCCACGGCAGAAGTGAACAAAAATTTGATGAGTTCAGTTACTAAAGGGAAATAAATGAAACCGAGATATCAAGAAAAGGCGTGGCATGTGGAACTAGAACAATCTACCCCCATGGATGAAATTCCAATGTATCTCACCTGAAAAAAGCTGGTGTGTAAAACAGCCGAAATGTCATGAATATGGCAGAAAAGATGTGGACAACAGTCCAAACAATGTAATTAGTTACAATACCTCATCACAGAAATATAAACAGTTTCTTTCCGTGTCCCTCACAGATCATGTGATACTGGCTCCATATGGCTATCTCTGGTGAAACACTGTGACATTTAAGTAATGAATTCAAACAGGTTCTATTGGTTGTAAAATAAAAATAAATAAAAAAAAAAAAATGGGATCTTTGTGACTATCTCATAAAGAAGTATGAGAATGAAGAGGAGACTTTGAGCAAAGTAAGTTCAATTCCTGTTAGGGTTCACTTCTTTACTAATGTACTATGTCATCAAAAATGACAGCACTTTTTACAAAGATTTAATTGTGAGATGCAATGGAACAAAAATCTTGAAACAAGTCAATGAACCATTTAATTAATCCATTCCCTTTTATATATATATATATTTTTTTTTCTTAAGACATTCAGTGTTATCTAGGATTCATTAATTACTTCTAGTATTATATAAGTTGCTTTTTGCTCAATATATTTTCATGTTAGGAAAACATATTTCAAAGATGAAGTTGTAGAAAGACTTAATAGACAAAGGTATCTGAGTGTCTCACACAAAGGATTTGAACAAATAAGACTGCAATCTAAGAAACTTTGGAATAAAGAAACTGATTAATTTATCGGTCCATTTTGCTTGGGCACTAATTTTATCTAAATGCAGATAAATATTTTATTTGTATAGATTATTAACCTTTATCACGTTGGAGGAGAAAATTGTCGCCATAGAATTCTCTTCCTTGCTACTCTTGGCACATCCTGTCACCTTGAAATGGTTACTATAAATAAACACTTTTCAACTGTTATTTCAAGCTGGAAATCTACTTTTGCTTTGGAACCAGGTTAAACTTCCATTTTCCAATGTCATTTTGAATTCTTCTAGACTCTACACGAGATATAACACCAATTAAACCCATGTGATTTATTTTGTAAAAAATGGCTACATCAAAATCCAACAAAGCCTATATTCAAAAGTTTTTCTTTGATTAGGACTCCAATGATGATTTTGAAGGCTTTACTCGAGTGGATATTGACAGAGAAGTGGTCAAAGATGATAACCATACTAGGGACATGGAAGAAAGCGATGATGACCACCAGTGACTATTATCATCCATGCCTGACTAATTTTATGGAAGCTACTGGCGACCATTGCTATACCCGATAGCCTTTCTGATGGTGAATTATTTTGTTTATTTATAAACGAAAAAATAATAACTTTATTCGTCAACAAGACAAATATAGGTGAAAGAAAGAGCAAACAGATACTGGTGTCTTCTTGTATGTAAACTCGAGGAAGCATGTCACTTTCTTGATGAAATAAAAAACCTTCTCAGTGATTTTGCTTCTTATTACACCCCCCCAGGGACTCCACAAGGAGTAATAAAAAGTTAATGTATGTTAAATTGTTTATGTATCTGTTAATGTTTTTTTTTTGTTTTTTTGTGTGTGTGCTTCAATTTTATTTGTTTTCAACATCAAAACATGCATGCAAAACATAAAAAATATTATTCATTCATTCTTTTATTAATGGGCAAAAATTAAAATCTGTACGCACAATACAAAGAAAGTTATAACAATTTTAAAACGGTACGTGTTCATGTTTTGGCACCCTCAAAAAAATAAAAAATGCAGTGGCAGGGGAAACAATTTTAGAAAGAAATTAGCGTGGTAAAAGTTAAAATGACTAAGGGAAGTAATCATTCATAAATTTAGTAACATGATTTAGCTCCTTTCCCACTACAGATGGGACAGGAAATATATAAATAAATACACATTGATAACTATTATATGGCTTGATTCTAACTTCATGTGTTTGTAACATTTCACCAAGAACACTTTAATAAAAGGCAATAATAAGATGAAGAAAACACACATACCACACTACTCCACCAAAGAAAAAATTAGGAAGGAAACCCCTATCAATACTAGAAAGAGCGATAGCAGCTACTGGACTTAAGAAAACTATTTTCCTGAAAAATTGTTTTAATACAAAGATTTTATAAATTTCAACTGAAGGTAGCACTGGCAGTTCAGTCAATGAATGTAGGATGTTTCCTTATAAAGATATGGTTAATATTGCCATTACCATTAGAGATGAGAACTGATACTACACTTTGATTCCAATCAGATGGCCAAGGAATAAAGAAAAGCATAACTCTTGAAGCACTGTGTACTTGGTCAATGAATATCATGTTTCCTTACAAGAAAACAGATAATATTACTATTAGTGATGAGAACAGATACTACACTTTGATCCAAGTCCGAGATCTAAAGAGTGAAGAAAAGTCTAACTTGTGTAGCACTGTCTTCTTGGTCAATGAATGTCATATTACTCCTAATAAGGAAACAGCTAATATTCACATTACCATCTCCTCTTCATATCTGCTTAGAACATCTCAAGTGAAGGCATAAGTAAATGAAATTTATATATATAAACAGAAATGATTAGGATAAGACAATCAAGTTATCAGAAAAGAAAAAATGAAACAATTCTTACGACCAGGATGTAAGGTTTGGTGATGTATGGGCAAGGGGAAAGAAACCCCCACCCCAACCCAATCAAATTTTAAAAAGTGTCAGGTTGGAAGGCAAAAATCAAACTGAAAGAATTTTAACTCTCATTTGAATCTTCACTGCCTGATTTGGAATTTGCTTTTTTATTTTTATTTTTTAATTAAAAATATTTTAGCACAAAACTTTCATTTTTTTCTCTTTTATTCTTTAAATTTGTTAAAAAATTATTTTCCGTCTGTTCCCTGCTGAAAACAACTTCAACAAGTGAATTTAAATCCAATTACTCACTCTCTCTCTCAAACTGCACCCTCTCTAATTGACATCCTTTTGAAGGACATTTTGCAGGTAGGTGGATGGGTGAAACCTTTCCATGCAGATTACAAGTTTGTTGACTTCTGTTTTTTCTCTCATTCTCAGGTCACGTCAACATTGGCGTCACTCTTCAGCCACAAACCTTTCCATGCTTCGTCTTAAGAACCTCCCCCCCCACCTACTCTAAATCAAACTCTTGGCTCTAATGTTTGCCCTCCCTCTTTGGCTTTGGCTCTCCTTACATCTCACTTACTCATTTACTCTCCTCTCTCACTATCCTTATTCTCCTCATCTCTGTCTTCTCCACTCTTGCTCACTTCCCTCCACCACCTTTCTCACTATCTTTGCCTTCTCCTCACTCTCTCTTTTTGAAGGATGTTTTTTCCTCCCCCTTTTTCTTATTTCTTCCACCTTTTCCTTTCCCTACTTAGTTCTTCCTTCCCATTTTCTTTTTTTTTTAATATATCTTTGTTTGTTTCAAGGTGACTGCTTGATGTGTACTGAGCAAACACGAGACTAGTTGTAGCCATGGGGGGTTAAGTTCACACAGGACCCCCAACTCCTTACACACCCACTCAGCAAATGATTGAAGGAAAGCGAATCAGTGAGTAAGTGCCCCAAATCATCCATGTCATCAGGTGGTGCCCAATTGTAATTAAGGACAACAAACACTGCATCACCAGGGATGGGGCTAATCTTGGGGGGGAAACAGGGTTGGTTTGAGATGAACTTACAATCCAATTCTGGACGACCGACCCGACAGTAATGCAATTTGGTCCCAAATCAGATTTCCTTAAATAGTTTGGGAAATATTAATTGGCTGGCATCTAAACAGAGTGAAAAGGGGGTGTTTTTATGCTAGGATGAGTGGCTCAGGTGGACACGAGGCTTTCAAATCAGATTCTGAAGGAAGAGGGAATTCATTTGGTAAGAAGGAAGGAAGTTGATTGGTTGCTTTTACAAACGGAGAGAGAAGAAAAGAGGGTGAGGAGGAGAAAAGTTATGCCGAAGAGGCTACAAGAAGGGAGGGGGAAATAAAATGGAAGAGAAGGGGAAAGAATCTGAAGACTAATGTCTTTAAATAAACCTTTCAGCTCCAAAGAGAAGTTTTATATGTTTGTTCATGTGTAAAAGAGAGCCTTCATTAAAACAGTGCTTTGAACTTTATTAGGTGCTCCTTTATTGTGACCTTGTACCAGTTTGAGTTGTGTTTAGCAAATACAAAGACACACAACAAAGTGCTGAAAAGTTTTTGGCCTAACGAAGAATGAATTCTGAAAAAAAAGAAAAATCTGATGTTTTCTCATTCTGTCAGATTTGGTAAAGTCAACTTAACTTATAACTGAAAACACCCTCTTGTATATTTCTTTTCTTTTAATCATTGAACCCCAAGCAAGGCAATAATGCCACTACGATGCAGAGGCTTAAAAGGAGTGAAAAAGTAAAATGAGAAGACTTTAGTGAGTAGGAAAAGGACTGGATTTAGGAAAAAAGAAGATTGGGAATGGCGTTGCATTAAATTTTTGAAGATTTGGCAAAGAAGCAGGTTCAATAGGCCAGAAGTGCAAGAAAAGAAACTATTAGATATGTACCGCCATTAAATTGGTATACGTAAGGTTTAAAATGAATTTTTAAAATGAAAAAGCTTTCTTGAAAGCTAAAGGATTTAAAATTTTTGAGACATTTGTAAACAAAAGTTAATTCTTGGTTTTAAAAATCTTGCAAAAATAAAACAAATCTTGTAAAAACCATTTTTTGTCAAAGATTTTCTTCAGACTAATATATATTGTTCATAAAAACAATTAAGTGTTGCTAATTAAATTATGTCTCAGTTTTATTGCATTTTTTTTTTTTTATTTTAATTCAGAACAGATTTTCAGAAAGATGGGGTCCAATTATGAAAAAAAAAATTCAGTGATTTAAATTCTTCAAATAATTCTGCTTTTATAGTCATTAAAAATTATCATGCTAAATTTTACGACTTTTCATAAAATTAAAGGGTAAAATGAATGTAAAAAAAAATATTTTTATCAAGATTTTCTAAACAAATTTTCAAAAATAATTTCATTCATTTGTGAATAAGTCTTAAAAATTTCATTAAAAGCTGATAATTATTTGATTTTTACAAGAATTTCCAAATTTATGTGAAAGAGGCAAACATTTGCTATACTAAAAGTTAGTACAACCACTGACACAAGAAAAACAAGTTTTTTTAATCAAAATTTCAAATGTTCTAAAAAGGAGTAAAAATTTAATTAAACATTCAAAATGTTAACTTGATACTTCGTCTTAATAATAACAAAGATTTTGATGATAAAATTATATTTTCATTACATTTGGAGGATGTTTTCATCACGGTATGCTGATTTTTTGTGGAGGTACCTACTGTTAGACTAGAACATACAGTTACATCTAACTAGTTCAACAGTGAGACCTAGCTGCCAATCTAGTATCATGCTTAAATTTATGTGAACAAAGAAATCAGAAGTGCATGGTGACTGTCATTTGATGATCACTTAAAGAATGAACGTGCCAATCACCATGCACTGCTGATTCCTATGTCCTCACTGTTTAAATATACAAGCACTATCTGCAATATTGAGCACTCTTCATTTGTAAATATAACAATGGTTAAACAATATTTATAGAATTAAAACAAAAAAAGAAAAGAAAAAAAATTGTCACCAGTGAAAAAGACAAATATATAAACCCTTAAATGAAAACCTATCTCAACAAGTTCTCAAAAACATCGGAACATTAAGTATTAAAAGAAAAAACTCACTAAGAATAGAGTTGGAATTGAATTCCAAACGTAACAGGCACAAACCTTCAGCACTGATATATATATATATATTTTTTTTTTGTCTATGGTGTTGAAAGGTTATCAAACTAATTCCCTTTTCAGAATTTGACCAAACATTAGAATTCATTTTTAAATCCCTTCTTTAATGAACTGATGACTTTTCAGCACACACACAAAAGTTGTTGGTTTTGGTTTAGGGCTTATCAACTTCAATGGGTTATTTAATGCTGACAAGATTTTTAGTGCTGGTAATATTTTTTTTTTTTTTTTTAGAAAATGTATTGCTTTATTTACACTATTCAAACTATTGTCCTCATCTTTGTCGCCATATTTATTACAACGTTTTGGCTGTTGTCTGCTCCAGGCTCCTTCAGGTAGTTGGAATGTCAAACTGAACCCTTTATTTTGCTCACTGGGGTAGACTGTTCTAGTTCCATGTGCCATGTTTAATAGATGTCAGTTATCTCCTGTTAATTCCCCTCTCCAAGTTCTCCACTGCCTTAATCAGGTATTGAACTTACACTCTTTGGGTCCTGTCACTGGATCTAACTAACACCTTTATCCACTGTGCCATGAATCCTTAAGGAATAATATAAATAATGTACATAATACCTCATCTCAGAAATATAGACAGATACAAAATGTATTGCTGTTAATAATTTTTCCTTCAAAAATATATTGCTAGTATTAAAATCTATTTTTACACTTTCAGAGTGGAGGTTAACTATTTGCCCATAGCTGGGACCCTAACAGGTACTAGAAACACTAGCAATTAAGAGGCAGTTCCACACCCCTCAAAACCTCCTGATCAGAGGCCTTGCTGTTGGATGTAGCTTATTGTCTTACCCAGGACACCAAGTTGTTGACGTTAATAACATGGAAAATAAGACAGCACCAGCCTATAGCACCCCCCAAAAGAACTGCAAAATTTGCTTAGAGGAATAAATAGTTGTAATTAGTTCCCTTTACCAACACACATTACTAAACAAAAGATCAGAACTCCTCTCAAAATGCAGACATAAAAAAAAATTCTTACTATATCACTTAAAACGTGAAAACTAAAAAGCTATCCTATAAAACATTATTTAAAAATATAAAATAAATATAACTCAAATAACAATAGTTCATACAATATACTTTAGACAAAGCAAATAAGCTAATCTATATATAAAATTCTGTGACTTCTGCTAGTCCATCCATCCATCACGTCCCCTAAAATAGCCATGCATGACCAATTGAAACCAAATTTTGAAGAGATGTCCAAATAGGTAAGGGGGTTACAAAGTACCATTGGTTTTACTAGGTTGTGTAACTTAGTACAATAAATTTTCGTACATTTTTGGGGAAAAATTAAGTTTTATTATTTAACATACAAAATAATCCCACTATTTTAAAAACAATTTAATGATTAAAATAAAAAAATACTTATTTAATAAAAATACAATATTGTTTTTGTTTTTTTTGCATAGCTTTTCTTTAAGTTTTTACATTTCATCAATTGGTTTGCAAAAGTTGGAAGAAATGTAGAGTTTGTAAATCTCGACAAAAAAATGTCAGTGAGAATTTCAACATGCATCAGTGTGTTGGAAAAAAATTCTAGTAAATGATAAAAGGCAAATAGTAAATGAAAACATCCATAACAAATTGATAATTTATTATTAATAATAATAAACCATAGTAATACATGAATATACCAACCTTTCCACATACACACACACATATATATATATATATATATATATATATAAAAATGCCCATTAAGAAATTGTATTCCTGATCAATCAAAATTTGTAAGTAATTATATAGGCCACACTACAACATGTTTGACACAAAGACTCACTCTACACCTTTCTGACCATAGCTCAATTAGATTTCATTTAAATATTCATGGAGACCAACTGGACACTATTCATAACATACTTGTTGACAACACAAATATAATAGCATCATCTACATGCATAAGAAAAGCTAAAAATAATGGAAGCCTTATTAATAAAAACAAAAAAAAACAACACTTAAAAATATTAACTACGAACATGGACACAATATCTTGACCATGTTTTGAAAAATGAAGACATTATATAAATGCATACATACAACAAACTATTTCTTATTTAACAGTTAAAATATTTCATTCTTGAAAATAGCTAAATGTATAGCCAGAAGTGCTCAGATAAAAACATTCGGACAGTTTTTATGTAATTTATCATCCGAAAAGAAATACATTATTAGATCGCATGAGAAATTGTATAAAAAACAAAATAAAAGCACCTTGTCTGTCATATTCAATGAAATGTGTATGAAAGAATTGCTGCCTAAATATATATATATATATATATGGAAAGGCTGGTATATTTATTAAAAAAATTTTTTTTGTGAGTTTGAATTTAGTGTAGGTCACATTCAGTTGGTTAATCAAAGTAAAACCCACAAGCCTACTTTTAATTGTTTTTCTTCCCCCTTGAAAAAAGAGGAAATATTCCGCTTTTGAAATTAATCATTCACTTGGCAGTAGTTTACCATCGCCCAAGGAGACACATTTGTAGTGTTGAGACATGATGGCACTTGTGTAGTGATTTGTAACATGTTTTTGTTTTAATATCCTAAGAAAATTAATATTTAGCTCTACTCTGTATTGGGCCCTCTTTTGAATTAAATGTTGCAGACAGTGAAATTATACTCCATTTGTTCTCATTTTACCTCCGTGTGTGTGTGTGTGTGTATATATATATATATATATATATATATATATATATTTAAAGTTGCGCTACTCTTCCACTGATATGGCTTGACAATTGTACTTGTAACCATGAAACAGACTGTTGCCATTCCGTTACCACACTGCTTATAGTTACAAACACAGTTCCCAAGTGCCTTTACTGCAAATTGTAAACTTATGACCAAATAGCACAAATATATACCGTACATGTATGACCAATCTATTAAGGACCTAGCTAATTAATAACAAACAATCATATAAAATAGCTCTTACCAAAATGTGTTAAACAAGAAGTAACCACTATTTATATTATTCGAACTATTGTCCTCATCTTTATTGCCATGTTTATTACAACGTTTCAGCCATTGTACGCTCTGGCCTTCTTCAGGTGGTTGGAATGTCGAATGAACCCTTTATTTCAGTCACTGGGGTAGACTGTTCTAGTTCCACGTTCCATGTCTAATGGATGTCAGTTATCTCCTGTTAATTCACCTCTCAAAGTTCTACACTGCCTTAACCTTTGAGAGGGGAATTAACAGGAGATAACTGATAACTGGCATTCATTAGACATGGCACGTGGAACTAGAACAGTCTACTCCAGTGAGTGAAATAAAGGGGTTCAGTTTGACATTCCAACCACCTGAAGAAGGCCAGAGCATACAACAGCTGAAACGTTGTGATAAACATGGCGACAAAGATGAGGACAATAGTCTGAATAATGTAAATAGTGTACATAATACCTCATCTCAGAAATATAGACAGATACTGAAGGAACTAACCATTTCCCCACCTATAATTTCTCTTATTTGATAGCCATTAGAATAACACAGTAAACTGGGAATAACCAGCCTTCCCTACATCTATAGTTGAGCTACTCTTCCACTGAACCTGAGTTTCTGATTTTGACAATTTTTCTCCCATAATATAGCATACTTTAAAAACTTATATATGTTGGACTTTCCCATCAAATTGACAGATGAGGGACAAGTAGCTAGGTTCCTGGGAACTGACAGCCCACACACCACCACATATGATTTAATTATAGTGATAAAGGTTTTGTAAAGAACCAACCACACTTTTTGAAGGGTCGAATACAGAGACCTGATGCACTACATACCACAAGGTCCCCAAACAACCCACCGCAGATTTTGAATTCAGAGTTGTCCTTCTCCTAGACCATTTTCCATCCAAGGCTATAGAACCCAGTCTGTCCTGCTATTTACCCATAGCTGCAGGAAGAAGAGGATTAATACCTTTCCCTAGGATATTATATATATATATATATATATATATATATATATATATATATATATATAGTAAAGGTAACAAATCCAAGTGGATCCTAGTAATATAAAATATTAAAACTGATTCACAAAAAGAGAATGTATTTATTATTACAGAACAAATAATTAATAAACAATGTAATCCCAAATCACCTCATATGGGGAATAGTGTATTTCGACAGATGAAAAATACTGGTAATCTGTCTTATCAACCCTGGTGTGGACTGTATTTGTGTCAGAAATAGAAATTTAACTGTGAAAGCTTTAAAAAAAAAAAAAAAAAAAACCACACCCGGTCAAAAAACCAATATAGAATTTATCCATTTTAATGTTTCAGTCAGAAATATATATAAGGCTCAAACAGACCTACAAATGATGAGTTGGATCGTGATTATCATTCCAATATAATAAATTATAACCATGGAATATTAGTATTTGAGCCTTTTATATTATATTCTTACTCTGTCCTGGACATTGAGTTTTACCTGGATTCTATCCTCTTGGGAATTTATATTTATATATATATATATATATATATATATATATATATTAATAGAAATTTTATAAGTATAAGAAACTATATTCGCTCAGGAAACCTTCGGTGTCTTGATTTTCAAATAACCAAGCCAATACCAAAGGGAAAAAAAAGGTATAAAAAAAGAAAGAACTAAGAACATGTATGTTAGCCGAAAATAATCGTCCAGCATGCAAGTCCAAGGCCCAAAGAAAAAAACCCTGATGCAAGTACCCAAAACAACTAAATAAAGTGCTCAAAACAATGTGTACAGCTGACCTAGTTAAACCTAGAGAGCCAGACAAACCTACGAAGGTTTCACCTAAGCAGATCGTCAGGGAAGGCTGGCTCCCTGACAATCCGCCTTAGGTGAAACCTTGGTAGGTTTGTCTGACTCTCTAGGTTTAACTATATATATATATATATATATATATATATATATATATAACCACTAATATTATCAGTATCTATATATATATATATATAAAATTAATGTCTATTTGGGTAGCAACCTTTCTTTTAGAAATATTTCATTGACTATGATAGACAAAGAAAATTCAATTTTTTACTTAGTTTTTCTGGCATTCTTACAGTTTTCTTTCATTTCATGGAGTAAGGAAGTACAAAAATTGTCCATATTGTCCATTGTCTCTAGCGCTTTTGGCCACTTTTTAGCCATTTTCAAAGAGAGAAATGTTGCTAATTTCTTTTCATGTTTGACTGTTTCAGATGTAGATTTTAATTTATATTCACATATACTGCAGTCATAATTCAATATTTTCTCTTGGTTAAGGGTATTTATGTCATTTGGCAAGTTGTCCTTTGGTTCCACCAACAACTTTGTTTTTTTCTTTAATAGCGTGTGCACGTATGCATATATATATATATATAGTTTTTTTTATTTTTATTTCATAGGATATGTCAAAATCGCTACACAATTACAGTAGTGTTTCGATGCATATACTTGTATTAAGCCCTCTTTGAAATTAAATGTTATGAACGTTAGAATTGTACTTTACTCCTTCTCATCATATATATATATATATATATATATATATATATATATATATATATATATATATACATATACATACACACACACAATCATCATCATCATCATCATCATCACTTCACGTTACGCACACACCCACACATGCAATCATTAATTCATACTCCATTTTATGTTACATACAATCCTTGCATTACATAGATACACCATTTGGCACTTTATACACCAATTTATTATATTCTACATGCAAACAATTGTTCACACACATACATTAAAACATGGGCTATTCCTCTACAATCATTAACAGACATACACGTAGTATCATGAATTCCAATGCACAATAAGTATTTTGTATAATATACCCCCACAACACACATTTCCACAAGTTTAAATACAGAGTAACCAATTTGCATGGATTTTTTTTTTGTTTTACAGTTTTTGGCAGATGGTAGGTTTGGGGTTTGATTTTACTAATAAAATTAGTAGACAGACAAGCAAAATGCTACCAAATCATTTTGCTGTTTCTTAACCTAACAATTTTTCTAACAATAGCCTCCTCACCTGGCACACAAATTGATTTTTCGACTTCATCAACCTATCTACCTACCTACACACCTACCTGGAAAAAGGAAAAAAAAAACAGAGACTAAAGAAAAGACAGTTTTTTTTTGTTTTTTTTTTAATCTGTGCACACATCTAAAATGCTGATGTGTATGACCGAATCCACATAGATCTCTTCAGGGAGTTAACAATGACTGACTCAAAGCTAACCAGACAGATACATCACCTACAGAGAAGACAGTTCAAGGGTTGATCAAGCAGAGGGCATAATATATTGCCACATAAACCCCAGAGAGTGTTTCCTGAAAGCCCTTACATGCAATTTAAATCTCAATGCCAAACAAAACGAGAGAATGATTGTAGGCATTTCACAGGTGGGTGCACATCTGTTGCACAAGAAAATTGAACGTCAAGCTCAAAAGGTTAATTATAAATCAAGAAAATCAATTAGAGTTTTGTATCTGTTGCAAACCTGTTTTGCTGTGTTTTATTTTTAACTGAATAATATCACTTAATCAAACATGCTTTATTTTTCCACTTTCTTAAAAAGATGTGTGTGTGTTACATTTCCAAGCACCAAAGATAGACATGGTTTGGTACGCAATTAGAGAGAAAGATGATTTCTTTTATGCATGAGGTGTTTATTATGGTTAGGATTTATGAAACAAATCCATCCAAACTTTCATTCCCTCTAATGATTCCATATCTAGTGATATAGCAAATACTAAAAGCATCTATAGAAATTCATTGCAAATGATTTTACTATAGGAATGCATTAGAAATGATTTGAATACTAGCTCTTTATGGAACCTGGAATATTATGGCTAGGATTTATGAAACAAATCCATCCAAACTTTCATTCCCTTTGAATACTAGCTCTTTGTGGAACCTGCAATATTACAGCTAGTATTAAAATAATTTCTAATGCAACCCGAGAGTAAAATAATTTCCGATGCATTTTGATCAGGCCTTACATACTTTTGAAATGTCCATTTTTAAAGCTTTAATAAAATTTTCTACCCTCCTCATATTATCTGAAGAAAAAAACTCAAAATTCTAATAAGAAAATGTCATGCTGATGATAAACCCCAATAATCTATGAATCAGTTTTAACATTCTAATCCCTCAGTCAAGTACATTTTTTTCTCTTTGTACATCAAAGACAAAAATAAATGTGCAACATTCTAAGGGTTTTCATTTAAAGTAAATTTCATCAATAGTGAATGTTATAGAATGTGGAGGCTGGGCCAGGATGATCAATGATTTGTCGGAATACCAAGTGAGCATGGTCTTCTAACTTTAAATTCTAAATTTTAGACATAAGACCAAATTGCAAGTCGGCAGATGGTCACAGGAATTTTGAAGCATCAATACTTTCTACACCCAAATTTGATAGACAGGTGAAAACCCCCAATGTGGCAACATCTTATGCCAACAAGATTGCAATTGTTGCCCCTGAAATTCTTCCTTCTACTGTCTCCTTGAATCAATGCTACCACATCTGTCCCTCTTGTATAATAAAACGAATAAGTAAGAGAAAAATTGTCTTTTGTTGATACAATTTATAGAATGTCACTTGAATCTGAGGGGTTGAAGCCAGTGACAACATAGAACACAATAATCATTAGCACAAAAAGTATCTTCTGAGAATGGAGTGTCAAACTCAAAGCCGAACAGGCTGTCAGTTACCAATGCCAAATTCTTGTGACTCATTTACAAAATCCAAGTTGTCTTGGCATGGGAAAATTGTTAGAAAGGCTAATCTGATCGGCCATTACTACTGAATAGTGAGTTCAATCCTCACTGGGTGCTTCCATACAAAATTTGATATTAAATAACCTATGACATATCCTAAAATCAACAATGCTAACCTAAAGTATCTGTTATGATTAGCTTCTGTCAAGGTTGACAAAGTACTAACAGCATTTTAACCACTGCCTAGGCAGTAAGGTAGTTACAGATGAGTGATTTTTGTCATGTACCCTCTCCCCAATCTATCTTGTTAAGATATTTCTGTCAATATGTCTGGTAACAGGATAGAACAAAGGGAAAATTGAATTCATGCCTTTTCTAAAATTAGAGGACAGAGATATGTGGATTCATGTTTTTGCCAAAATTTTGGGGTATATGCTACAGTGAAAAAAAACGGATTGATGCCTTTCCCAAAGGTAGTAGATACAGAACACAGGGAAAATGGAATCATGCCTTTTCCAATGGTAGCAGTGACAGAGTGCATTGGATTCATGCCTTTCCTAAAGTTAGTGGAAACAGCGCACAATGAAAAGAGGATCCATGCCTTTCCCCAAAGGTAGTAAGGATAGAGCACAGGGAAAAGTGGATTTATGCCTTTCCCACGGTTAGTGGTGCAAAAATAAAAATCAGTTTTCTAAGAGACATAGTTACGAAAACATACACTTAAAAGTAGACCATTACAACCAGATGATATTTGTACAATAACATTAAAAAAAAATCTTGTTACCCCAGACAGCACTGGGTCTACCAAAACCTATACACTTATCCCTGATACCTTACAGCAAAGCCTTTCCCCCACCTCTTTCCTAACAGACAGGTGCACCAGGGTACAATAATTGTTAACAACCATTGTAGTGTACATCACAAAAGAAAATCCCTATAGATTTGTATTATTTGCCATGCTGCTAGCCACAGGCCTACCAGCCATTCTTTAAATTTGTGGGTTCAAAATAAGATTCACTTGTTTGGTGGGGAAATTGAAACAACACATTCTGCCATAGGTCCTTAACATGTTGCAGTTGGGGTTCCCTATATTGAATCAGAAAGTCACCTCAAACTCTGCCCAATTCAGATCTAAGTCACAAAATATCACCTCTAAGTTCACCCAAATGACAAAAGAAAAATGTTACTAAGGAAACAGAAAAAATAATACAAAGAGAAATCTTTTAGACTTGAAAAAACTGGACATATCATATTTTGTTTGCCAGTCAAAAAAAAAAAAAAAGTATGCCAATGAATGTTGAGGGGAAAGAAAATGTGTTTTGTGGGTGGTGACATCAATCAAAAGTGGTTATGTCCTATGTTCCCATGTCCATTCAGGATGTTGGTGATCATGGCTCTCCACAATTTCCTATCTTTTGTAACTTTTTGCCATGCTCTGCCATCTATTCAGCCTGCCAGGTTGGTTGCATTCCTCTGTCCCTCTTACAATCAGTCTTGTGAGTATCAAATTTTCCAAGCCCTCTTTCTTCATTATGTACCCTAGAAATTTCAACTATCTATTCCTGGAGTTATGTATAATTGTCCTTTCTGTTGCCATTGTCTCTAGAACTTCATTGTTGCTCATATGTTCAGCCCATGGTATTCTCAGCATCCTTCTGTAGAACCAAATTTCTGTTGTTTCATGTCTCTTCTTCATCTATGAGGAGATTGTCCAATATTCACTGCCACAGTAGATGATTGTTATTACATAAAAGTTCAGTACTCTTTTTTTTTCTAATGATTTTTTTCTGTTTGTTATTTTACTTTGCTCAGCTTTTGGAAAGAATCTTTCACTATATCAATACGCCTTTGAATTTCCATGTCGCACTTTCCATCCTCTCTGTTGATACGCTTCCTGGATTGATTTTGGTACCTCCAATCTGTAATTTGCATGTTGGGCTATGGATGAACTCAGAAAAAATAGGTATACCAATTAGATTGCAGTTCTGTAAAGAAATCAACCAGTCCTGTCTACTGTCTTATTTGTCTATTGGAATAACAATGAGAGAAACAAAATTTTAAAGCAAAATATGTGCAAGCATATATATATATATGTTTTAATATATAAAACCAACTCAATGATACCCAGCATTGACAGAGTTAAGTCCCTTTCCTTTGCAGCCAGTTGAGAGATATGCATCTTCAGTAAAAATGGCATTATGGTTGTCATTGATTTCATGTTTGAATTGTTATAATATAATTTCTAATATTTAATAAATTTCTAATAGGTCAACATTGTTTACTTTCCTTCACTTCAAAGCTGTGATTTCAATGCTGAAGTGGTTACCACTTTTAAGGGAGAAAAAAGCAGTTCAATGATAAAAGCCATCAACGAATCAATTGGTTATTTATAAAGCTCAAAAGAGACCAAAATGGAAATGGAGAAGATTTAATTTTTTTAGATTTAATTTTTTAAAGCCCAATATCCAAATTAGTCATCAACTGTAAGCTAGGACACATCATTTTACAGTTGAAATTGATAGATGTAAGTTCTATGCCAATAGTTTCTTCTCTCATACTTCTTATTTGTGGAACTCTATTCTGGCTTCTTGCTTTCCTGTCAACTTTGCATTTAAATTTTTGAAGATCAATGTTAATCGTTATCTTGTTTTCTTAATTCTTGATTTTTTTCATTGTTTGTTCTCTTTCTTTAATAATGTTTTTCTTTGCATTTTAGTGGCTTTATTGCCTTGATTGAAGTGAAATGATTAATAAATAACAACTAAGCTGGGCATGATATAAAACACATGCTGGTAGATTTCTATTATAAAGCTGTAATTAAAAAGGAGTCACAGTGGAGTAATGGATAGCAGCTCGGATTGAGGAATTAGAGAGCCGAGTTCAAATTCCAGTTGAATCCATTACATTCACTTATGTGCTAATGCCCTTGTGAAAGGTATGAATCCTCTTCTTCTCTCCCCAGTTATGGGTAAATAGCAGGAGAGACCCGGTTCTATAGCCTTGGATGGCAACTAGTCTAAAGAAATGGCAACTTACTGCGGGGAAAAAATCTGCCTTGTCAGTCATGTATCGAAAGATACATGATCATCTATGAATGTATCACGCATGGCACATAAGTGACTGAATTAAAAAGTTGGTCAAGATCTGTTGCCATATTTGGTCTGGAGATCCAGCTGAAAATATTAAGATTTTTGCCAAAATTCAAAGGGTTTCTAATTTAATCAATACTGACCAGTTTCTAAAAATATTTTCTCAGCAACTGTTCTGATGAGCAGGGTGCCCTGATTACATGAAATGTGCTACAAGATTGGCAACTAGGTCTCAATGTTTTATTGCTGAGCTAACCATCATTTCTGCTCTAACCATTTCCGTGGAACTCCCTTCCGATTTTGTGTTACAATCTTCAAACATGTAAAGGCAATGTCAATCACCATCTTCTGTCATCTTGAAACCTGTTTGTATTTTTTGTCCTCTCTTCAATCCTGTCTACTAAAGCCTTCTTACTCTCTTTCACTCTCTGTAACCCCTTGCACCTTACTTGAGGTGAAAAAAAAAGGAAACCTACATGGACAGATAAAACTGCATTCGTTTGGGAATACAGTTTACATATTTAAAATAATACAACCATAGAGGTACACTATTTACATGATTCGGACTATTGTCCTCATCTTTGTCGCCATATTTATTACAATGTTTTGGCCATTGTACGCTCCAGCCTTCTTCAGGAATTCATACACAGATGTCCTAAGGACACATGGCACAGTGGATAAAGGTGTTAGTTAGACCCAGTGACACAACCCAAAGAGTGTGAGTTCAATATCCGGTTAAGGCAGTAGAGAACTTGGAGAGGGGAATTAACAGGTGATAACTGACATCCATTAAAACATGGCATGTGGAACTAGAACAATCTACCCTAGTGCGCAAAATAAAGGTTCAGTTCGACATGCAGGTGGTCGACAGGTCAGAGTGTACAACGGCCGAAACATTGTGATAAATATGTCAACAAAGATGAGGACAATAGTCCGAATCATGTAAATAGTGTATATAATATCTCGTCTCAGAAATATAGACAAACCGTAGAGGTATTTACTATAAAATAATGCATAATCATATAAATGTTAACAATGCTAAAAGACCAAGTTCTGATCGTCAAAGACAGAGCTTGCATATATAACTAAATAATTAAATAGATAGTCTGTGTGTGTGTGTGTGTGTGTATATATATATATTAGTCCTTTTTTTTACAAGCTGGATGTAGCAAGCCTCTGACTGCTTTATCGCTGCCTTTCATTGAAAGTACTTTGACGAACTACATTCCTTCGTTGTACCATTTCTACCCATCATGCCACTAACATTGTAACAGACCATTCACATTCCCTCCAAAATTTCATCAGGAAGAAGTCAGTCCTACTCAAACAGCTTATTCCCACAAACCACTGCACTGTGAATCCGACTCCCAATAGGATGTTTCCCCCGATTACTAGTATTTAAGTCTAGGGTTAACAGTTACCTTTCCCTTCTATCTGCACAAACTACCTCGAGTGGCTCCTGGGCCTTGAACAGTGTGAACTTCACTGTAAAAATATATTTTATATACGTATATAAATTCATGAATCATTCATACAAAAAACAAATATAGAGGTTAATGATTTAAATGCCGAGAATACATCGTTGCAAACACATAAATAAGATACACCAACCCCGAACCTGTATATGAATGATATGACCCCTGTTTATAAATTCCAGTTGCATATATATATATATATATATATATATAATAAATGTGAAAGTCAGTGTCACACTTTTCAACTTTACTCCTAGAGGCCATAGCCCAACATATCCTACCATTTTGCAATCAAGCCAACTTTGTGAGTAAATTAGAAGCATTCTGGGATAGATCCAGACCTGGATCCACAATCCTGAAATTTTGGATTCCCAAGTTTTCACTACTGTGATGTTTTCGGCAATTTTTTTTTTTTACGATAACAATTTTTATAACTTGGAAATAAATTTGGGAATAATCAAAATTAATTGCAAAATCTAGCAAAAGTTGCCCATGAAATAAAAATATTTGTTTGTATAAAAAAGTAAGGACCTATGTACATAAAACTGTCTTTAAATTAAGTGGTGGTAGAAGAATTATTGTTGAATTTTTAAAAGGTAAGTTTAAATATTAATACAATACTTAAATGCAGTAATCAATTTTGAGTTTTTCTGTAGTTTATTGTTGCCTATCACATCTTCTATCTAAAAAAATAGTTTAGCAATAGACTCATCATTCCACTGACTTGTTTACAAGTGGTGACAGTAGTAACTAACTTTCTGCCTCTTTTTGTTATGAGGTTGACAACTAGAATTTTAAATAGAGATCTGTGCTTGAAGATTCACTTAATTCTTCGTTTATACATGCTTATTCCACTACATATATATGTATGTATATTTAGGCAGCATATCATCATTCGAGCATCTTTCATTAAATAATATAGACATATTATGTCCATTTATTTTTATAATAATCCTTTTTAGTTCTCTAATTATCTTCTTGATATCAAGTTGAAATTCAACATATTTTTTGTTAACCAAAGTACTTTCAATCTCCTGCAAGATGATCCACAGGAGTGAATTGCAAAGACAAACTTAATGTAATTGTAATCAATGTGATAGTGATTTTGTGAACATGCTCTGTTCTAATTATTTTTAAATTAACCATTGTGGTTACGATGTTTTGTAAACATGTGTTCCTAATCCGAGGGTGATAACCAGAGATGATAAAATTGCAACTTGGTAATTTTCAAAATGGTGTTAAATGTTAGTCAACTTAAATACATTTTAAAACATTGCTACTATACTTGTAATAAATTTTGTTCAGTGTTGGTTGGTTGCTTTTGATATAGAGGGACGCAAGAATTTGAAAATTTTGTATATTATTTTCATGGTGTAGTATACGGGTGTTGTCAACAAGTATTTTCCTGTTTTGTGAAGGTGGACAGGAATGTGTTTATATATATATATATATATATATTAATTATACAAACATCATTGTTTTAGTGAATACTCATGTTTGAAATAGACATCGTTTTTTATGTTTCTTTTTTTTAAAGTGTATTATATCTATGAGTCTGCACACATGAGAGAACTTAATAAAACAATGGTCTATGCAGCAGGGTTCAAACCGGTGTTCCCCTTTATAGAACCCCACCACCAATACTTTAGATCACTTGACCCCAGAGAGGCTCATATCTCAGCAATGTTCTATTTGCCCTTTTGAAAAATGTACAGCTCCTCGTTTAGCTAAGTCCATAAGCATGTCTGATCCTACAAAGAGGGGGAAAAGAATGAAGTCAAGAAAAGACACTGGAGGATAAGACAACTAAAAGAATCAGCACTCACAACATCCTCAGTAGACCTAGCATAAAGATACCATTTGTAAGCTTCTGATCAAGACAGAAAGGATACTTAAAACGAATTCCACCACCTGGCTACAGACATTAGGTTTTCGGATACAGAATTTTAACATTAGATTGTTGAAGTGGATGAAAGCATTGGCTAAAATTAATCTGGTCCTATGGCAGTTGGGAGTTCAATCCCCGGGCCTTGTAATGCTGAAAAGTTACATAATCTGGTTTGGTGGAAGAAAGAGATAAGTGACACAAATGTGAATAAGACTGGGGATTATTAACTGATTGGACTTATCTCCACCTAAGCAGAATACGTTGATAGGAGTTATCTCCCTTAAGCAGAAGAAAAACAGTCTACCATCATGGATTTGGGTTTTAAAATTCCAAAACTTACTGTATATTGAAGGCCAGAGAGTATAATACTTGACATTGTTAGTATAGCAACAAAACTGAACCTGCTGAACAGCGATGTATAATGGGAAAGAAATATAGAGTCAAAAAATAGAGGTTAAAGATCATTCACTAACAACAGCTTACAAGTCTAACCACTAGTGTATAGCTAATTCCTACCAAAGAAAATGAACAGTCCTCCAAATGAGAGCCAGTCATAAATGAAATTCAGTTGCAATATTATAATAAATAATTTTATTAAAAGATAACTAATCCTAAGCCACTATGTCATTTAGAGTGTAGGGTTCAATCAGTGCATAAGAGAGAAACAATTGAAGAAGTGAGCAGCTAAAAACTGGGAAATGACCTCAAAAAACATCCCCCACCCAAATTTATAAACAAGATATACAGATGCATGCTGGGATTTCTTCCTAGTCAATAAGATAGGCCACTTTGTGGTCTCATCCAACATAGTTCTGATCTTTTTTGTCTTGAAGTCAGAACACTGCCATCACTTCTCTGTATCCCCTTTTTGTGTGTTAATGCCATTCTTAATTTGTGATATTTTTACCTTATGACTGTCGCTTTGCCTACTTTTGTCTTGCATATATTGTTTGCTCGATATTATTTTTGCCCTCTTCTTTCCTTTCTCTTATGATTGCTTATTGCAAACTTTGTCAATTCTCTTTGGTGGGCATTTCTGCCAATTCCATTTCATCATAGGCCAATTAGTCTACAAAAAGAATTACTCTTGCTTTGCCTACTTTTGTCTTGCATATATTGTTTGCGCGATATTATTTTTGCCCTCCTCTTTTCTTTCTCTTATGATTGCTTATTGCAAACTTTGTCAATTCTCTTTGGTGGGAATTTCTGCCAATTCCATTTCACCATAGGCCAATTATTGTAGAAAGTTTTTATTTCAATGACATGCAAAAGGCTGGAATGTTTACTTATTTAAGTGTCAAGGTCAAAGTGCAAATTGAAAGACAGAGTAGGTAGCATGGGTGTGGTAGAAGAAATAGTAAAGTGAAAGAATATTCAGGGCAACAGTTTTGAAAGAGACACATGCACACAATTTCAAACCCAACAGTCAGACAAGAATTGGATAATCAAGCCGACATAATTCAGGTTAAAGAAAACAAACAAACAAATCAATACCAATGATGACTCAAAAAAAAAAAAAAAAAGTAAAAAATATTAAAATCAACAATGGCATAAGGATAATGAATGGAAGATACAATTGCTTTAAATGTTGTAGATCAGTGGGTTGGAGGAGTGGAAGAGTGACGAGATAGAAAAGGAAAAAACACAATGTGAGGGAATGGTAAAATAAAAAATCCTTAAGTATGAGAGAGAGTGGGGAGAAAAAAAACTCTGAAGAAAGAGGGAGAGAAAAAAAAACTCTGAAGAAAGAGGGAGAGAAAAAAAAACTCTGAAGAAAGAGGGAGAGAAAAAAAAACTCTGAAGAAAGAGGGAGAGAAAAAAAAACTCTGAAGAAAGAGGGAGAGAAAAAAAAACTCTGAAGAAAGAGGGAGAGAAAAAAAAACTCTGAAGAAAGAGGGAGAGAAAAAAAAACTCTGAAGAAAGAGGGAGAGAAAAAAAACTCTGAAGAAAGAGGGAGAGAAAAAAAACTCTGAAGAAAGAGGGAGAGTGGAGAGAAAAAAACTCTGAAGAAAGAGGGAGAGAAAAAAAACTCTGAAGAAAGAGGGATAGTGGAGTGAAAAAAAACTCTGAAGGAAGAGGGAGAGTGGAGAGAAAAAAAAACTCTAAAGAAAGAGGGAGAGTGGAGAGAAAAAAAACTCTGAAGAAAGAAGGAAAGAGTGGGAGGAAATTCCCAAAGAAAGAGGGAGAGTGGGAGGAAATTCTCAAAGAAAGAGGGAGAGTGGGAGGAAATTCCCAAAGAAAGAGGGAGAGTGGGAGAAGGATAAATACAACCAAAAATTGAGGGTGAAGAAAAAAGTATGTTGGGTAGAGAAAGGAGAAAAAATGTAGAGAGGGAGAGGATGGAAAAAACATAGAGGAAAAAAGGAAAAAAAACTGAAGGAAAGGAAAAAACATGAAATGAGAGAGTTGAAGGGAAAGGAAAAACAAAAACAAAACAATGAATGTGGGTGAGAGAAAAAAAAATTCAAACAAAAACGAAGTTGAAGAGAAAAACTCCACAGTGTGAAAAGTGAAAACTCAGAATGAAAGGAGGAAAGTAAAAACCATGACGAGTGAAAAGGAAGAAGGAGCTCAATTAAGACTGGGAAAAGAAGAGAAAAGCCATAAAAATCCTGAATTGTGCAGAGGGTAACAGGAAATGCTGAAAGGAACAAAAACAGATCAAAAAGAGAATGAGCCCCCCTACCAAAAAAAAAAAAAAAAAAAAAAAAAAAATGGCTGTCACCAATTGCAAGAGAAAAAGGAAATTAGATTGGAAGAAGAGGAGATCTGCTGAAAAGAAGAGAAGACAACAGCAGGTCAAAAGAAAAAAGATAGATGAACCTGTTGGGAGAGAGGGTAGGAAAAAGTTGACAGTCTGCCAAGATGACATTGAGTGGCAATTTTAAATTTGTCAGGACTGAATTTGCATCCACTCCAACTTGTACATTCTCCTCCTCATCAGCATTCAAAATGCCAAGAAAAGCCAAGGACTGGTCGACAACAATCAAATTTGGTACGGAACATCAGAAGTGCAAGAGGAAAGGCAATGGAAAGTAAAGGGTTCTTGGAGAAATCAGAAAGGAAGCCCCTCCCCATGACACAGTGGCACTTTTATTGCAAAAGGAAAAGACACGAATGATGCAAGCAAGGCTACAATGAATCGAATCTTGCCTCTTCTAACAAGTAAAAATGTTAAACATTTAATTGGCTTGATTTTTATGGCAATTCTAGACATTTTTATTTGCAAGATTGGATCTCTATTCAAAATAATCACACATCCACAACTGCTCAACAGATATATTTATGTAACGTTATATATATATATATATATATATATATATATTCCATAATGTATTTAATAAATGTTTTTCATACTGATCACATTGGTACAATTTCATTTGTCTTTGTTTTATTAGCCAATCTATCTATCTATATATATATATATATATATATATATATATATATATATATATATATATATATATACCAACACACACACAGATATACATATATCGTATTTTCTGGCTTACAAGATGCACTTTTTTTTTTTTTCCTGAAAAATACATGTACATCTTCCAAAATAAGGCCTCAGACTCAAGTAAGCTTGGACAGTCACCTAATTGGCTTGACTGAGAGGGACGTGGATTTGTATGCTGAGTCATTACACTATAATGTTAGCTATCTATCTAAATCAGCCTTTTATATGATGTAACCTCAGTACTTAACTGTTACAAAATATTTCCAGGACTATAAACCTTCCTGGAGCTGAGCCACAAGCTTAAACATGTTCTCTTTACTAGCAGTGGAAGGAGCCTTTCTGCTCTTGACTAGTACGTCATTACCAAACAAATAAAATCAAACAAGTGATTAATGTAAACAATACGTGGCAACAGTATGTGAGGGACGAATGGTGAATGTGTTGTTGTATGAGAATGCCTTTTTTTTTTTTCTTAGAAATTTCTTTCCAATATTAGGGTGCATCTGCTAAGCCACAGTGTCTTGTAAGCCTGAAAAATATTGTAAATGAATATAACAAATGGAAAACTGTTCCATTGAAACTCGATTGTGTGTTTCAACCTTGTTAGGCTTCATCAGAACCAAACAAAAGAATATATCCTATTTTATACATATATTTTCAACACGGAAAACACAAAGACATACCTAAAAATGTATAAATCTTTTACTTTTAACCCATTTTGAAAAATTGGATAAGGATTTGCCTTAAATTCATTTCAGAAAAGAATGCATAAATCTTTTGCTTTGGAGCTATTCGGAAAATAGGATGAGAAATTACCCATAATTCAATGGGGAGAAGGTATAAATAAACTTCAACAACAACAAGAGAATTGTAAAGAAAAGATACAGAATAATGGCTTTTATACAAAAGTCACACAATTTCGTTCTTTCTTTCATCTCAAGAAATACCAGCTCAGCAGAAAAAGTATTAATGATTTATTATTTAAGCATACACACAAAAACATACAGATTTCTTTCTTTCATTTTGATCTGATGAAGCTTAACAAGGTCAAAACACAATCTAGTTACAATGAAACAGTTTTCCATTTGCCATATTCTTCAAACATTGTCTGGATTATATATATATTTCATACATGTTTCATTAAATAATATAGACAAGTGTTGTCTATTTTATGTAAATTCTTTTCATTTATATTAATATAAATTAGCATCCCTTTTACTTTTGGATGTTTTGATTGAGAAAGTTGAATAAAAACTGGGAAGGATATACAAAGGAAGGATATTTATATATATATATATATATATATATATATATATATATATATATACACTATTGTCCTCATCTTTGTCGCCATATTTATTACAATGTTTTGGCCATTGTACACTCCGGCCTTCTTCAGGTGGTTGGAATGTCAAACAGAACCCTTTATTTCACTCACTGGGGTAGACTGTTCTAGTTCCATGTTTTAATGGATGTCAGTTATCAGTTATCTCCTGTTAATTCCCCTCTTCAAGTTCTCCACCACCTTAACCGTATATTAAACTCACACTCTTTGGGTCCTGTCACTGGATGTAACTAACGCCTTTCTCCACTGTGCCATGTGTCCTTGAGGACAATAGTCCAAATAATGTAGTGTACATAATACCTCATCTCGGAAATATATATATATATATATATATATATATATATATATATATACACACACACAAAAAGGAAAATTATATAAAGATTATAATTTATTTATATAAACTTAATAAATAATATTAATTTTAAATATTAATAAAATATTAATATAAAATATTAAAAAAAGTAAAATAATAAAATTAATATTAGGTTGGTGCAAAAATAATAACGTAATAATGTCATTTTTTGACGTATTTTTTAATGTCAAAAACGACATTATTACGTCATTATTTTTGCACCAACCTAATATATAAATTATGTAAAGATTATATATAAAGGAAGAATTAATAGCATCAACAGCATCAATCATAAGGATTTCATTGAATATATCTGCACTTTTTTAAATTTATCAATTACTGACAATTTTTAAAATGGCTTATTATGAGTTATTTTACTAGTGTACATAAATGTTTCATATAAATTAGTTGTTAAATACACGTTTATTTTCATTAAATTAGTTTTACTTCAAAATAAAGCATAGACATTTACTAATTCTATAATACAATTCCTAAACCTATCAATTTGTAAAAAATACAATTAACTTTTTGTTTTTCGTTTTTTTTATCAAACGGTTATGGGTCCACCAAAAAAAATTAAGTATAAAAGTGGTCCATAGGTAAAAAAAAAAAAGGGTTGAGAACAACTGCCTTAGGGGTACAACTTATAGTGCCGATGTAGCAGCAGTGGGTGTGTCGAGGGCAAGATAGTCCAACAGAGTATATCCCTTTTCAATTTGGCTTTAAATAAAAAAAGTTTTCTTTCTCCTCGACTAGTTGCCAAAGCAAGAGAGCCCAGTCTGCCCTGTTATTTAGCTCGGAGATGGTGGCTTTTTGACTTTTCCAAGAGTAATAGTGCAAAGTGAACAAAACAAAGCAGAATTTGAACTCTGCATGTTGATTTCACTTTCCATATTGATAAACGTTACTCCACACACATTGGAAAATCAAGGTGGGAGTGCCACTAACATGCAAGGTGGTACAGAGAGTGAAAGTAAGAGTAAAGAGGGAGGGGTTACAGAAAGTGAAGTAAATAGGGAGGAGTTACGGAAAGTGAGAGCAAGAGTAAAGAGGGTTGTTTGAGGAAAGGATATAGAGAAGGACGGGGATCAAGATCAAGGCATCAGAAGATGTCAATTGACATCATATTTGAATATTCAAAGATTATAGCTATCAGGGAAGCAAGTAAGAGGAAGGGAGTTCCACTGTCGGGAAGTGCGATATAAGAAGTTGTTATCATTATGAAATTTAGGCAACAGGCTGTTGCCAAGTAACTACACTTCTATTTTTCTTCTCTCTCATTCAAAACTATCAACTGATAAAGCATTAAAATCTTTATTCAAACCATTAATACTGTATAACTTTTGTATTCATATCTGTACCTTTTGAACCCTGTTGTAATAGAAATAAATTTAATTGGATATTCAATTGCTATATTCAGCATGTTCAACTGCTAGGTCTGCAGCTAGGAAAGTTGGTTCACTGAGTCATACAAGATAATTTTTCGCACCAGGATCTATTTTACACATTTATAAGCCTACCATTCATCCATGCATTGAATATTGCTGTCACATCTTGGATAGTGTTTCTGCTATGTGTTTAGAGATTCTAGATAAAATTCAAAAACAGAATCTGCAATGTTACTAGACTCAACATGGCATCTTGGCTTAAGTCACTTTCCTACTGCCATAATAGAAATTTTCATGGAATCACAACCATGTTTCTTCTCACATAACTTACAAGTTCTACAAATTTCAAATACAACTTAGAACACAAACATTAAAAACATTAACAATTAATCCATTGAAAATGGCTAATGCATTGACTAAAAGCACTCAAGACAATAATCATTACAATTCCACACTCTCTTAGCACCTACCAAAAGAAAAATTCTAAGATAATTAGAAAAATTTATTAAATTTTCCTCGTCTGTCAATTTCAATGAAACATGTATAAAAGAAAGGTTGTTACCATATATATATATATATATATATATATATATATAAAATTTAATCGTGTAATGGGTAAATATTCTAACAAGCGTCAATCTCAAACTAATTCCCATCATAAAGCTTTCATTCTCAGCACACAATTTCAAATTATCCACTTCCTTCCTGCAAAACGCAATCGATTTCTCACTGATTGCCGATGATCGTCTTCCTCGTTAGTGGTAATTATTCATTGATCACCTCGGACTTCTCTTTTAAAACACACGTGGCAAAAACTCTGGCAAGAAAACAAGTATTTGGTAACAAAACATCACACACACACACCCCTTCAACACACACACATCCATTGCTTCCTTATTTTTCATTAGCTCCGCCCTTACATCACCCACCACATTTGTTTAATTTTTCATATTCCTCCCTCCCAAATGCTGCTTATTTTCTCATCCAGCCCCACCAATGTCTGCTTCTAATTAGTTCTTTATGTTTGTAAAGCAGTTGTGTATTCTGTGCATATGTGTGTGCGTGCGAGAAAAAGAGAAAAAAAAAATGTTGGTAAGTATTCGTTTGTTAAGACAACGATGACAGACTGATGACAATTGGAACTTGCTGAGGAGGACAATTTAAGAAAAAAAAAAAAAAAAAAAAAAAAAATATGAAAAAGATAATTTTATGGAGCCAACTAGAAAATATAATTATTCTACAACAACTTTATTTTATTTGTTTTTAATTGCCTTCTTACTTCCCATACAAGAAAGTTTACCCATGCATGTTCAACACAAAACAATGAGGAAATAAAAAAAAAAAAAAAAAAAATATTAAATTTTAGTCAATCCGGATTGAGTGTCCTTACTTTAGTTAGCCAATATGGGAGGAGGGTAGAATGGTTGATAATAGTTGACTATAAAAACCGAGATAAGGGTACAACTTAGAGTTTAATGTATAACTAGAATTAACCGTAAAATTTTTACGGCTTTTCTATTCAAATTTGTTGATGAATCTTAATTCTTCAGCTAATGATTGAATAAGTTCATGACAAGTTTTACGACAATAAAATATCCCTATAAATTCCACTAATGCATCGTCAAATAATTGAGCTTAACAACCTTAACAAAATATTGCAATAACAATCATAAATATGAATGTTGGTTGTTATTTTAAGAAGTAAGGGGGTACAAATGAATAAATTTGTAATTGACAATGATTTTCATCTCAACTGAAACAGCCGGTTAAACACTTTTATCTTCCCTTCTTTCTTTCATTTATTTTTTTCACTGAAACCAAGTAGTGCCTATTCTCCTCCTTCCACACCCTCAAAACAGCAGAAGTAAGGGGGTACAAATGAAAAGATTTGAAACTGGCAACTTTTCCCATTTCACTCTTGCATTCTTTATTTCATTTTCTGATTGAAACCAAGTGGCATCTCTGATATGTCTTTTCCATCTTTCTCCAATCAAATGGAATAATCCATTATGTGGCATTGACAGGGCGTAACGGTCGTGTTAACTAAGGAACAAAGGGAAAGACAAGCAGAATTATAATAAGATAATAATAATTCTCCATCCCAGAAATTCAGACAAAAAAAACGACAACTTGGAAAATTTGACACTCACAGGACATATTGAAAGGGGGGGGGAGGGGCAGTGGGTTACCCTACCTGAGCAGTTTGTGTGAATGGATGGCAGAACAGAGATGAGAGAGATGGCAAAAAGACATGATTTTTCTCAAACGTTCATATCTGTTCAAAGAGTATTTTAATGTAAACTATTAAGATATATTAAAATAATTGTCGGACTTAGTCCATTTCATAATAGATGGTGTCATTTGTTTACATTAAGAAACACTTCAAGCAGATATGAGTGTTCGAAAAAAAATGATGGGAAATTTGTTGTTTATGGGAAATTGGTTGATGTATTGATGGTATTTTTTTTATAGCAAAATGTATTGCTGGTATTTTTACTACAAAAATGTATTTTTATACTTTCATAGTGTTTTGATTTTGTTTAGGGGTTCACTATTTGCCCACAGCTGGGACCCTAACAGGTACTACCACCCCAGGTCAAAGTGAACCTGCTGGTTTTGTTTAATGGCATATCAAATCCTTATGGGTTATTTAATGCCAAAATTTTATTTTCTTGGGGACAATAAAAATAATGTATTGCTTGTAAAATTTTTTTTTTTCAAAAATGTTTTGCTGCTGATTTTTAACTATGAAAATTTATTTTTATACTTTTATTTTGTTTTGATCCTAGTTTGGCAATTAACAATTTGCCTATAGCTGCAACCCTAACAGGTGCTACCAACACAGGTCAGGGTAGACCTGGGAACAATGGCAATTAAGTAGGTCCACACTCCTCAATACCTCCAATCACCCAATCAGCAGCCTTGCTGCATCATTAAAGAAGGTTCCAAACAGACAAAGGTGGTACTCAAGTGAAAGGAACAGCAACTGGGCATAGATGAAAGAGAGATTTATTGTAAAAGAGAATACACTACTGAAAGACAGGGAATCGGTTAGCAGGCTAGTAATTCCCGAAGCAAGCCTGCCAGTTATATCCTGCACTTACTATATATATATATATATATATATATATACACACACACACACACAGATATAGATATAGTCAGTCAACATTAGGCAATAGGGAGAGTGGGACATTTCATTACAACACACTTTAATCCGAGCCCAATGGCTGACACAACTAGAGTAGCACTGGATGCTTGGTCAGTGAATGCTGAATGTTTCTTTATAAGGAAATGGTTAATATTACCATTACCTTTAGAGATGAGAACAGATACTACACTTTGTTGTATCCTTAAAGAAGGTTACAAACAGACAAAGGTGGTACTCTAGTGAAAGGAACAGCAACATGGACGTAGAAAGAAAGACAGGTTTATTGTAAAAGAGAATACACTACAGAAAGACAGGGATTCAGTTAGCAGGCTAGTAATTCCCAAAGCCAGTCTCAGGTATATCCCGTGCACACTATATATATTTACTGATATAGCCAGTCCACAATAAGCAATAGGGAGAGCAGAGTATTCCATTACAACACAGCTGAATGTAGTTTATCATTAGACCCAGAACTAAGGAAACTCAGAATTGTGTTACCAATGAGGAAAACAAATGTATATTTATTATTAATATAAATTTTAACTTTGTTATTATACATCAAAGACTATTTTATCAGCACTAGCATGTACATTATTATATATATATATATATATATATATATATATATAAAAGAGCTGATATTTTTCCATCACTGTCTACATGTGACTGCATGCATATATATAAAAAGTGCCTGAAAACCATGCTACATGTTCACCTAATCCATGTTATTTAAACTGGGCAGAGGGAACTATTCAAAAGCTATTGATAGTCATGCTTGCATGGTCAAAGGTCATTGTGATCAAGAGTTCAAGCTCACTGGCTTTGTTCAATTACTGATCATGCCAGATGATTTGTGCTCTCTCTTTCATTAATTCTAAGGTCTGCTCAACATATTTGTGGTATAAACCACAGGTTGGCCCTATGGGTGTTTAACAAACATAAACATGCCTGATCAGGCATCTGCAACAGGGATTAACTGTCCTAGCAGACAACATACTTGGAAATGAGCAATTGGATATATATATATATATATATATATATATATATATATAAATATAAAAGTGAACATAGAAGTCAACACTTAGAGGCGACAGTCTGTTTCATCCTATATGCAATCGTCAGGCCACGTGTGCTGTTATTTTTCTCGGCTATTTATATATATACGGGTTAGTGGTGCATTGTGGGTATTCTATTATGGCGGTTATTTCACCGGAAGTCGTTTGTTTATCTATTTAGGTCAAATTATATTGCTTGTTTTTATTTTTGTTTCTTATTTTATTTATTTATTTATTTATTAACGTAGTAAAAATTTGTTTATATCACTTATTTAACAGTTTTGTTTTGGTTTGGGAATTTAATTAAAGCTATTTGTTCAGTTTTGGGGTTGATTGTTGTAGTTCATTCTAAGTATTATTTTGGCGGGAACAGTTTTTAATTGATTATCTTTATTTGGGGTTGGTTTGTTTATTTATTTACTTAGATGAATTAAGGTTAATTTATTTTACTTGTATATTTTCTCTTTTCGGTTTTCGATTTTTAAGTAACATAGTATTTTTTTATGTTTTATTTCTATTTTTTTTTTGTTATTTTTGCTTATTAGTATATTTATTTCGTTTAGTAAGTGAATGCCTATAATTTCGCATTTACTTACTAAACGAACTGAGCAAAATAATAGATAGAAATGACACAGGACTCTACAGGGACGATGGTCTCATAATCTTAAGAAACTGTAACAAACAAAACACAGACAAAACTAGAAAAGCAATAATAAAGATTTTTAAAAATAACGGATTCGACATAGATATAAAAACTAACCTAAACGAAGTAGATTTTCTAGATGTTACCTTCAACCTAAGAGAAGGCACACATAAACCATATAGAAAACCTAATGACAAACCACTCTACATACACACATCTTCCAACCATCCACCTTCTATAATCAAACAGATACCAAAATCGATTAACCGCAGGCTCTCTGACAATTCCTCCAATGAATCCCTATTTAACAAATCTAAGAAAGACTATGAAACAGCCCTAAAAGATAGCGGATTCCCAGAAACACTCACATACTCACCACAGAATACAAAAAAGGCCAACAGAAGAAGAAATATCATATGGTTCAACCCACCGTACAGCAAGAACGTAAAAACAAACGTAGGGAAAATATTCTTCAAACTCTTACACAAACACTTCCCAGAATCAAGCAACTTACATAAGATATTCAACAAAAACACTGTAAAAATCAGCTACAGCTGCACCGAGAGCATGGCACAAATAATAAAAAAGCACAATAGGAAAATTATCAACAAACCACACGAACAAATTAAACCCACGTGCAACTGCAGAATAAAGAACAAATACCCCTTAAACGGAAATTGTTTACAAAACAACGTAATATACCAAGCCACGATAAAATCACCAGATAATGAAGAAAAAGTATACATAGGAGTAACTGAAGGACCCTGGAAACAAAGAAATTATACACACAAAACATCTTTCACAAATAGTAAATATGCAAACAGTACAATGCTTTCTAAGTATATCTGGGAAATTAAAAACAAAACGAACATCACACCAAAAATATCTTGGAAGATAAGGAAAAAATCATCAGCCTACAATAACCAATCAAAAACTTGCAAACTTTGCTCGGAGGAAAAAATAGCTATCATTACTTTTCCCGACCAAAATAAATTATTAAACAAAAGATCCGAACTCATCTCAAAATGCAGACATGAAAATAAATTTTTACTACGTAACCTAAAAAATTAAAAACGGAAAAAATAAAATAAAAACAAATAAATATACTAATAAGCAAAAATAACAAAAAAAAAAAATAGAAATAAAACATAAAAAAATACTATGTTACTTAAAAATCGAAAACCGAAAAGAGAAAATATACAAGTAAAATAAATTAACCTTAATTCATCCAAGTAAATAAATAAACAAACCAACCCCAAATAAAGATAATCAATTAAAAACTGTTCCCGCCAAAATAATACTTAGAATGAACTACAACAATCAACCCCAAAACTGAACAAATAGCTTTAATTAAATTCCCAAACCAAAACAAAACTGTTAAATAAGTGATATAAACAAATTTTTACTACGTTAATAAATAAATAAATAAATAAATAAATAAAATAAGAAACAAAAATAAAAACAAGCAATATAATTTGACCTAAATAGATAAACAAATGACTTCCGGTGAAATAACCGCCATAATAGAATACCCACAATGCACCACTAACCCGTATATATATAAATAGCCGAGAAAAATAACAGCACGCGTGGCCTGACGATTGCATATAGGATGAAACAGACTGTCGCCTCTAAGTGTTGACTTCTATGTTCACTTTTATATTTACACACGCTCTATCTCTGATATTGAGCACTTTATTCCATAAATATAGCACACCGTAAGACTATATTTCTTTATATATATATGTGTGTGTGTGTGTGTGTGTAACTTCTGCCAGAGGTCATATCATCAAAATATGATTCAACCATTAACAACCACAGCAATGTCTTACTATCAGATGACTTTAATTGTATTTGGCACACGCAGTTTCACATTGACTTGTCATTCGATCAAGGCTGTCTAGTGTTGACTATAAATGAATGACTATAAATAATTATGTAGGTACTCTTTGATTCCCACAGACTGATAGAAGGATCACTTCATCTATCTCAGTCACTTTAGTATTTGTCCTTGTGCAGAAAGTTAGTAGCCATTAGTTAATACTTCAAAAGTACTGCCTCCTACTTTACAATATTGGCCCATGAAGTCAAATGTGGCTGCTTACAGTCGTTTTGCCTTGTTACAGATTACACTCTGGCAAAAGTACTTTTGACAATGCAAAAAGAGTATCAGTGAATCTCTTCACAGATTACATCTGAGGTGTCTCAGAAAGTTACTGTGAGCACAGTTAGGCAGTGAGTAATGCACTTCAGCAGTAATAAGAGAAATGTGTCGAACAAACCATATTTATAGTTGGGGGTGGGGTCATATTGCTGTCAACCCACAAAATGAAGAATACTTTTTCTATCTGTTGTAGTTTCTGTGGAAATAAATAGAAATAGATTACTTTCAGGCATTGACATAACTAGAATTGGTAATGCACAGGATAGCTTTTTAGTTTGCTTTCTCTTTCCCTGACCCTACAAAATTGCATAGTCACTCCCTCTTACAGGGACCAAAAGAGCAAAAGTACAGCAACACATACCCTCAAATGAACTTCAGTTAGGAAAATAACTGAAAATTATATGATAACAACCAAGAAGTGTCTCCTACACACAGCAGTATTGTGGCATTAAAAGAACATAACATGAATCCTGTATAGCTGGCCACTCGTATTGAAGGATACCCACCTACTAGAACAGCTAACCAATCCCTACTTGTGACTTCATGCTAGCACAGCTATTTATGCCACCTGCCAATGGTTCTGTCTACTCAATTTCACTCACAAGGCTTGGATCAACCCATGGTATGGTTTTCAGGCACTTTTCAAAGGTGCTGCATGCTAGGACTGACCCCTCCAGTCTGATATAAGTTGCCTTCCTGACAAATCAACCATGGTGAGATTGAAACTCAGGTTTCATGGTCAGAGAGTGAACATGCTAACCACTCAGCCACATGCCCATAATTGGATGGATACTTGCAACCAAAATGTACCATATATATATATATAACTTTATAATTTCAATCTTAAGCAAAACAGTGATATTTGCCAAAAAGAACAATTAAGAGAGTGCTTAATACAATTTTCAAAAAAGCAAAAATACATACAGAAGGCTATGTATAAAAATCCATGAAAGTACAGATTTATATAAGATAATTATTTTATAGCTAATAATTACATAATTGGTCACTCACTAATGAATATTAATAATAAAATGAATGTGAATGTATCTTTATATATATATATATATATATATATATATATATATATATATGCACGGTACTTATTGGAAAGCACTCAATATCAGTGGTAAAGGTAACATATTTAGTTGGATGGATGTGAGTATGTGATCCTGGGTTTCATGCAATTTGCAATCATCAGCCAATCACAAATAGCCTGCAACATAGGGCCACAAACTCACATCAATCCAACTAAATATATATATATATATATATATATATATATATATATATATATATATAAAGAAAAATTTCAATAGAAACAAAATGAATAGAATAACTTATGTATTTTTTCTTTTTTCCTCAATAATTTTAAAATTTTAAACTTAATATAGATTAAATTTACATTTTTGAAATGGGTAGTTTTTAATTTTAATTTCAAATTTTATCTTACAATTTAATACTTATTAGAATGAATTCTATTTTAGTATAAACCCAACTTTAAAGCATTTAATAGTTATTATAACCTTATTTTGTTGTCAAGTTTTTTGAATTTTCACATACTTGTATTGGTCATTTCATCTCATGTAACAGCATTTCCCCTTACGAGGGGGTGATTAATTAATTTGAACATTTTAAAACCTTTATTCTACAATCTACATCATCACTTGATAAGACACCAGTGGTATTGAAACAAAGTGGCTATTTTTGTAGTGATTTTATAACATATTTATGTTATAATTTTTAAATAAATAATTATATATATATATATATATATATATATACACACACACACGTGTGTGGGGAGGGTGAAAATGATACAATAAACATCTCACAAGAGAGATCCCCTCCCCCAAAGCATTTTCTTATACTTATTGTGAACGTCAATTAGACAAGCTTTCAAAAGGATTTCAATGTGTGGCCATTTCTATTTCAATAAAAAGTTCAATCATTTTTTTTGATTTATTGTCTACAAATTAATTTTCCATGAAACAAACAAAAAAAAACAAAAAAAACAAAACACAAAAACAAAATCAAAGGATAGAATGAAAAAACCAGAAAACAAAGAAATTCTTGTAATTTTTCTAATTTTGATCTCAGACTAAAAAAACAAAGACAAAATATTTTTTCCGTTTTGTGTGAACCAATGACTGACCAAACACCTCTACATAGGATGAGAAAACTATTCATCAATGTTTGAATCCTGACCCCTACATGTTTCCATAAGATGCCAATATTTATACTTACTCCTGGTAAATGTGATTCTCTGCATAATATTAGAATTTAAAAATGGCAGTCTCCATGAAGTAATATTACACATGCATTTCTGAGGAACTCAATAATATTTTTGAAAGTTTTTTTCTATTTGTTCTATTCTAAAAGAAAATAATGTTCCACGTGTGGCCTGCTTACAAACAAAATTGTTCATAACCATTTTGGTTCTCACCAGTCAAGGTGCAACTAAATGCACTGAAACGAAGTTGCATCTTTGTAGTGAGTAAATTGTTTTTGTCTATAAGAAAAAATTATAATAGATAATTATTGCTCTTCTATCGGTATTGAGCCCTCTTTTGAATTAATGCTGTGAACATTAGAATTTATATATTATTTAATAATGACGTAATGTCGTTTTTTGACGTTAAAAAATACGTCAAAAAACAATATTATTACATCATTATTTTTGCACCAACCTAATGATTGCATGAAACTCTAAATAGCATTGTGGGTTAAGGAACAAATATATATTTATTCTTAGTGTGTGCGTGTCTAAGGAGGTATTGAAAAGTTCTCAGTTCTACTGTTTAAACTTCCAAAATATGACCAAACATTAGATCTCTTCTTGGTCAGTTTAATAACTTTTCAGCACCCCCCCTTGTCTGTAGGACCCCTGCAAAACTAGAAATTTGTACATGGGATGCTGAAAAATTTAGTAAATTGACCAATAAACTTTAAAAATAAAAAAAAATAAAAAAATAAAAAACAACACCTGATGTTTGCTTATTTGTTCAGATTTTCGAAAGTGGGTCAGGCTGTGAACTTTTCTGCATCCAGCCGCTTATACGTGTATTTATAACTGGGTCTGCATTCAAATTAATGTGTGTGTGTGTGTGTGTAGATACAATTCATGCATAAAAATTTTTATTACAAAATCTCTTAAAAAATGTATTACACAGTATTTTATGCATGTGTACACAAACACAAACACACACACACACACACACACACGTGTAGGTTTCTGTAAAAAAGAAATAAAGAAAGCCTGTAGAGGATAATTGTTCTGTTGTCATCAAACTCATTTCCTCGTTGTTCTACAGCAAACAAACACGTCCATCGAAATGAGTCTATATCCGGTCTGCTTTGCTTGAATGAAGAGCCTTTTCTCAAAATTTACCCACATTGTTCTGACAGATGAGTGAGGCGGGTGATGGAGGAGGAGAGGGTCACACCCTCTTGGTATGTTTTGTTTTTTTTTGTTGTTGTTGCTTCCTCCACCTCTTCCACTCTCTTACCCCAAAAAAGACGATGAAAAGAAAAACACGAAAAAGAACAACTGGAGGTGGACACAGTCAATGGGATCTCTTTAACTCTTTCATTCGTATTAAAATCTAGTTTGGTGGAGGAAGAAAGGTTTTGTTTTGACGGCAAGGATTTGAAGAGTTATTTACCCTTGGTTTTGACTCAATGATGAGGACGAGTGTCATGGAGGGGCTTTTGAAAATAAAATAGCAAAAGAAACAAGTCCATTATCATAACCGCATTTAAGCGATTTCCTTCTTGCGATTACAATTATGAAGTTATCTTGAACTAATCCATGCCTTTATAGCATGACTAATAAAATAAACATGACAAAATAACAAGACTTTGTGATGCCTGGGTGTGGGGTGATGGTTAACAAGCTAATCAGGTTGACTATTACTACCAAGTAGAGAGATCGATCCTCTCCAGGTGCTCCATACTTGTAGCCTTGTGCCAAACGAAATTAAGCATAGAAAATAATTTCTGATCATGGGGTAATGATGAGGAAGCTAGTCTGGTTTACTATTAATACACAGTGCTGAGTTTGGTCCTCACTGAGTGTTTCATACATGTGGTGGCCTTGTGACAACACTAAGCTTAGTAAATAATATCAAAAGTTTTCTTAATTATAACTTCTATGTAAATTAACAAGCTGTTTAACAAAGCCACAGGAGATTGCTGACATGAGGGACTGTCAAAAAGCATTGCCTCTTTTAATTCAAAATATCTATCTAAATTTCTGAGATGAGGTATTGTAACTATTTACACTATGTACATTATTCAAACTGTTGTCCTCATCTTTGCTGCCATGTTCACATTTCAACCAGTGTAAAACTCTGGCCTTCTTCAGGATCTGTGTTTATTTCTGAGATGATGTATTGTAACTATTTAAACAGTATACATTATTCAGACTGTTGTCCTCATCTTTATTACCATACTCATGATGTTTCAGCTGCTGTATGCTTCAACCTTCTTCAGAATCTGTCTTTTTCTGAGATGAGGTACTGTAACTATTTACACTATTTACATTGTTTGGACTGTTTCGGTCATTGTACACTCCAGCCTTTTATCCACCAAGCATTGGTTGAAATAATCCAAAAACTTGGACTTGGCCTAAAGAGTTACATGTTCAATAAATGGCCACAGCAGAGGTGAATAAAAATTGGAGAGTTTAGTTACTAAAGGGAATTAACCTTTAGCATACTGGAGTTGAAAACTGTCACTATAGAATTCTCACCCTTTGCAGCTGTAGGTATATTCTGTTACCTCAAGAGGGTTGCTATAAATAAACACTTGTCAACTGTTATTTCCCATATTTTAAGCTGGAAATCACCTACTACTGCTTTGAAACGAGACTAAACTTCCATTTTCCAACACCATTTGATGTAATATCAATTAAACCCATGTTAAATATTTTGCAATTTTTTGTAAACCAAAATGGCCACATCAACATCCAACAAAGCCTTTATTCAGGAGTTTCTCTTAGATTTGGACTCCAATGATGATTTTGAAAACTTTACTCAAGTGGATATTGATGGTAAAGTGGTCAGAAGATGATAACCATACTTGTGGCGTGGAGAAAAGCGATGATGACCACTAGGTGCTGTGTGGTTACTGCCATCATGGCTGACTAATTTATGGAAACTACTGGCCCCATGGATGTACCTGATAGCCTTTCTGAAGGTGAATTATTTTGTCTATTCATAAACGATGAAATAATAACTTTATTTGTCAATGAAACAAAGAAATATGCTAGTCAGGTGAAAGAAAGAACAAATAAATGCTGGCATCTTCTTGTATGTAAACACATGGAAGGATATTACTTTTGATGAAATGAAAGCCTTCTTAGCCATTTTGCTTCTTATTGCACTCCCAGAACTCCACACAGAGTAATAAAAGTTCAAGTATGTTAAATTTTTAATGTATTTGTTCTTTATTTTTTGTTTTTAGCAAAAGTCAAATTACTATTTTTAAACCACAAATTTCCCATGAATAACATATAAACAGAAAATATATTAAAATAATTGTCAGACTTAGTACCTTTCATAATATATGATGTCATTTGTTTATGTTAAGATACACTTCGAGCAGCTTTGAGATTTCAAGGAAAATCATGGGAAATTTGTTGTTTAAAAACAGTAATTTGACTTCCTCTGTAGCTAAATGTAGCGCATCGGGCTATATCATGGTTCCATGTAGGATACAGGTTTGATTCCTGTCAGAGAACACATATTTTCTATGAAATTTTCTCGGACATTCTAACTGGTAAATGAAGTTAATACTGTTTATTATAAACAGAGCATTTACTTAAATATTTGTATCTATAAAAATAACGTATAAACAGAAAATATATATATATAAATATATATATATATATATATATATATATATATATATATATGACACATTTCATCCTTCAGGATTTCATTGGACTAAATTTGTTACAATGGTGTGACTACACATGCACAGAGACAAGGTATGCTGGGAATTTTAAATTTAATTTCTTTTTATCTAGCTGATTTCATTTAGATTCTTTTTCATCACTTTTGTTACTAGATATCCCACACAGTGATAATAGAAATTCTGTCAGGAATGGTGAAATGTTGTAAGAGCCAGGGCGCAAATTTATTGCAGATGAACTTGCAATCAAGGCACTTTCTACACATTTTAATTGTAGTGAAAAGTTTTCTCCTTTGATCAGTGTAGCATTTTATGTCAAAATTGTGGTCAGTCTCATTATGGTGGGCAACCAACAGACTTGATATATTGTTTTGTAAAATGTCTCTCTTGCATTCATATATTTTATTTAGATTCCTTGAAGTTACTTTTATGTATTTTTGTGACAATTATTACAAGCAATCAAGTAAATTCCTCCTTCAAGTTTTAGCTTAATGTTTTTAGTATTGACAAAGTCTTTTGTTTTAAATGTAGTTGTAACAAATTTTATGTTGAGTTTAGATAGAGTGTTTTTGATTGTAAACATGATCAACTTAGTTGGTAGAACAATATATCTTTTTTTGATTCATTGTGTTTGTCAGGAGGAGTCATTTTTCTAATTTGGAATATTTTATGAGCCTCTTGTTTTGCACTGTATATAAAATAATTAGGGTACTGAAAAAGCTTGAAAATGTTTTCAATGTATTTCTCCTCTTCATGTAAATATTGAGGGCTGCAAATTCTGAGTGCTCTTAAGTAGAATCCAATGATTATACCAGATTTTATCTTGTTATGATGAGTACAGAAATTCATTAGATTGCTACTGTCGGTTAATCTTGCACCAAAATGACAAATTTAGTCCGATGAAATCCTAAAGGATGAAACATGTCACAAGAAAACTTTTTCCATTTTTTTTATCTTTATCTATCAAAACAGCTTTATAATCCATTTTAAGGCTTCAAACTAACAACATGGCTTTGAAATTCAAGAAACTTTATACAAATGCCATTATCTACATCTGTGAAAAATCAAAAGAATCCTAGGAATGCAAATAGACGTTAGCATCAATCAACAACATTTAAATTCCAATAAGTATTTATTTTATATATTGACCAAAATGAAGCAACTCCTGAGTGTGTGTGCTTATATATATATATATATATATATATATATATATATATATATTAAGCAAATGAATGACAGAGTTTGATGAAGTCCTAAATGAGGAAATGTGTTTTTTCACCTTGTTATTAATTTGCCTAACATTGTTCTTATATATAAAAATTTATATATCATATTCTCATATATATATATATATATATATATATATATATATATATACATACATACATACACAGTGTAACCCGGATATAAGAGAGATTTTATCTGGTCCCAAATTAGAGCCATACTTACCTAAACAAAATAGACCAAACCCGGATATAAGAGACTTCTTCTCCGGTCCCGACAACTCTCTTATATCCGGATTACACACACACACACACATATATATATATATATATATATATATATATATATAAATTAAAGTGGACATCGAAGTCAACACCCAGAGGTGACAGTTTGTTTCATGCTAAATACAATTGTCAGCAGGGCTGACAATTGAGTTTATTGTGAAACAGACTGTCACTTTGGCTGTTGACTTCAATGTCCACTTCTATATTTACATACACTCTGTCCCAGATATTGAGAACTTTAATCCATAATTATAGTACATCTTAAAACTATATATATATATATTTGCTAATTTAGAAATATGGTCCCATCGTTACACAGGAATTACCATGTTTCAAAAACAAACTAAAACTTTAAATTTAATTTTAAAATTAACTTATTTTGAAATTTACTGAATTTATAAACACATATAATTTTAAGTTGTTAAGGCTATGAGAAATTCAATCATACCATATTTTTAAATTAGTAAATTTATAATGGTTATGCTCTATAGAATTGTTTTCTTTCTCATTATTTTAATATATATATATATCACAACTTACATGGGAAGTGATCAAATGAACCACATTGCTTGGTTCTGCTAGTCATAACCTTCATGGCTAGGACCCACCATGCCACCTAGACTATAGTAAATCACCCACGTTCCCTCCATAATCTATCAGTGAAGAGTAAGTTCTGCTCA
>OZ010615.1:22897156-22922156 GCA_963932145.1 Acanthosepion lycidas | reverse complement strand
ATAAACAGTATTAACAACATTTACCAGCCTGAATGTCCAAGAAATTTTCATAGAAAATATGTGTCCTCCGACAGGAATCAAACCCGTATCCTCTACAGAACCGTCAGATAGCCTGACATGCTTTTACTGATTGAACCACAGAGGAGTGTTTCAGTTAGCAAGGTCGATTTTACTCTTTTTAAACTACAATTCTCAATGATTTTCTTTCGTACATTTATATCTGCTCGATGCATATCCACATGTAAACATATGACATCCCACATTATGAAATGAACAAAGTCCGACAATTATTTTAAGACATTTTTTATGTTTATACAGTATTAACAACATTACAGGCCTGAATATCCGAGAAATTTTCAAAGAAAATATGCATCCTCCGATAAATGTTAATACTGTTTATTATAAACAGAGCATTTACTTAAATATTTGTATCTATAAAAAGAATGTATAAACATAAAAAAAATGTCTTAAAATAATTGTCAGACTTTGTTCATTTCATTATATATATATATATATATATATATATATATATATAAAAGAACAGTCTTGAATGGCAACTTTCCTAGTGATGGTGTGCTGATAAAGACACTGGTGCATTTGGACCCCTGTGAGTGTCTGAGTTGGGTAGCAGACAGGGGATTCAGCCTAGTAAAACCTTTGCCTCAAATCACTATAGCAAAACAAGAAAAAAAACAACTATTAGGTTGGTGCAAAAATAATGACGTTTTTTTGACGTTAAAAAAAAAAATACGTCAAAAACGTCATTATTTTTGCACCAACCTAATACTACGATATAGGTATGTATCTATTTTAGGTTCATGCAAAATGACATACACTGTAATATCAAAGAAAATAGCTGCATTGCCATTTGGTGTAATGGTAAGTAGCCTTGCCAAGGAAACTATTATGAAAGATGAGTGAAATGAATCCTCAGAAATTATCAAATATATAATATTGACTGAATATGAAAGTAAAAATAATGTTTAAAACGAAAGCGGGGGGGAGGGAAGTATTGTCCATTTAACAGCTGATTACAAAACCATAGCCATCTTCTTCCTGCTTCTCATCCCCACCCACTGGCTTGATGGAAGTAACGAGGGGGATGGGGAGGTCAGGAATAAAAAAAAAAAAAAAAAAAAAAAGCACAAGAAAGGAATAAAGACAGGACATTATTTCTACTTAAGAAATTGTGAAATTATCTTCTTTAGAAAGCAATTTCAATAACATAACAGTTTTGTGCATGAGAGGGAGAGAGAAAGAGAAAGAGAGCAAGGTACACATAGAGGTGGGAGAGTACACGGAGAAAGAGAGAATTGACAAGGTACAGAGAGAGACAAATGACTAGGTGTACAGCAAGGGAAATGATAAGGTAAAGAGAGAGAGAGAGAGAGGGGGAGAAAAGAAATAAAGTACAGTCAGTGTGAAAGAAATGACAGCATAAAGACAGAGAAAGAAATAATATATATATATATATATATATATATATATACAGAGAGAGAGAGATGAAAAGAGAAATGACAATATACACAGAAAGAGGAAGGGAGATATGTGCAGATAATGACAGAGAATATGACTAATATATGGTTAAAGAGAGAGTAGGGCCAATGGACAGTGAGAGAGAGAGAGAGACAAAATGGACAGTGGGAGGGAGAGAGAGAGACCAAATGGACAGTGAGAGAGAGAGACCAAATGGACAGTGAGAGAGAGAGACCAAATGGACAGTGGGAGAGAGAGACCAAATGGACAGTGGGAGAGAGAGACCAAATGGACAGTGGGAGAGAGAGACCAAATGGACAGTGGGAGAGAGAGACCAAATGGGCAGTGGGAGAGAGAGACCAAATGGGCAGTGCGACAGAGAGAGAGACAGACCAATGGATATTGTGTGTGTGAGAGAGAGAGAGAGAGACCAATGAATATTGACTTAGAGAGATGTGGACCAATGGATAGTGACAAAGAGATAGGGACCAGCTGACAGTTTCAGCGATAGAGAGAGAGACCAACTGATAGTGAGAGAGAGAGACCAACTGATAGTGACATAGAGAGAGACCAACTGATAGTGACATAGAGAGAGACCAACTGATAGTGACATAGAGAGAGACCAACTGATAGTGACATAGAGAGAGAGAGAGACAAATGAAGTTTGAGGAGAGAAAGATTTCCACATATCATTATTAGTAAGAAGGAAATAACAGATTTGTCATGAAAGTCCTGTGATAAGTTCCAGCAAAAGGAAGAAGGAAACCCAGTAACTGGGTTTTGGCCGATTGTCCAGACAAGATTATAGGTGTTTAATGCTTGCTGACGTGTGTATGAATTAGCCGTTAGCAACAACGTCCAATTTTTGAAGTTATCCCTCTCACACCCCGACCTTCAACTCCCAACTTTCCTCATCTCTGTACCTATTCCTTGTGTGAGTGTGTGTAATTCTGGAAATTATTTTGTCCGAGGGCCCATCAAGCAGTCATGAGGCTGATTCAGTGGCTGGGGCCAAAGATTACTGATGACACGAAGAACAAGGCGGTAGCAGTGATACAATTGGCTAATTAAAGAGGAAAAGACAACACAACTTAACAGACCGGACCTTGAGAGAGAGAGCGAGAGAGAGAGAAAAAAGTGAGAAAGAGGGATATAAAATACTTAATAATAGCTAAATGGCATAAGCAGGAGGCTGGGGGTAGCTTTTGTGGTAGAGGAGTTAGGGTTTGAAAATTTTCCGAGTTGAGTTTGGGGTAAGCTGAGCATTTAGGAAATAATCATGTCTGGCCTATGGCTTCATAAACGTGAAGCAAAGACAATGAAAGTCATCGTGATAATAATAATATGCGATTTTCCTCTTGCAAGGAGGGGGGAGGGAGGTTTTGCAATGGAATACTGCAGCCTCCTCCCCCCCTGCTTTGCTCCACTGCAAGCCGACTGCAGTTTAGAACTAATCACTGACAATTGAAACAACTTGTATTTATACTGAGGACAGAAATCAGTGGTAGGGGAGGGTAATTTGAGCCCCGCCACTTTAAGGTACAAACAGGTATGTGCCAGGAAGCTGGTCAGTGTTGGGTGGGAACCCGTCATAAGAGCCGGGGAAAAGATGGGACAAGTTTATTCATTCTTCATCTTTCTCTACAACAATTATGGGTGGCAGCGGACTTGCTGACAATAAAGGGTTAGTGTAACAAGCACCACAGAGCAGTTTGGCTCCTGAGTGTTCTTCACACCCCAGGGGGTTTCTATTGTAGTCAGCCTTGTTTGAGTTCTGATCTGAGAATAATTTTTAGTCCTTTTTTTTTTTTTTTTTTTTTTTTTTAACAAGGAGAACAAAAAAAAAAAAAATAGGCAGATGGAAACAGAGAGAGAAATAGAGATAGGGGAACAGAGAGAGGATCAAAGCAGAGAGAGAGGAAGAGAAGAAACAGAGACATAGGAAACTGAGCAAAAAAACAGGAAATAGAGAGAGAGCAATGGGGGGAAATGGAGAGAGAGAGAGAGCAATGGGAGAAAGAACAACAGGATACACAGGGAGAGAGATGGAAACACAGAGAGAGAGAGAGATGGGGAAACACAGAGAGAGAGAGAGATGGGGAAACACAGAGAGAGAGAGAGAGGGATGGGGAAACACAGAGAGAGAGAGAGAGATGGGGAAACACAGAGAGAGAGAGAGAGAGAGACTGGAAACGGAGAAAGAGATTGAGAGACTGGAAACGGAGAAAGAGATTGAGAGACTGGAAACGGAGAAAGAGAGTGAGAGACTGGAAACGGAGAAAGAGAGTGAGAGACTGGAAACGGAGAAAGGGTCTGAGAGAAAGTTAGAGAGCAAGAAAGTGAGAGACGGGAGGAGAGACAGAGAGAGTGAGGGACGGGAGGAGAGAGAGAGACGGGAGGAGAGAGAGAGATAGAGAATGAGAGAGATAGAGAGTGAGAGACGGTAAGAGAGAGAGAGAGAGAGTGAGAGACGGTAAGAGAGAGAGAGAGAGAGTGAGAGACGGTAAGAGAGAGAGAGAGAGAGTGAGAGACGGTAAGAGAGAGAGAGAGAGAGTGAGAGACGGTAAGAGAGAGAGAGAGAGTGAGAGACGGTAGGAGAGAGAGAGAGAGTGAGAGACGGTAGGAGAGAGAGAGAGAGTGAGAGACGGTAGGAGAGAGAGAGAGAGAGTGAGAGACGGTAGGAGAGAGAGAGAGAGTGAGAGACGGGAGGAGAGAGTGAGAGACGGGAGGAGAGAGAGAGAGACGGGAGGAGAGAGAGAGAGACGGGAGGAGAGAGAGAGACGGGAGGAGAGAGAGAGACGGGAGGAGAGAGAGAGAGTGAGAGACGGGAGGAGAGAGAGAGAGAGTGAGAGACGGGAGGAGAGAGAGAGAGTGAGAGACGGGAGGAGAGAGACTGAGAGACAAGAAAATAGAGAGGAGAATGAGAGAAACATGGAGAGAGAGAAAATGAGAGAAAAGGTAAGGGAAAAAAGAAACAGAAGGTGGTGAAAAAAGAAACAGAGAATGAGTGAGAAGGTATGGAGAGAACAGAAAAACAGAAGGCAGAAGAAAATGGAGAAAAAAAAAAGAGAAAGGGGGAAGAGAAAAGGTATGTAGGAAAGTAAGGGAGAAAATTGAAAAAAGAAAAAGAAATAAAAAAGACAGAGAGACAAAAAGTGAGAAGCCAAATGCTGATGAGGGAGATAGAAAAGAGAGAAAAAGTGGGGGGGGGGGTTACAGAGCATCCTGAACCCATTTCATCTTTACCCAATTTATGATTTGGCCCCTGACAATCCAGTAACCCTATGCTGATTTTTTTTCTTCTTTCTTAGCTTCCCCATAACCAGTGGGTACTTGAGATTGTGCACTTTTTCCCTGGCTAACCACAATAGCCATTTTCGTTGGCCACTCAATCTCAACACAGTACAAAGGAAACAACTCTTTAAAGCAAGAAGGCTGACTAGAGAAATGCTATTTTACAGGGCGGGATATAACCCTCCTCTCCTTCAGGCAAGGGGAGCCTTTCATACCTGACTCTCTCTCTCTCTCTCTCTGTCCCAAAATGCTTTAGAAGTAGATGAATAAGACACACCCAAGCCTTCCAACAACACAATGTCACCAAAACAAGAGAAAGTTACAAAGAAGCAGGAAAAGAAAAACTGAAAAAAGGACAAGCAAAAGGTGTAAAGAAAAAAAAAAGGGGGTCAAAATAAAGAAAGGTGAGATTGTGGTTATGTTAACCATGACAAAAAAACTCCCAAGATTGACCTAAATTGGTGTATGGTTAAAAAAAGGTTTAGTTTTTACTATAAGAAACCCCAGCTTTTTTTCTTTTCAGGTGGGAGGAAGGTATTCTTAGCATTTTCCTTTTTCATATTATAATACTGTTTCTTTCCCCTCACTATATATATATATATATATATATAGTGAGGGGAAAGAAATATTCGTACAGCAAGAGTTTTTTTTAATTACCATAGATTTTATAAAAGAATTTTATAATTCATGAAATATTTCTATACCATCGCATAATATATGCAATATGCAAAAAAAACAAAAAGAATCAGAAACATTTGTTATATTAATGAAACTAAATGAAAATAAAAAAAATGGAGTCAAATACTTATTTAATACTTTATAGAATGTCCCTCACTCAATTCAACAGCAATCAGTCATTTTCTGTAGCTTTTACTCAGTGATTTGCAAGATTCCGTTGATATTTTACTCCATTCTTCTTTACCAATTTCTTTACCTCCAGGATGTTTTTTGGAGTTCTTTTATTAATAGTCACAATGCTTCATCTATGAAATTCACCCAACTTAACAATACTACGACTATGTGTAAAGAAGCAAGAGAAATAAGATGAAAGAATGACTAGTCAAAAATGAATAATAATGAAAAGGCCTCATCTAAGAAATTCACCCAACACTACTACTACTACTAGGTGTAAAGAAGCAAGAGAAATAAGATGAAAGAATGACGAGTCAAAAATGAATAATAATGAAAAGGCTTCATCTAAGAAATTCACCCAACACTACTACTACTACTAGGTGTAAAGAAGCAAGAGAAATAAGATGAAAGAATGACGAGTCAAAAATGAATAATAATGAAAAGGCTTCATCTAAGAAATTCACCCAACACTACTACTACTACTAGGTGTAAAGAAGCAAGAGAAATAAGATGAAAGAATGACGAGTCAAAAATGAATAATAATGAAAAGGCTTCATCTAAGAAATTCACCCAACACTACTACTACTACTAGGTGTAAAGAAGCAAGAGAAATAAGATGAAAGAATGACGAGTCAAAAATGAATAATAATGAAAAGGCTTCATCTAAGAAATTCACCCAACACTACTACTACTACTAGGTGTAAAGAAGCAAGAGAAATAAGATGAAAGAATGACGAGTCAAAAATGAATAATAATGACAAGGCTTCATCTAAGAAATTCACCCAACTTAACACTACTACTACTACTAGGTGTAAAGAAGCAAGAGAAATAAGATGAAAGAATGACGAGTCAAAAATGAATAATAATGACAAGGCTTCATCTAAGAAATTCACCCAACTTAACACTACTACTACTACTACTACTAGGTGTAAAGAAGCAAGAGAAATAAAATGAAAGAAAGAAGAGTCAAAAATGAATAATGAAAGCATTTTATCAATAATGCCATTTTAAAAAACTAGTTAATTCTGCAAAAGAACTCCTCAATTTGTTAAAAAAAAAAAAAAAAAAAAAAATTTTTTCAATTTCAAATAGAGTTTTTAAAAATTCAATTAATTTTTAAATAAAGAAATGCTTTAAATTTGTAAACATCAAATAATTTTAAAATAAACCTTTTCAGTTTAAAGCATCATGTCGTTTTTATCACAATCTTTTACCAACATAATTTGCATATATTAATCATTGTTGTTCCCAATAGATTGTTCCCAACAAGAAATCCTTAATAAGAATGGCCATTAGTGGCTTCCGTAGCAAAGGTTTATAATCAAGTGAAGGTTCCCCAAACACAATGCACAATGATTATGACATTAGATGCCATATTTTGTTTCTTGGCTATTTATCATTGTCAGCCTATACATCTGATGAAAGGAACGGTTACTATGTGAAGTGTTAAATCATATATATATATATATATATATATATATTAGTACCTATAGACACTTAGTTGTAAGTCATTTTGTGAACAGTTTAACATGACAGGAAGAAAAAGTAATGTATTGTTTGTTTATTTCATAAGTAATTTCTGTCATAAGTATTGTTGTTCTTGGTAATGTATTAATAAATTATCAATATATCAGAAATATGTTGATTGCTTAGGTAAAATATTTTGGAAGGGACTGGTTTCAAGAAACTCTAAGACCAGAAGATAAGCTAAGACTAAGAGGTGAACTCATCGGTAATTAGAATCTTTATTAAAATCATTGTTATTGTTATGCACAAAATTCCATACAAAACAATTATATTGCTCTGTATAGTTTGTTATTATTATTAGCTCTCTGCTAGGAGTTTTAGCTGGATATTCACTTTTTGTGATTATCCACATAACCAAATTAAATCTCAAATCTCGGACGCTTAAGATGGAGATTGTAAAATGTTGAACAATTTTTTTAAAAGTCATTCATTTTCTTGTCTTTTATAAGACTCGAGTATTGTCAGCTTATGCTATTAGGTTGGTGCAAAAATAATGACATAATGTCGTTTTTTGATGTTAAAAAATACGTCAAAAAACGACATTACGTCATTATTTTTGCACCAACCTAATATTTCAACCATGTTTGATTAGTGAAGAAAATACAAGTTTTACAAACGTTTTTACATCTTTTCTTTCCAATGAGAAATCACATATCCCAATGAGATGGAGTTTGGTGATTTGGAGCACTCATTTCAAGGATAAATAGCCCAAATCATTCTAGAATCTGAGGAAAAAGTGAAGTAAAATAAAAGGAATGCAATTGACGTTTCTGACATTAAAAGTGACAAACTGACTGATTCAGATGATGATATCAACGCGTGTCAAATCTTGTATGGACAAACAATCTCTAAGAAAAACAAGATTTAATTGCTTTAAACACACACAAATGCATACACACACAACACATGTTTTTGTTATCCATCTGAAGCCACTAGAGGTGAAATGCATTATCAGATATTTTATTTTCAATCAACACACTTTCACAAATGTTTTTACAAATGTCAACTTGTCGGGATTACATACACAAATTTATTACATTTTATATATATATATATATATATATATATATATATATATGTATGTATATATAGCTACATGAATTCATTTAAAATGAGTGAATTATAAGAAAGGGAAATATAGACAAACCCTTTACATTACCATTCAGCATTAATTAAAAGCAAAAATAAGAAATAAGTAGAAAACAGAATACACCTATATTTTGAAAAACTTTGGAAACCACCAGAATATTAAAAAAATATATATATATATATATGGCTTAATCTAACACTGATAATAACATTGTTACATTATCTTTTGACACTCAGAGTCAAAAGATAGAGGAAAGAAATAATGTGAAATTATAAAGAGACAAGAAAATTATGAAAAGAAAATAACCACAACATCGTAGATGTACACATGTGCACATGTACACACACACACACAAATAAGAAGAAAAACCTAACACCTATAAAAAGCACATAAATTTTCTTTTTTTAACTTAATATAAAAATAACAAAAATGAGAAAATTAACAGACAATTGCAGATACCTCCTGATGAGTAGACCAAATGATTACACGCTGTTTTGTCTATGAAACTGGAGTAGAAATGCTGACTATAAACTCAATCAGCTAAGTGACATTTTATATTTGTATCAATCCTATATATATATATATATATATAGTCAAAATATTAGTAAAATAGTTAACAGAAACACATTAAAACTAAGTTATAGCTGCACCAATAATCTTGAGAAGATTATAAAGTTACACAATAATAAAATTTTAAATCAATAATCTGGATCATAATACACATTCCAAGATAAATATTATTAATGATACTGGCCAATGTAATTGTAGGAATTCTGACCAATGCCCAGTGACAAATAAATGTCTAACTAAATATCTTGTTTATCTTTGTACTATCCCTACAATAGAGAATCCAATAAAAGTTCCTTATTAAATCAATGAAATGAATTAACAGTAAATTGTAAACATAGTTTACCTTTTACCTTACAATTTACTTAAATTTTGGAATTTGATTATGCTTTCTTTTTTTTTGGCACACTGTGTTGCAACATATATGGCTTATCTTTCATTTGTAAGATTAATTTGGATTTAATATAATTTTGTATAAAGCTCTTGGTAGTATTAGTAACATCTTGTACAGATGTATTGGTATTTGGTTGGTATTTTTGACATTTTAAATTGATTGGTTAGTGTTATTAACATCATATATGAAGAATCCTTATTCAGCAGTTGCATATTAATTTACCAAATAATTCTATACATTTAAGTTCTTTACTAGTTTCTTAAAGAAGCTATTTATTTATCAACTATAAAAAAATTTATGTAGGAAATTCACAAAGCATATAACTTGTTTAGCATTTTGTTAAATTACCTCTCCACCCCACTTTTATTTCTTAGGAAATGTCATTGTCTAGTTTGTATAATTTATATAACCATTTGCACCTGCTTTAGTTTATGTCTGGCTGCCATTAGCTGCCAATCTACAGGTCATGACTCATTTATGAAAAATAATTTCTTAATTTTTGCTTCTTCACTTAGTTTAAATTTAACATTGATCAACCAATCAAATATGACCTGAGTTAAGCTCACAAACCTTATAACTCCCCCTCTTTTTTCTTTTTTCATAAAAAAGGTTGTATTTTGCTTTTAAATAAATTGTTCATTTGCCAGTAATTTAACAATCACCTGATGAGATGCATTGATACGCATCAAAACACAACTGCATCGCTATTTTTACATGTTTACAGTGTAATATCCTTATATATATATATATTTCCACGTGCATTCACATAAAATGAGTGAATTACAAGAGAGGAAAACAAAGTCAACTTGCTTGGTATTCTTTGACAATGAATGTGTACATCCATTAGGTTCCAAAAATGCTGGCAAATTGACATCTTAGAGATTGTCCACACAAGAATTGACACATATGTGTCGACATCATTATCCTCATCTGAATCAGTCAGTTTGTCACTTTTAATGTCAGAAATGTCGATTGCATTCCTTCTACATTTTTGCAGTTTTTCCACAGATTCTAGAATGATTTGGGCTATTTATCCCTGAAATGAACGCTCCAAATCCCTAAACTCCATTTCATTGGGATGTTTGATTTCTTGTTGGAAAGAAAAGACAAAAGAATGTTTGTATTTTCTTCACTAATCAAACATGGAGGAGATAGTGGTAGTAGCACATGGTTAAAATCTAATATTCCTCAAATAAAGAAAAGTATATTTTTATAAGATTTTTTAATACATGGAATTGCACTGCAATAAAAGATGTCTAAAAAAAGTGTGCTAATCAGCTATTTCAGAAAAAATTTAATATAAGTTAGAAAAAACACCAGAGTATTTTGCTTACTGGAAATAGTAAATTTAATACTTTAGCTTTAAAATTAAAAGTAATAGGAAAGCTTTTTCATTTATGAAAATTCATTTAAACCCTCGAACACTAACGATCAATTAAAGTTATACCACTACTAACGGTGGGTATATCATACCTGATTTTGAAAATATCAAAAACAAATATTAAATAGAAATCTTTATTTGAAATATTTTACATGCAGGCATTTCAATTATTTTAAAGAATAGTTTCCTTATTTTTGTTTTATTGTATCGCAGTTGTTAGGGGGAGTGAACCAAATTATGTTTCTTTTTCTGTTTGACTTGTTTTCATTTTTATATTCTAGTTTATTGAATATCTGCTCTTTCTTAGGGCTGATTCATACATTTTTTTTTCATTGAATATTTTTAGGCTACTAGAATTTGTTGAAATTCTTTTATAGATATGGGTTTTGTTTGAATACATTAATACAAACACATTGGATAAACATATGCTTCCCCATATATATATATATATATATATATATATAATTATTTATTTAAAAAATAAAATTTATAACATAAATATGTTATAAAATCACTACAAAAATAGCCATTTTGTTTCAACACACTCGGTGTCTTATCAAGTGAATAACATATTTATGTTATAAATTTTTTTTTTTTTTTAAATAAATAATTATATCTGCTCTACTTTGTATTGAGCATTCTTTTAAGAATAGTAATTGTTGGTTATTAGAATTCATTCCACATACACCAATCATATACTTGGGTATATATATATATATATATATATATATATATATACACACACACACACACACAAAGATACTCAATCACTAGTGACACTAACAGGTTGAAGATCACATCAACTAAAAGCCCAATAAAAAAGAACAAAGATGAAAATGCTTATCTGAAGCATTGTTGTAAAAGAAAATTAAAGAAATCACTTACTTGTAGAAGTTTCATGTTAGTTGGAAAATCATCTTTTAATATATCACTTCGAAGTAATCTGTTAAAAATGAATAATACAAATCAGCCTTCATGCTGTATGTAAAATTGGTGATTTTAGAATTTACAAGATAAAAAAAAACAGACAAAAATGAAGGGGAGGTAACTATGTGAAGACAGTATCCAATTAACCTTGAAATTCAACATTTAAAGTTTAGGATTTTTACAAAATAACCATCTTTATTTACAAATTGAAAAGAGTTTTTCTAAGCTGTCAAAAAGTTTACTCTACCAGCAGGTATTGTTTGAAATTTTCATATCAATGAAGAGAGTTAAATATTTTTTTTTTTCTAACAAATGTGCACATTAAAAAAAATTTTGAAGCCAAAATTTTAAGAGCTAACTCCAAGATATAAAGTGTCCAAAAGTTGAGTGTTTACATGAATCCAATCTGCAAACAAGTAGTTTGGAAAACAACCAGAAATATCTAATTTTAGCAGTTAAAGTCTCTCATAGCAGAAACCAACATGCTTTTTCAAACTCATTGTACCCTGCAGTATTCAGGTTCTTTTTTTTCTTTTTAACAATGTACAAGGCCCAAGAGTCACTCAAGGTAGACAGTTACAGAGTATAGTAGGTATCCGTTTATCTTTAAGGTAGCATCATGCTTGGTAAAAATTCAGTCCTTTGGTGGTGAAACTGAAGTGACCAATCCAGGACACAGGTTTGGGCAATGGTGCATGGAGCCATGTGCTACCCAGACTACTTGGGCACCCCTCTCAGACATACCAAAGTAATACAGGTCATGGTGACAGCTTGACTGCAGGAGTTGCTAGAAAGTTATCAGTGCGGACAGTCAATTGCCTTCAGGGCTCCACTCCAGGTTTTCTGTCTAGATTTATTCCATAGCCTTTTTCATGTTTTGGATATGACTGCAAGGCAGCAGAGGTTTAAAATCAGGTATCTCCTTCCCCTAGATTGACTGCCTTCCTGGGCTGTCAATCTCTATCTACCCAAATATAGATAAAGAGGCAAAGTTCATGTGGATATGTGGGGCAGTTAACGGTTAACCCTAGACTTGAACAGGTTAAGATTGGGGTGATCGGGGAAGCATCCTCTTGGGAGTCGGTTCCACAAACTAGGTAGAGAGTTACAGATTAACAGGCACGGTTTATGCTGTTATGTGGGAAAGATAATGGTTAACCCATGACTTGAATAGGTTAAGATTGGAGTGATTGGAGAAGCATCCTCTTGGGAGTCAGTTCCACAAAGCTGTCAATCCAGATAAATTTCAGCAAATTTCAAACAGAACCCATTACTTAATCTATGGAGGTAGATTGTTCTGATGTCCATGTTTCAAGGTCTCTGGTTCATCTTTTAGTACTGCTCAGTGATTGCTTGCACTGTTTCTATTATGTCTGTACTACCAAAAGCCATCATGTTCTTTAAAAAAATAAAAGGACTCAATTCAAAATTTCCTGAAGGTTACCTGGATCAAGAGACAAATGAAGAATCCTGGAGGGCACAGAATGGCGGAAATATAGTAACAGTAACAAAGATGAGGACAATAGTCTGAATATAATTAATGAAATTAAACCAAAAGTTGTCAGCAAAATATATTGAACTTTTGTTTTCCTGGGATTGTAATTCTGCATAAAGTGTCTCTTCCCTTAGATATTAGGGTCGGTGCAAAAATAATGTCGTTTTCCCCACATATGTTACTATGGGAGAAAACGACATTATTTTTGCACCAACTAATAGAACTGTGAAGTCAACTAAAAATTCAGCTAGCAACTTGATATAACCTGGATGATTAAAAACTGCGAGTCATGGGGTCACCAATCAAATGATTGACCTTTGGCTGACTCAGGCAATTATTGTATGTAATAAGTAACAAATATATTTTAAATATAGTTGGAAATAAAGAAAGAAAAAAAAAAAAAAAAAAGAAGAAATCATTTATAGAATCTTTCTATGCTAATATTGTAAAAATTAATAAATAGTAATTATTTAATACCAGATAAAACTTTTTGTACAATATTTGTTCAAAGACCCTATGCTGATGGGGAATATTAAGAAATAAACTGTCAATGAAACATCAAATATTACTGGAACTTCCTTCAGCTTCTCAGTTAGAGCCAGTTCCAAAAAAAAAAAAAAAATTTTTTTGGTGAATTTATTACAAATTTATGAATATTTGGAGGAAAAATGAGTGTTATATGCCATTAAAAAAGGGAGTTCTGTATAATGTTTAAAAAAAAAAAAAAAAAAAAAGTGGGTCTTGTACACAATTAAAAAGCAGGGAATTGCATGCCATTAAAACGTAGGGCCTTGTATGACATTAAAAATTATCATTGCATACAATTAAAAAAGTTTTGTGAGTCGGTGAAAAGTAATTCTTGCATGCTGTTAAAAAGGTGGGCAATGGCATGCCATTAAAAAGAGTGGGATGTCATGATGTTTAAAAATAAAGCGTAGTATTGCCTGCCATTTAAAGAAGTGTGGTATTGCATGCCATTAAGAAGAGTGATATTGAATGCCGTTAAAAGGGCTGGTATTGAACGCCGCTAAAAAGAATGGTACTGAATGCCGCTAAAAAGACTGCTATTGCATGTCATTAGAAAGTAATACCATATTGTATCAAATAAAGAAACTGAAGATTAAATTTAAAATTTTTTTTTTTTTTTTTTTTTTTAAATCAAGAAAAAGTTTTTTTTCCAGGAGTAATAGGTTAAGCAAAAAAAATTAGGGCATCAGTATTAGTTTCTTATCATATTCCATGACTCAGCATGAGGTATATACCAGTTATTTTACAACCTGGAAAATAACTGTCCTGCTGTGTTTGTTTCATATCTTCTCTGCTTGACAAATTGAAAGAATCTATTCTAGAAAAGAAAAAGTAAATCGAAAATGGGGGGGGGTTACTTAACTGAGGGGTCAGCCTGGAAAGTTTCCAGCCATTTTGAATTTTTTGAGAGCTGGTTGCCCAAGCCTGATGTAACCTGGCAGCCAATCTTGGATGACCTTACTGCACATACATTATAAGATATTTTCCTGTAGTTACTAAATTAGCAGTAAGATATTGAGTGAGTTTGTCCACTGGGTGACCCTCACATTCCTCATGACAATGACTCGGCCCATTTTTCACATATACATGAATTTAGAGGCAAAACATCACATTACTCCAGTCTGTCAGCACCATCCACCCATACCAAAATTTGGCTCTCTGGGATTTCCAGCTTTTCCTAAAGCCAAAGTCAGAGTTGAAAAAGAAAGATTTCAGACCATGGATGAGATTAAGGAGAAGGAAACAAAGCAGCTGATGGCAATCCCAAAGAGATTTTGCAAGCTGCTTTGGAAAGTCCAATGGACACTGGGTTAGGTATGTGAAATATCATCAAGCAATACCTTGAAGATATAATGGCAATTGTTGTAGACAAGGTGATTTTTCTTTGTTAACACTAAAATAACAATAGACTCCATTTAGGCAGCAGTTCTTTTGATAATTTACTTACATCAGCATAGCACAGCACATGGTAATTAAAAACTGGAATCTTTTCTCATCTGAAAGGAGAGAATCCCATATTCGAAGGACATCTGAAAATTAAAACAAAAAAAAAAACAAGTATATATTAGAAAGAAAAACATGAAAGAATAAGAGTTATTACATTAAGCATATATATATATATATATATATATATATCTTTCTAGCTAATTAAATCCGAATCAGTTTATAAGTCTACATAGGTACACATGGTATCAGGAGAGGGGGGGGGGGATAAATACTAATAAAACTAATTAGGGTTTTATTTTCATGTTTTATCTCTTATCCAATAAGAATTATCCAATAATAACATTTATATTTTTATATTGCTAGAATTATACAACTAAAATTGTTATTATTATAGTTGCTATGCTGACGTTTCTCACATTCAAAAGAAATATAGCACTATTTGCCAGTTCTTACTGCTTTGTACACAAGTAGCCACAACATAAATAAGCTTCCTTTTAACATGTTCACATTAGACAAACTCCATGATGGGGTATTATAAAAATGTTTATATATTTGGAGAGTTGTAAATGCACTGGGATCAGTTCAAACACTGAAGTCAGACTGGACGTTGTCTTCTTGCTACTCCCCAAACCTATCATATCAGGTCAAGATAATCCCATAAACTTCAAGATGGCGTTTTGAAATTTATCTTTGTTAATGCACTAAAAGCAAAACTTTTAAAAAATTTGTTTCCATTGTCTGAGGGCAGTTGTCGTATGGGGTAATTGACCAGGGGGCCCCGTTATCCCATAATCGTACATATATACCTGATCTTTGGAAGACTTTCTTCACACCTAGCCACACAATACAGACCCCAATCATCTACCCAAAACTATATTTTCTCCTGATTTGATTCTCTCTTCACCAATATGCAGCTTACATATATCTAATACCTACTGAAGTATACATTTTACATGTTTTTCTGCATACTATATATTAGTGAGCATGTGATTGTGTGATTAGAACATTAACATACTAACACTGAGATCCTGGTCAATTTGTCAGGGAGATGACTTCTTGATAATATCAACCTGGGAAGACGACCCCTGTGAGCAGCACCATTAGGAAGTGGCTGTAAACCATAGTACAAGTTGACCCAAGCCTTATGAGTGAAACTGATATACAGAACTGTTCTGAACCTGTCGATGGTTGTATCAACATGAAGTCATAACTCCTTGTGACCGAGGGTTTGAGTGCACTGGCCTTGTTCAGGCTGTTGATCACGCTAGATTATGTGCTCTCTTTCAGAAACTATTGTCAGCTTAGCATTGACACAGTATAAACTACAAGATGCCTCTGATTGCTGAAGCAACACAAATGTGCCTGAGCAGGTGTCATCAGTAGGGATTAGCTAACCAATCACCTCTAACAGAAGGGGCATACTTAAAAATGAGCAGCCAGCCATTTATATGCACACACAAGGTGGATAATTAAGTTTGAAATTTTCACTACATAAAGTTTCATAAGGGAGATTATCTGTCTATATTTCTGAGATGAGGCGTTGTAATTATTTACATTCTTCAGACTGTTGTCCTCATCTTTATTATCATGTTCATGACATTTTGGCCATTATACATTCCAGCCTTCACTGGATCTAATTTTTATCCACTATCCTTAGATCCAGTGACTTGACCCAAAAGAGTTGGGTGTTCAATACCTGGCTACAGGAGTGGTGAACAAAAACTTGGAGAGTTGAGTTAAAGGGAGATAACTGAGACATCCCGAGGTGCGACACGTGGAACTAGAACAATCTACCCTGGTGGATGAAATAAAGGGTTCAGTTCGAAATTCCAATCATCTGAAGGAGGAAATTATGTTGAAAAGCATTTATGTAAAAATCAATGCTATTCTTTTTTTCCATTAGACACATACATGTTCTTAAATTTGTTTAACGATTTTTTGTGGGTTACGCAAAAAGATAACTTGGTTCTTGCTGTCCACGTGACTTCAAATAAAAAGTTAGGAAGGAACCCCCCCTCACATTTATACTGGAAAGAGCAATAACAGGTACTAGACTTGAGAAATCTATCTTAAAAAGTTGTTTTATGAGAAAGATTTTTAAAATTTCAACTGAAAAAAGTACTGACTGCTCAGTCAATGAATGTCAAATGTTTCCTTGGGAATCAGTTAATATTACCATCACCAATATAAGATGACATTTTACATAAATTCAAAAAGTTTGCTTTGCATAGTGATAGTCATCAAGTCAGATGGCTTTTCTTTTAGATAGAATATTTTTGTTTATTGAAACAAAAATTGAAGATGAAAGAAAGCACTGTGTAACACTTAAAAAAGTACAGAACATCTGTGGTCATTTTTATATTCACAGTGGCATGAAAAATCCATTTCTGGCCTTCTTTTTGTTGAGTTAGGTATAGTTTTTGCAAAATTGTCACTTTCAAGAATCTAGGCAAAAATGTTAAAAAATAAATTTCTTACAACATTGCGCTTCCATATTTTGTATATGTTATTATGTGCTTATATTTAACCGTGTTTATCACTTAATACGTTTTGCCTTAAAACTTGTATTTAATATATTTTTTTATTTCTTTATACTTTTTCTATAGGTTTCAAAAATGATGTCAAGACAGTGCATCTTTTTCTATAGGTTTCGAAAATGACGTCAAGACAGAGCAAAAATGATCCAAACAGATTCTGCTACATATGTAGCGAATTAACATTTGCTAAAGAAAAGCACTGCATTACACATCATATCAAGAAATTGTACAAGGCGTACTTTCATTGTGACATAAGAGACCAAGACAAGCCATGGGCTCCTCATGTCTGTTGCCTTACATGTCTGAAGACACTGAGCACATGGTTTGCAAGAAAAAATGTTCACTTGAAGTTTGGTGTGCCAATGATTTGGCGTGAGCAGGGAGATCATTCTAATGATTGCTATTTCTGTCAGCAAGACTATACGGGCTGTATTATGACAAAGAAAAAGAAACACATTGTTTACCCAAATTTGCAATCAGCAATGCACCCAGTTGAGCACTCAAAAGATTTGCCTGTGCCAAAACCCCCAGAAATGTGGAGTTCAAGCAGTGGAGATGAACATGCCAGTGATGAAACAGTAGAACTTAATGATCTAGAAAACATGAATAAACCAATACTATTTTCTCAAGAGGCTCTAAATGACTTATGTAGAGATCTCTATTTAACCAAAGACAAAAGTGAGCTTCTAGCATCAAGGCTTAAAGAATGTAATCTTCTTAGAAAAGAAGTGACGATAACATTGTACAGAAAATGTTCACAAAAACTGCATGTATTGTTTACCATGAAAGATGATTTATGCTTCTGTAATGACGTCGCTAAACTTTTTGAACAACTAGAAATACCATATGATAACACCAACTGGCGACTTTTCTTAGATGCATCGAAAGAAAGCATCAAAGCTGTTTTGCTACACAACGGCAACGCTCTGCCATCTGTTCCCATAGCTTACAGCGCAACCATAAAAGAATCATATGAAAATTTAAAAACAATTCTAACGAGCGTACAATATAATAACCATAAACGTCATATTTGTGCAGATTTCAAGATTGTAGCCATGATTACAGGCCTTCAGCCTGGCTATACTAAATTTTGCTGTTTCCTATGCTTATGGGACTGCAGAGGAAGAACTAAACATTATGTACACAAGCATTGGCCCGTTAGAGATGAAATTGAGCAAGGGAAATATAATATTAAGCACAGACCACTTCTGCAAAGTGATGAAATCCATTTAGCACCTTTGCATATTAAAATTGGTTTGTTTAAACAATTTGTTAAAGCCCTGGACAAGGATTCCCTCGCGTTTGCACATCTTGCAGAAAAGTTCCCTTCCCCAAGTCAAGCTAAAATAAAAGACAGTATCTTCATAGGTCCTCAAATTCAAAAAATTGTACTTGATGAAACTTTCAACACACATTTCAGGAAAAAAGAAAAATTTGCCTTTGAGTCATTCAAGAAAGTTTGTGATAAGTTCCTTGGAAAATACTGTTCAGAAGACTATGTGCAAGTTATAAATGATCTAATACGTCATTATCATGATATGTGGTGTAACATGTCCCTTAAAGTTCATGTTCTCCACTCTCATTTGGACTTCTTTGCGGAAAATCTTGGTGATGTGAGTGATGAACATGGCGAGAGATTCCATCAGGATATTTCAATGATGGAGAAACGTTTTAAAGGAAAATGGAACCCGGGCATGTTGGCAGACTACTGCTGGAATATAAAAGGAGAGGATGACACTATACACAAGAGGGTTAAGAGGACAAATGTTGTATAAACTGAAAGTTCTTTGTTTTTTATTCATAACCAATAATAATAAATTATGATTTAAAGTACATGAAAATGGTGCCTAATCTAAGGGAAAAAAGGTCAGATTTAGTATCAATATACTTTTCTAACACTTAAACAGGTCTTATGTGACATGTACTTTTTTTTAACTTGAAATTTGTTGCACAGTGAAATAAGCCACAATTCTAGCAAATTATGTAGTTTTAATTTAAGTAAAAATGCAACTCAAATGCAGACAAAATTAAACATTTTATGAGGGTAATGTGCATGACCAAACATATCTAAAGCGGTTTGCTATCAACCAGTTGAGGTTGACAGTAATGAAATCAAGATATGACTTGAAAATAACATAATGCAATGTTAGGCAATATACTCAAAATATGGAAATAAAGTGCTGAAGTTTATCGTCTTACCCTGGATGAGGATGTAGTTTATCATCATACCCAGGACGAGATACTGTGTACATAAATAAGCCTGGCTCATACTTGTGCATACAATTCAATATTTAAATCAGTGGTTCCCAAACAGTTTGGCACACCTCATAAGTGCAGTAGAAGAGGATAGCAGGTGAGGCAGTATGATTGAAAGACAATCAAAGATTTTAAAAGTTTTCAAAAATTCAGAATATATTAACTAGGGTTCACAAACTGGAGGAGAGAGTTATCAATAATAATGTTCTGACTTTGAATCCACAGTTATCTCTTTTTAAGACTGTTGTTTTTTTTTTGTTTTTTTTTTAAATGTACTCTTTATCACATAAAATCTGGTGAGACACAAGCAAATTTTCATTCTGAAAAAGCAGCCCAGAGAAAAAAAAGTTATGGAACTACTGACTTAAATGTAACAAAATTCTTCTTTTTTTTTTTTGTGACAATGAAAAGTGGATATTTCATGCTATAAACACTTTAATGAAAAAGTGGATAATTTATACCATAAGCACAAGAGATTGTTAGGCAATGAAACAAAGCATCACTAACCAATGCCTGATCTTTATACAAAGGCAGTGATAGATACTGTGTACATTTGGTTTGTTTTGGTTTTTGTATTACACCTCAATGGGTCATTTAATACCGACAATTTTTTTTTCAAGATAATATTTTTGTTTTGTCAAAAATCTATTTCTGATATTTTTTTTCTCAAAATTGTATAGCTGGTAATATTTATTTTTCAAAAACGTATTGCTGGTAATATTTTTTTCTTCAAAAATTTATTTCTGGCAATAATGTTTTTACAAAGTATTTCTGGTATTAAAACCTATTTTTACACTTTCATAATGCTTTTTACCTCAGTTTCGGGGTTAACTATTTGCCCATAGCTGTGACCCTAACAAGTGCTACCACCCTGGGTCAAGGTGGACCTGGAAACACCAGCAATTAAGAGGTGGTTCCATGCTCTTCAAAGCTCCCTGATCAGAGGCCTTGCTGTTGGACGTAGTTCATCGTCTTACCCTGGATGCAGATGTAGTTTATCATCATACCCAGGACGAGATACTGTGTACATAAATAAGCCTGCAGATTAATAATAGGGAATAAAACAAGATTATATTCAAATCCATTTAAACATAATCTCATTCCTCGTTAATGCACTAAATACAATGGCAAATAGCAATCATAGAGATTAAATATTCAGTCAGTCAAAATTCCATATCAAAGTTCAATGAAAAGCTACATATCTGACTACAGACTAAATGATTCACCCTCCAATTTTGCTATCTAGAAAGAATAAAAGCATCAACTAATAATACTCCTAAAGAGTGAACTTTTTATAATATTGTTTGCCTAATAAAAGGCCCAAGAGCCACTTAAGGTACTCAATGAGGTTACTGTAAATATGTGTAAAGAGGTAGTAAGAGGTGCAAATTATGAGGATATATAGGATAGAACCTGGAGGACCCTAGACTAGAAAATCTTAAGATTATAGTGACCAGGAAAGCATCTTCTCAGGAGACTGTTCAATAGTTCTGGGGAAGAAGCTGAGTGAAACTTCTTCCTTACCAATGGAATATGAAAGTTAACTGTACATGGCATGGTGGGTCTTTGCTTTGAGGGTCTGGACTAGTGGAACAAAAGGGTGTCACTGATCTAAACATCTGCCATGTAAAGAGTGATAGAGTAGCAAGAGGCTAGCAAGGATTCATCTATGGGAAAGGGGTTAAAGATTGGAAAATAATTAGTCAACCACAAGGCTACGTAAATGCTTTTGAACTCTTACAAGGATGGAAAGTGATGACAGGGCAACTCCAGGCAGCAATACTCCATTTTGGCCCAATCTAACGTAAGGATGAAGTATGACAGAAAGACTATCAAAGCTAAAAAGTGAGGATTGTGTAGCTCCAGCCCAGATGTGGCAATAATACTTCCTTTTGTTCTAATCTGATTCTTGTAAAGATGAAGCATAACAAAAGGACTATCAAAGCTGGAAAGTGAGAATTGTGCAGCTCCAGCCTAGATATGGCAGCAATATTTCATTTTGGTCTGATCTGATTCTTGTAAAATGAAGAATTTGAGAATTTAAGAGCAGGACTACATTGGCAGCAAGTTCTTATCAAGACTCAGTTTAATTGGCTAGATATAACCATAAAGTCTATGCTAACAGTCTCTTTTCTCACACTTCTCACTTATGGAACTCTCTTCTGGTGCCATGCTTTCCAGCCAATTTTGTCAAAATCTAAATTGTTATCTACTATCTTCTTGATCACTCTTCTATTGTCTTTGCTCTTTAATAATGTTGATCTTTTTTCTTATTCTTTCACACTCAGAAACTGCTCGTGGCTTTACTGCTTTGAATGGGGTGATATGATTACAAAAACATTAAAACAAAAACAAAACAAAGAAAGTGTAACACTGATATCGAAAGGCACACTGGGATAGGAAAAGCCAACTTTGAAAAGCTAAGCAAAGCAAAATATTATTTGAAACAAAGAAAAGGACTGAACTGTCATATATTATTGTTCTTCCTATATATCAGTGAATGCTGGACAATCTAAAGACAAATGAAGAAAAGACTTTAGGTAACAGAAATATGATTCTACAGAAGGATGCTGAGAATATCATGAACAAAATATGTGAGCAATGACAAAGTTTTAGAGAAAATGGAAACAAAAAGGACAGTTATACCAAACATCAGAAAGAGCGAAGTGAAATTCCTAGGACAGTGAGAAAAGAAGGCTTAGAAAATTTTGACACTCACAAGATATATTAAAAGAAAGATGGACAGGAGAGCAGTACATAGCTAACAAGTGTATGTAAAATGCTTGAGAGATCATATGGTTTAGAATAGATAGCAAAAAGACAAAATTCACTCAGTGCTACAAAGGACAGGAAATTGTGGAGAGCCATAATAAACCATGTTCTGAAGTCACATAGAACAAGAATATCTACTTCCCTAGACTCTGTGTGTAAGATATCACAAAATCAGTGGGGGTGAGATATGAATTTGAAAGACCAGAAATAATCAATGAAACAAATATTAACGTCACTGGTTTTGGGAGGGCGGATATTTTGCTTGTTCTTGTTTTTTTATTCACAGAATCTTGTATATTGAATTACAATACCTTGACATTCTATTTATATATATATATATATATATATATATATATATATATATATATATATATATATATCACAATATGAGATTGATAACAAAGCTGATGGAAAGAAAAAGAATCTAGATGAATTTGGCTAGATTGCAAAATATTGAAAATATTTCTTTTTTAATCAATTCACCTCAAGCAAGTCGATAATGCCACTAAGATGCAATGGGCTACTGGGAGTGAAAGAGAATGAAAAGACTTTAGAAGGAACTGGAAATCCAATCCTAAATGGGGAACAAAGGATGGACCTCTACTCCTGTTCAAAAGATCAGGAAGGAATGTGAACCAAACAATAGGTAAATCTGTCTATGACTATGAAGTATGCTTCAGTTTATTAAACAATTAGTTATGAATTAAAACAATGAAATGTACTGTACATGTATTCAAATTTTAAAATTCATCAATACTTTCTGTTGCTGTTAAATTTGTATAACTCCTCGAAAAAATAATCTGTGTAAACGTATATATGTACAAATATGGAAAAGAATGAAGATTTTCAATAATCTGCACATATTATTTGGAATACACCTTTTGAGTCGTGCAATGTTGAAGTGGGGGGGAGGGATGACATTCTGAAAAGGGTGCATTGGGAAAAAAAAGGGGGGGGTTGAGAACCACTGAGATACACATTACTTTGTAAAAATGAACTCTAAAAAGGTAAAAATAGTTGCGGGTTGAAAGGGTGGGTGGCTTTTAAGAAAAATAAATGCCGAAAATCCTCAAAGAAAATTGACCATTATATTAACAAGTGAGCGAAGCAATTGTTAGTAGAGGAATAAATTACAAGAGGGCTGTAACAAAAAAGAGTGAGACTGAAAAGCAGAACCTTATAAAAAAAACATGGCATCTTCCTGATGAAGGGCCTCAAAGCAAAGAGGCAAGAAGATTATTTAAAAGAAGAAAAAAAAAAACAAAAAAAACAGAAATCATTGGGTTCAAAATTCATTTAGCATCAATACAGGTAAAAGGAGTTCATTTTGATGCAATTTAGAATGAGCACCTTTTTGTCTGCTAAATGCATATTACCTGAAAATTGCTCATCATGAGGTGGTCAAAAAAAGAAAAAAAAAAAAGTCATCATATAATCAGCTTACTATCACCTGCGATTCATTACCCCTTGTATCTACTTCTAACAATTTCTGCATTAACAAATCACTTTCATAGATGAGGAAAAATTATACCTATATATATTTAGGTGGGGTGCTGAAAAGTTCTTGTCATGGCAAAAGAATCCTTAAAAAAACATATTTAGAGTTTAGCAAATGGGTAGAGCTGATTAGAACTTTTCAACATGTCACACATTATATATATATATATATATATATATATATATATATATATATCTCAATCACAATATGAGATGGATAGCAAACATGATGGAAAGAAAAAGAATCTAGATGAATTGGGCTAGATTGCAAAAAACAAAAAAAATTTTTTTCTAAATATTGAAATTCCCAGCATCTCTTGTTCGTGTATAGTGTAGTCATACCAACCTAACAAATTTAGTCTGATGAAGTCCTAAAGGATGAAACATGTCACAAAATCTTTTTTTTCATTTGTCATACATCTTTTCTTTCAAAACTGTTCTTGATTATATTTATAACCGGACGTCTAGCTACACTGATGAGCTGTGATACAGTGAAACAGTCTATCTGTGAATGACAAAATATATACATATATATATATATATGTGTGTGTGTGTGTGAAAAGTGTGCGTATATATATATATATATATATATATATATATATATATATATATATATGTATGTATGTATGTATAATTATTTATATATTATATGCGTCGTACTTATTAGAAAGCGCTCAATATCAGAGATAGAGCTAACATATATGGTTAGATAGATGTGAGCTTATGACCCTGGGTTTCACGCTTTAGCGATCGTCAGACAAACTGATTAATTTTTTAAAAAAACTTTGGTTTTATGTAGATTGCGTGTATTGGTGTTATTGTGGAAGTGGTGGGGGAAACTTCATCGTTTTTTCATCATACTGACGCAAACATCGATGTATGCAGACACATATACATACTTGGTCGTCCGTCGGGACTCATACATATATAAACATATGTGGGCTGTTTCGGATATGACATA